>OY755242.1:10595814-10694326 GCA_963576725.1 Azorinus chamasolen
CACACACACAAGTACGCAGGCAGACACGCACGCACACACGCACGCACACACACCAGACACAATATGCAACCATAAGAAACAACAACATCGATATAGCAAGTAATACACACACACGCACGCACGCATGTACGCACGCACGCACCCACGAGATGAAACCTTTAAACATGAAAACAAGGAAAAGGACAAAGACACAAAGACACAATACAAACGTAAATCATGGGTGACAAAGAGAGTGCTGCCTTGGAACAGTCAATGGCAAAACCACCACTGGGGGTTAAAACCGATTTACGGACGTTCTAACCTAACACTTATTTCAGTCACTCTAGCTAAACAAAGGTATCTCCACCGGACTTATGCACAACATAGAAGGTGGTAAATACAGGACAAAATGTAAAACGTAGAACAACAACTGTGTAAATCAGTCAAATATGTACTCAATGAATTTGCTGAAATCAGAGAAACTGCAGGGAAGCCGTTAAGGGCACGACAGAGAAAGGACAATACACGAGTCTGGTAAGCTCACACCGTTTCGTCGTTTAAGAGTATACCATCATAGAGTACTATCATCGGCCTGTCATCGCACAAGCAAAGAGGAAAGCGTAGCTACAGACTATAAAAGCGTCAATAACCAAACATGTAGTGTGTTGCAATACACTTGGGTGATAACCTTTCTTCCTAAAATTTTTAATGCGTTTAATAAAAAAAAGAAAATGGATATGACACCAATTTGTCCTAAGTCTGTAGATAACATCACCATATTATGGGTGAGAAATACCCCGTTGCAGTAATGTCCGTAAAGTGCAGTTATATTTACTAATGAGAGGTGAATTTCGATATTATAATCTAGAAAAAAGCGTTCCGAATTTTATAAAATCTGTAACCAGTAAGCTACATCACAAGACCGTAATTAGCTGAAGATAGATGTATGTGTATAGCACATCAAACAACCTCATAATCACCCTTGCATTAACGTATGCGCAGCCGCAATGGCAAATACAGTGGTAAATTGCATGTAAAACGTAAACAAATGTATGTGAAGGAAGCTGAATCCACCTAGTGTACTCAATGATTGAGCTGCAAACAGGGTAACAGTAGAAAAAGTAACAGAGGGTGTGAAGAAAACGGATCCGACGTTCTCCTTTCGTTTCCAGATTGTATCAGTCATATTCAGTGGACTGTTTTCTTAACTCTTTGAGCAACAACTGTCTGATTGTTAACAACAACCTCATTTTGTTAAACCATATCTGTAGACTGATAAAACAAATAGGATACAGAAATGTAACGTTCAAGGTAATATACCGCAAATTGACTTGGCGTCCCACCAGGATCCAAGCTATTTGACACTCGGTCAATCGTTTCTCTTAAAAGCTTGAGCGAGTATGATGAACGAACACATTGTAACTGATTAGAGTTTGAGACTGTATTATGTGTCAGCATGAAAATAGTCAACATAAATGCATTTTCTTCTTGTTTAAGGATTTACACGTTATTAGTAGGCTTCTTTACGTCATACTCCTTATATATTGCTATCAAAGATGCTCCTAGAGCAATGTTCTGAAAGACCAAACGCGCCTTGATCGCCGTGAAGCGACCTACAAGTTTGCTGCTTTGTGATTATCTTTGCAAACATTTTGGACCCAGATGAGACGCCGTGTAACTCATCTCTTTAGGATTAAAACTGTCCGACAATCCATTTTCTTTTGAAAAGGAAACTCCACACTGACATTTAAACAGACAACGATGTGTGCAGATCAAACTTATTTGGCGTCAAAGTCATTAAAGGCAGACATCAAAGTTTAATGTTGCAAAACTACTCAATAAATCATATTCACGAAACCAATAAGTATGCTAAAACATTACTATAATGGACTGTAAATTTAATTGTAAAATGTCAGACATTATATAGATATCAATATGTAACTATTTAATGTGTGGCTGTACCATAAATACAAGGGCGGTGAAACCTGGTGCGAAGGTCGCTCATTTACTATATAGTTAGGTGCCAAATGTCCGCCATGTGTTCTTGCGATAGTTTATGGCAGCGACAAAGAGCTTTGATATGCACATTTGTTATCAAACCTTAAATTTTACAAAACAATGTATTGTTTCGTGCATGTTATTCATTATTTAAGTTAGCAAACTCGAATTCCGATGTCTGGTTTTCAAGCACTTATACACTTGTTCCATGTATCTGAATGATATTGAAGATTTTTGTTTTATAACAAAAGGCTTATTAAGGTGTTGATATTGGTATGCTTAAATTATTCTTACTATTATATGATAATGATGGTGTCTTAATTTCTGAAAATGAAAGTGGATTGCAATATGGTTTGAACTTACTGGAAGAATATTGTGACAAGTGGAAACGCCAAGTTAATATAAGCAAAACCAATGTCATTATATTTAGAAAAGGGGGTAGAATTAAGCAGGACATATGGAACTTATGAAGCACTATATGGATAAGCACTGAAGGCAGTTTTAAGCTTATATGATAAAATTTAGAAATATGTCAGTTAGTCATATATTAGATTTGTTTGATAAACTCATTAAGCCAATTCTTTGATATGGAAGTGAAGTTTTGGGTGTAAATGAGTCGGACAAAATAGAAAGGCTACATTTACAATTTTGTAGAGAAATACTGGGTATAAGGTGATGATCATTTTGAGTGATTTAGAATATAATCCTCAGAAGAAAGCATGGGCTAGATCAGTTAAACAAGTTTACTGGAGAATCTGGGTATGTATAATGTTTGGTTAAACCAAGGTGTTCAACGTGTACAGTTATTACTTTCAATGTTTCATCAAAGACTTAAAGATAATTATTTACAGATGTCGAATACTGATTTGGAAAACTAAACTAGGGCAAGAACATATAGCATATTTTGTGATTTTTCATTTCAGTCATATCTGAATTGCATTAAAGTTGACAAATAGAATAGCACTTACTCGCGTTCGTGTTTCAGCACATAGGTTAGAAGTTGAGGCAGGAATATGGCACAAACCAAAGAAAGTCCCATATACTGAAAGACAATGTCAATGCAAATGTTTAGAGGACGAATATCACTTTCTGTTCGAATGTACTTTGTATGCTAATTTGAGGAAACTGTATATTAAACAGTATTATTGGAAACGACCAAATATGGTAAAATGTATTGAACTATTAAAAACTGAAAATGAAAAAACTTACAGTAAAACCTCTCTATAACGGCCACAATAATGTGTTAATTAGTTGGTATTTTTGCTTAAAGCAAGGTGAAAGTAAATCAGAATGCTCCTATAGGACACAAAATACTTGATTAATTTAGTGGTCGTTATAGAGAGGTTTTACTGTATGTCTATATACAATGAAACGCTTCATACCCTAATTCATTCCTACCACAAGATGGTATAACTCTCAAATACTAAGCGTCAAGTGAGGAAGTTGCTTGTACAATCAATAACCCTTATACCGCTAACTGAGACAACAGTTTCATTTGCAAATAGCTTTGATCCAGATGAGATTTCGAGTAAAATATCAGCAGGATCTAATTTGAGACTTGGTCAACATTTTCCCAAAAGCTTGTATCATGTCGTTTGGTCAATATTGTCTCAAAGGCTTGTTCAAATCCCACGAGGTCAACATTTGATCATATCCAAATTTTAGCAGACATTATGTTTACACGTTAACGGGATAAGCATCAAAGGGTTTGAAATGATCCGACCTGGACTCGAACCCACAACATTCCGATGGCAAGTATTGTATATGTTAAGTGTTCCATAAAGGCATACATTGGAGTTGGATTTTACAAAATTGCATTCACGAAATACCTAAGCATGCTGAATCATCAAATGTCATCATTAAATTCAAGGTTGTATAAAATATCCATACGTATCTCCGAATGACTCTTTAGGCTTTGTCTTATCGGTCATACATGCAAACGCAGGAACATCTGACAGGTATCTCACTGCTGACTGTATAAGAAACGTATTACAATAAACCCCCTATAGCCCGCACGTTACATTTAGTATGAATATCGGTCTGAAGACAGGTGGCAGCTGAAAGTCATGCAAACCCCCCCATCTAGGAGCCTTCTGCATAACGTCTACCTTGAATTAAGCAGTCGCATGCCTAAACGTATCTAAATGCTTTCTACTAGAGGTGTTTTGTTCTGTATTTCCGCCCTTAAACGTTTGTCCGAGACGTTCATTAAACAGCCAACTATTGACATGTAGATACGTATAATGTCTTACATTGGACACACACCTTAAAATATATAACAGTAATAGTTTAGCAGACTTACGCGTTTTGTTAATATAATTCATTGCCAAGAGTAACTTTGCAACGTCATACTCCTATGTTTGTCTTTAACGGAACTATAGAGAACGGTGAAAACAAAGACTATGGGATTCCTGAAATTGTCTCCTGATTAGAGTCTGCAGTATTTGCTTCATTAAATAATACCCAAAGGTCATGTTAAAGAAATACATTTTTGGAGATATACTTTTCCAAATGGAAAAAGTTGTTTGTGTGCACTGGGACAGTTTGCTGAAATTATTGAATTCATTGCAGCTATTCTAGTATAGTAACAGACAGTCAGTTCTGTATAAAGCAAGTATAAGTGATGCGTTGATGGAAGAGAATAGAAACACAATATCAATCTTGTTCCGTTTCCATCCTGTTTTCCTTTGTATTATCAATACACTATTCCTACAAACATTCACAAATAAAATATGTTTTATCCAGACAAAAAGTATATCTGTTCGAAGTACATATTAGTGATAAAAGTTAAAATGGGCCGACAACCTAAACCACAGCGCAGTTGGAGAACGGGGGTGGGATGAAGCGTTAAATTGATAGTGATTCTACGTTTTGCGAAACATATTTATTTATTGAAATATATGGTACATGTAATTTTACAAATAAACACCATCGTGTTTTTAATGAGCAATACGCCATGAACATTTGGTGATTTTTACTTAACAAAAATGTAACAATAGGTCGTTGTCTTTGTGTAATTCAATTTTCTTCTAATCAGGAAATACAGTAACAAAAATCATCAAATAACCAGAGCTACAGATAAATGTGCCTACTCAAATACTTAAATCGCCATTTCTCCACCAAACCATATACTGTGAACACTCTTCAGAATCATCTTGAAGAGACTTGATGCACAAATAAAGAAGCTATGGTATGCAGGGTGTACAAGGGTGAAACGAATATAATAAGACCTGGGCTTTCTAATGAAAAACAAACATAAAAAAGGCGAACGTAGGTCTTTAAGCGCCTTTTAACGCACATAATCCTGAGTGAAAAGAGCGCTATATAAATGTGATATAATAAATAATGGGAAGTAATAGCTTGCAACGTAACATTCAGATTTCATAAGCAAACGAGATTAAACGGTACATCGCTACGAAATGTCCTAATGCGACAACTTGATGATACAATCGTACATTAATTACTTCCTGTCATGTTAACCGTGACATGAATCGCATTTACAATCAGACTTCAAACTGTTTCATACTTTATAGTTTCTTAAAAGCTTATTCGAATCGGAATGATACCATATCCAACTATAATTTACATTTAAGCGAACTTTAAGAACACATCAGCTAGTTCAAGCAGCACATTGGTAATAAATAAGGTATTATAACACAATGATAACAGTATCACTACGTAATGACATTAAAATTGCAACGCACTGGTAGTAGTATCATTACACAACGCTAACAGTGTTATAACGCAGTAGCGATAGTAGCATAGGGCGGTGATAAACAGTATCATAACGCAGTGGCAATAGTAACATAGGGCGGTGGTAAGCAGTATCATAACGCAGTGGCAATGGTAGCATAGGGCGGTGATAAACAGTATCATAACGCAGTGGCAATAGTAGCATAGGGCGGTGGTGAGCAGTATCATAACGCAGTAGCAATGGTAGCATAGGGCGGTGGTAAACAGTATCATAACGCAGTAGCAACATTATCATATCGCATTAGCAGCAACTTAATAATATAACAACAGAAACATCATTATGCAATGGAAACAGTACCGATACGCACTAGTTTCATAACACAATGTTAGCAGTATAACACGGTTATTGCAATATTTTCCATACGGCGATGGTAACAGTATATTAACTCAACGCTAACAATGTCATAAATGACTGGTAAAAATATCATAAAGTATTCGCGACAGTATGGTGAAGAAATGGTTACAATGAACACACAATTGTAACCGTATCATAACGCAATGATAACACTCATAGCACAATGGTAACAAAATAATAACGCAATGACAAAATCTATCATAACGTAGTGGTTACAAACATGAGGCAATACCATCGGTATCATAACACAAATGCAGTATTACTGCATGTATGTTTAGTTAACGGGGTTGATAATATTATAGATAATAGCGTGTAATAACGTAGTTTCACAAGATATCCTCAACTACAATGCTTCCATCAATATTGGTTTTGCCATAGTGACCGAATTAATGAGACACTAGCAGATGGTACATGTTTTGTAGAGTTATATTTGTAATCCAAGGTAGTGCAAGGCCGATATAAACTGTGGCTTTTACCCTGCCCAAATGTTATTTCGGTCAACAGCTTGTAAGAAGCAGAATGGTGAAGCCAGTTTCGCTTATCCAGACATAAATCCTGCATTAACCCTTTTTACTGTTCAATATGCATGTAAAACATAATGACACCATGCTTATTAATTAGATTAATTGCTATTTTGGCATACGAACATAGGACCCTTTGGCTTATTCAGAAACTGTATCTATCTATGTCTATCTATATCATATCTATGTTATACCATAAGTGAACGGAGCTGGTCCTGGTCAGACAGCACCGTCTGATCTGGGTCTACTCTGTTTACAAATGAGTGAAAACGCGTTTGTATGAGGGAAAGGTTAAGCAGACATCTTTAGAAATTAGCCTACTTAACCCTTTCCTCCATAAATACGCTTTTCTACGCCTCTGTAATAGCCACTTCTCGAAGCCATTGTGATAAATAGAACATTTGCCCCTACATGAGCAAAATTAATGCTCTATTTATCACAATGGTTTCAAACTACAATTTTTTATTTTTTTATTTTTCCCTAGTAAATGCTCCTTTATTGGGTAGATTCATTCAAAGAGGTTGGGTCTAAAAGCACCCTATGGAGGAAATGGTTAACCATTTTGCTGCCAATACCGGATCTGTGATAACCTATGCAAACAGTTTGGATCCAGATGAGACGCCGAGTAACTCATCAGGATCCAAACTATTTGTTACTGTTACTATGTTTTTGAAACAAAAATGAAGAAAATCAATAAAATGAAAATTTGTAGCAGACGACAAAGTTAGCAGACGACAGAGTTTGGCAGCGACAGGGTTAATGCAGCAGGTTGAAGCCGCCACCTATCTTAGAAACCGATCATGATACTTATTGTAGTGTTCGGGTTAGCGCGGGTTTGCTATAAAGTTTGCATAGTAGTTAACGCATTGTGGTGTCTATAAGTGTGGCATATCAACTTAATGAAATATCCATCTGTTGTAGGTGTCAGTGTGCATAAAATGCAATATAATATAATTGGTGAAAACTGATAATCAATTCAACACTACAAAATCACTCAGACACATATAATAACACATATACTATTATAGAGATAGGCACATTCAGACATAAGTTGCATGTTGGTGCCTTTTAACCCTTTCCCTCATATTGACGACTTTTGACGAATCTGCAAAAGTCACCTGTTGAAACCAGTGTGATAAATAGAGCATTTGCTCCTATATGAGCAAATGCTCTATTTATCACAATGGTTTCAAACTACAAAATTCTATATAAATTCCTTTTCTCTAGTTAATGCTCCTTCTCGGTAGATTTATTCAAAGAGGTTGTATCTAAAAATAGCATATGAGGTAATGGGCTAAGACTGCGAATTTCTAACACGCTGAAGCAAGCTGAAAGGTATTATGATTCGAAACGTATGGACAGTTTAAGTTGCAAAATTACCCATAATCATCAGTTTTGAAAGCTCAGATTTCACACTTTCAGCACCAGTTTAGGTAAAACCCACAACGACAAACCGTGCAGTCCAAGATCGGACGCTGACGTCTGAGACGCAGACATCAGGTACTCGACTTCTAGTTCTATATCTGCGGTTTATTCCTTTGGAGTTTGCGTTTATATATCAGAATGATTCCTTTAATTTACCTAAATGTTTTAACAAATTCAGTTGCAAACTACACTAGGACACTTGGCGTCGAAATGGTTAACTATGTCCCTTATACAGACGTGTTTCAGCCCTTTGCAAACAGGGTAGACCCAGACCAGGAGACGCCTGTAGCAGCCGTCAGATCAATATTTTGATTAATAGTGTTTGCTTATTACATCATACACTCGTAATACATGTGTAGCACACATCCACAATTATCTGTTTTGAAGATTCCAGCCTTATTTGATTCTAGCTTTATTTTTGTATAGCTTTTTTTCTAGCTTTATTTGATTATAACTTTACTTCAGCACTATAACATACTGCATATCTGGTTGTCACCGTTTTGCAGTTGGCAAACATGGTGCCGACTTTTCATGTACACCGACAGGAAAGCCTTAGAACTATATGAAGACGCCTTCTAAAATCTGGAAATAGAAGGATGACGTCGGATCCATATCCTCGTTTGTGTCATACCTTTTATTACCTTTCTAAAGTTACCCTGTTTGAAGCTCAATCATTGAGTACACTAGCGATAGGTGGGTCCAATTTGTTACGCTTAAATATTTTTCTTATGAATTGAAATATTTAGCCCTAGACATTTGAACAATTCATATACTGAACTTTGTTCTACTCATTTACCGACAATTCCAATGAATAAACTATGCTTCCAATACATTAGCCTGACCTGTCGGAAATACGATTCGAATGTCGTTTCAAAGCTATTAGAATTGCAATTTAAACTAACAAGCATTTAAAATTACCAGTTAGAGTGCATATCTGACAGAACCTGATACAGTTGATCACACTTAAGGCATATCTGCTGATATAATTAAAGTCTCAAATGGCAATTTAAGAAAAAGAAACTATAGATAAAGGTTTGAAATAAATCTAAGTCATATGCAAACAATAAAACATAGCGATGTTGACATGTATTTACTTTAGGGCAGCTTTCTAGGAGTGTTAACCCTTTACCTGATGGGTAGACGTGCACGAAATGATGGACTCGTTTATAGTAATGTGATGGTTTTTGAATTGGTGTATGAACATATGAAGGTATGGTCGTTATAGAAACTGTAGAATTACATCTTTATTATTCAAAAATTAAACAGGATAGACCCTGATTAGGTGGCTGCAATGGGACACGTCTAGTCTTGGTCTACTCTGTTTGCAAAGGCGTCAACGGACGTATTTATCAGGTAGATTTTTAACCCATTTGCTGCCAGTGGATACTTCCATGCTTATATATTGGATTAGTCTATTTTTATCTAAGGGGTGCATGGTCTAAATTTTCATTTGTGTTTTGTTTTATATTGAATTTCCTATCAGCAAACAAAATCGTCATTTCTCCACAGAACCTGATAAGGTCACTAGTCTTTACATTCGACTCCTCGAGACGATTATAATGAGTGGTCACCGTATAGGGTTTGATGGAGAAATAAATAAACTATTTAGATTTACGCATATTTCTCCACACAAGTTCATCCGTGAGTTAAACAGTACCTTAAGAGTTACATTAAATATGCCAGTGTGTTCGACTCAAACATACAAGGGATATATTATAATTGGATAATCAATCAAAATAAAGCAATTTAGCCATTAGAGTTGATTGGCACAATAACAATTAGGGAAACTTAAGAGTCATTAACTGTGTGCTCGTGTACTAATTTCAAGTACGACGTAGTGTCAATTGTTTGCCTTAGGGTTTCACGTAACGAAATAAGCTGCTGGTCGGAATATAATGGATATTATCCATACCCTGATCCTGAAAAAAACACACAAAAATGCGTCATTCAACCTGCCATGCGACATTTCTATACTATCATATAACAGTAACAACATTTATCTTTATCGAATTTCCAGAGTAATTGGCATTTGTAAAGTTGTATACTGATATATGTGATACTAAACACTAGCCTACAACCAGAAACCTTACTTGAACTCTTTCACCGCCACATTGGCCTGAAAGTGACTCCTAGGGCTTCGTACAATTTGTGAATATGTGATGACCACTGTTTTGCTTCGTACATGTGTTTTGAGAAACACTTGAAGGAACGTCCACTTTAAAGATCTGCGTCTCATCAGGATACGAATAGTTCGCTCAACCACTTCCGTTTAGAAAATAAATTGAAGGACAATCTGTTCTGAAACCTACGGCATTTGGAATTGTGTGCAGACAAATATTTTTTGTGATCAAATGAATTAAACTGCAAAATTAAACAATATACCATATCGTTTATTTGATTTGCTAGATTCGCACATGGCTATACTGTAGATCCTGTCCTAAGCGGTTATTCATTTATTGAACATAATCATGAGCCGGTGGTTGCTTAATGCAGGGTAAAAGTACTGCAGAAAACGCTTATAGGATCTTTCTGTATTACTTTCGACTTGCATTATGCTAGCACATGCCTTACAGATCCATAATAATTAGACCTCTTTCGGTGGCCTCTGTAAATAGGGTCTACTGTATGCCGTTGACGAACGTTGTTTTGACAATAAACAATCAGATGCAATATATGGTTTTGTTTATTAATGATACAGTGATCAGTAATATAATAAAATGGAAACAAACAATTGATTTTTTCATATTTGCCTATACAATTTACATCAATTTCACTGCTGACTTTCTATAACAATATTTTGGCTATTTATAAAAAAGTAGAATCACATCTATATGATCAAATAAGCTTATTAGAGTCCGTATAAAGACATTTACTAGACATTGATAAGAACGAAGTAAAACAACCACAGTAAACACCGATCCAATATCAAATAAGATAACAGATTTCACAATAGCGTAAACCCACCTCTAAACCAGAATTTAAAGAAAGAACAGATTTGTTAACAGGTGGCTGCTTAATGCAGAGTGAACATCAAACAGGAATCTCCTTTGGGATTTTCCTGCCTAGATTTCAACCTAAATTAAGCTGCCACCTGTCTTACAGACCGGCACTGATATTAATTACAACGTTCAGTTTAGAGGATGACTATGACATGCACCTAAATTGACCTAATATGCATACAATTCATTTACTATAACCGATCAATAGGCCTATCTGCATTTTCAATGACACTTTGATATTTGATTGCCTTACGGCAATTTCCTTATTGTTTAATCAAAGAAATACTACGCAGTCCTGGTTCATTGAATTGCCTAGCAAACCTTTAAACACATATCTGCTCAAATGTCTCTGATTTGACTACCTCCGATTCGAACATGCTTTTGAGAAACTATTGACCAAGTGTTGAACAGTCCGGATATTCAAATGACGACGAGGTTCTCAGCGTGTCGTCTAGTTCCAATGTATTTGCAAATGCAATTCAGGTCACAGGTAGCGACAACTACTTTCCTTAGTACATGTATGATCCGACCGGTGAAAACCAGCAATACCCCGCCCCGTATGCAAACACTCTACCAACAAAGTCAATGAGACATATCAACCATTTATTTCATTCCGGGAAACCAGGAAATAAAAATGTTTGAAATAAAAGTTCGACATTCATATTAAAGTCTGATTGATCAACAAAATAAATGACTAACAACGCCCACAGAACTCTGTTAGACAGTTTTATATTAGATTTGCTTGTCTTTTTGGGAATATATTTCCCTCGTGGGTATTGACATGTACTGTAAGTATGTACGTTGCAATATTAGATAACACTGATCATATGTAAACCTCGGTTGATTAATATCAACATGAAAGGATGACTTAACATTTAATCATTCATATACAGACATAGTAAATGCTGTTTAAAATAGTTATATTGCATTTCGTTGAAGTTTTCAAGTGTAACGTTTATTCCTTTTTAATCCGAGCAGTATAAATTTTCCTCGAGGTCTTCTTTGACCACTGATTAGAGAAACTAAATTATGGGAGAATATTTACAAATAACGTTAATTTTCCTTAGGCCTAAAACACAGGCTTCTCAAATGATTGTACATGGAACAAAATTTAATAAGCTTAACTTTGATTATAAAATGATTGGCACTAGAACTGAATCACAAATAAATCACGGGTTATGTGAAGGAGTAACACTCGGCACGCACACCAAGCTCCAAAGAATCCGGCGCTCTGAAGCCGGCCTCAATGAAGCCGACCTCAATGAAGCCAATGGCCTCAGTGAAGCCAGTGGCCTCAATGAAGCCTGATACACTTATCACCTATTGAAACCTTCGGTCAAAGCTATCTGATCTACAACACCTCGAGTCAACAAAGCTAGGCTTCGATGACTCACGGGGAGCTGCAGGTTTATATAATTAACTCTATAGATTCGAGGCTTCAACAGCTTCGGCGTGACAGAGCTACGAGCCAGATAAGCCAGGTCTCAATGACCCCCAGAGCCGTCAACTCTACCTGTCTACGAACCGATTCGGAGCTCCGACCTCACAGAGCCAGGAATCAGTGAAGCGAGGCTTCAAAGGCTCCAAGGTCTGCTGTCTAACAAACTACCAGCGCACAGAGCAAAACACCAATAAAGCGAGGCTTCAATGGCGCCTTGGTCTGCCTATTGTGGTCATTTAATATGCTTCTGAGCTCCCGATGGCTTCACAAAGCAAGTCTAATAACAGGGTCTCAAATTAGCCTCTCTGTGCTTACAGCGCACAGCCCGGGCAGCGTAAGCAATGCTTTTATTCCAACGACCTCAATAAAGCTCGGCTTCAAAGAGGCAGAAAGGAAAACACACTGCTAAATATATACCCAAAGATCTGCGCTAAATTACTGCACTGCCAATTATAAACAAGGATCTGCATTCAACGATGTTCGATGCCGTTCTCCTCCCTGACTGAGAATGCAGCGGTTTATATACCGGTGTTAGACCGCCATCTGGCGGTTTGCATCGCCCGCCACCTAACAGAATCCCGAACATCAACGAACTAGGACGGACATTTCCGAGTGTCGCTCCTTCTATAAATAACGGCATACAGAATGTATTTACAAAGGCTGGTTTATGATTAAAACAGATTGACAGTGCATATAAGGCATATTCTCTTACTAAAACTAATATGTTTGAAAGGGGTTAGAAATACAGAGCCAAACTCACTAACCTGGATATATCGAATACTTCGTGTGTAGTAAGCCAAACGTGTTCTACTTTCACTTTAGAAATGGCGCACTTGATTAAAAAAAAAGGAAGTAACTGTCGAGATATAGCACATGTTCTAAATGTGCTTCGTCACACAAGCAATACTCACTTATATTTCAAAATAGAATTAACTAACTAAGAATAGGCTTTGCTGAAAGGAGTGTAATGAAGATTCGTTATTTCAAAAGGTTGTAAGCTCAGTAGCAACAAATGCGTTTGATTCGAGAATAACTAAAAAAACTCATATTTTGATTCTGGTTTTGACCACTCACACATTCACACATACAGTCATCCGACAACAAAATTTCTAAATTCTAATACACGATTAAAATGCATCATGATTATTAGCGTATTAATATAAAGTGTTTATACATGGCCTTTCGATCGTTGTCAGTAACCTTTAACCTTTTATCAGTTTAAAATCATGTAAGGAAAAAATGATATCATGAATATATATTAGCTGCATTTTTATGATGGCAAATGCACAGAGGATATTTTGGCTCAGGTAAATAGAACCAGATATATATCATGCAATAAACAAAAACGGTAAACCCTTATCAGACGGCTGCTATAGGTGCCGTTTAATCAGGGTCTTATATGCTTTTATATGAAAGAAATGGTTAAATGTATAATCATATGTCCAGTTTCTTACTTAATAATCCTATCTCTCATATACTCGTATGTTCACGCTTTTGCAGGCGTAGTATACCCATATCAGATGGCTGCTGTAGAAGCTGTCGGATCAGAATCTGTTATTAGCTTATGGAATTATAACAACGCGACTCTACAGATTCTACCAATAGCAAACAATCACGCGTACATTTGTTGCTTATACACAAATCAGCTTATAAAAATATCCATGATGTCATTATTTCTGAAATGAATATTCAACAGGGAAGGGGTTGACAGCTGATGCGCAACAAAACACGTGGTTAAACCATGCTAACATACAAGTATGATAATAAGGACCGAGGCATCTCAAATAACTATATACACTATATACCTTGTGCGAATAATATTCCGTATGTTAGGTATGTCTTAAAAGACCAGTGGATTCATGAAGCAATCAATTTTAAATACATATTAAGTGAACACAGAGTAAACAGAGGGCCTACTGTATATGAATATTAAAGTATTGGTGTCTCAACGTTAACATTCCCTCCCAATTTTTTTTTGTTACAGTAACGCATTTGAATGGCATCGATTCAAATATTGCTGGAGAAAACTATTTGCTTAGGTTTGCTTTATGGTACTGTATAAAAGAGACATTTGCAGACACGGTTTTATTGAGTATGTTCATTTACAGTTGTTTAAAATGCAACACTACCCATAGCTCCTAGCACCGGCATATGTGGTATTCAGTGCACATAACCAAAAGCCTGGCAATTTATGATCCCTATGGAACAGAGAATGAAGTATTTGCAAACATCTTGTATTCAGATGAGATGCACAAACAGCATCCCATTAGGACCCAATATGTTCGATACTCAGGCAATAGTTTCTAGAAAACCTATTAAAATCGGAAGTATTGAAATTTGGTCAAGATTCACATTTGATCAACGTTATTTGTTTATAGTTGAGTAAGTGTTACGAATATATATGCCAAATGAACAGGTAAACATTTCAAATATACATGTTTAACAATAGATAGGTATCATGAGGCAAGGTTAACACTATCAAAACAGAATGGTAATTCATGTAGTATCATGGAGCAGTGGTAACAGTGTTATAACACAATGGTTACAGCATCATAACACAACGTTATGACGCATTATGACGTTTTATGACGCAGTGGAATTTTTTTTATAACACAATAGTAACAGTATCATAGCACTATGGTACTATTATCATGACGCAGTGGGAAGATTTATAATACAATGATAACAGTGTAATAAAACAATGGCAACATTATCATAACGCAATAGTAACAACATCAAAATGCAATGGAAACATAATTGTAACACAATGTCATAAGGCAATCACAACAGTATCATAATACAATGGCAACCGTACCATCACACAAGAGTAACGCATTCATGACACAATTGGAAACCTATCATGAGGCAATGCCAACAGTATCATAACGTAATGGTAACAGTGTCATAAAACAAAGACAAATGTATCGTAACTAAGTATTACAGCTGTCATAACGCAATGCTATCAATAAATAAATACAAACTATATGTTTGAATAAGATTTTTATGGGATTTTAATGTAAACACATACATAGTTCTGAGATGATCAAATGAGAACGTCAATGGATACAACGTATAGGAGATTAAGCCAGGATCCCGTATATCAGTTGTGTTGTTATTTGAAAATAATAGTGTACAGTAACGTAGTATTATCAGATACATTCAAATCTGATGATACAATGATTCCATCAACATTTGTTTTGCCATAGTAACCGATATACTTAGAAGCTAGCCGGTGTTAAATGTTCTGCAGAGATATATCTGTAATTCAAGGTAGTGTAAGGCCGATGTAAACAGTGGATGCTTCTAGAGCGTTGTACCCACCTGTCCGGAAATTATGTCGGTCAGAATCTGGTTAGCAGAACTTTGAAACCAGTTCTATATATTTCAACTCACAGTTTTGTATGGCAACGAATATAAATGTACGTATTAAGACCCCTACCCCTATCATCGTGTGTTTGTAAAGCTGAATAAGTCTATGTTGAACTATTGTGATTACTTTCAACTCTTTACTTCATAAATATGCATTTCTACGACTTTGCAAAAATAGTAGACCCAGACCAGACAGCTCGTATAGGAGTCGTCTGGTCAGGATCTGCTCTGTTTGTTTAATTTAATATAATATAAATATGATTCTACAGTTCCGTGACCAACATTTCCCGTGTCCATGTGATAGAACAATTAATTTGATTCATATTCATGATTTTTATTATTTCTTATATGAGTATTCATGAGGGAAATTGTTCATTAAACTCACATTGTTGCAAACAGGATTGACACTCAAAATACTGTTCCTTCAGAAACAGTTTAATGTTGGTGTTTGCCTGTCTGTCAAAATAGGGATAATTAAAATAGTATGTCAGTATGTATTTTGACGAAGATGAAAGCATGTGCACGTTCCGCAACTCTTTGTCAGGCTATAACGCGTCGGTCATTGCTTGATATTTACATTCGCCCTGCAACGTCCTTATATAACCTTATTCTAAAATGAAAGTTGCATTTTCCCATGAACGTTCATTTCAATACCGGATCCGTTAAAATATAAGAAATACAATGGAATATAAATATAAGAAATGAATGACGAGCTCCCGGTGTTCATTAGGTTATGCAACGCATAGCTTTACGAGCAAAGATTCACGTGAAGCCCTTCGGGCTTCACTAACTTTGTTCGTAAAGCTATGCGTTGCATAACCTCATGAACACCGGAAGCACGCCATTCATTTCTTAAATATTATTGCTATACAGTACTTTCATAATCAGCAATAGAGATTTCATTAATGTAGTTGCTTTGCTGTGAGTTGCATCTAATCACAAGTATCGAAATAACACTTTTATTCATAAATGCAATTTTGCAAACAGATTAATCCCAAATCAGGCAGATTCTGTAAATGCGAAACGTTATTGGCATTTTATGTTGTAATTTTTCCACAGCTTTTATCTCTATTTTTCTCTTTTCACATTACTACTTTTGCTTTCGAAGGATCTCTTACTTTCAGAATCTATATCAACGTTGAGTTTAGAAAATGGGAAAAATAACTCGCACCCATGATTGCGCTTTTCTCACCGATTTACTGCATACAATATCGTTATGTCATTTTCGCCTACTGATAACAAATTCTTTTATTGTGCTTCCGTAATGACTGCACGTTATTGGGTGGTCATCTCCTTCTTGACTTTTGTTATTCTTTTTAAATGAAAATAACTGGAACATTGTTTTTAAAAAACGAAACTACTTCAGACAAGCTTTCCGCCAGTATGCGATATTTCTCAATTCACATGTACTACTTATTTATCTGCATCTATACAGTTAATACACTGATATTTGTAATTAATAATCTATCCCTCTAATACATTAGCCCGACCTGTCGGAAATACGTTACAAAGATCCATCCAAAGCTATTTAGCATCGACAATTGACATTCAAATGTGCATTTCTTTTTTAAATAATCAGTTAAAGTGCACATTTTATCTGAAGTATCTGAAAGAGTATGATGTATCTGATCAAATGTAACGCACCTTTGATGATATACTTCAAGTGGTAGTCTAACACAAACCAAACATCAATACTTGCAATATATGTAAGTAAAGCAAATGTGTGAAAATAGGACAACAACAAATACTTTGTAACAATATTGACGACATGTGACGACTTTTTGACATTTGTCTGGGAATGTTAATATGGAAAAATAGTCAAACAGGGAGAGCCACACACGAAATGACACCGCACCATACACCATCAAACAAGAAACGGTAAAGCCACAAGACTTTTCCGTCGTCGAACAAGCAAAGAGGAAAGCATAATGACCAACTGTAAAGGGGTCGACCACCAAGCATGTAGTGTGCTGCAATATAGAGGGGTCATATCCATTTTTAATGAATTGTTTAATACGTTTGACAAAGTATCAAAATATGTGTGTCCAATAAAGTTTCGAAGTTTGTAAATGACATCACCGTAAAACTCCGGATGTGAAATACCTAACTTAAATTGATAAATAATCGTGTAGAAATCATGGAATCAAGAATAATAGTTTGATAAATATTAAACTGGCATATGAACATAGAAATGGTCATGGAATAAACTGTAGACTCAGATCCATATTATCCACTAAGCAAACAGACCAGATGATTTCGTAGCCTTGGTCAACTCTGTTTTGAAAGTCAGTAACTAGTTCAATCATTGATAATTGGTTAGTACCTTAGAATCCGATGTATGTGACTTTCAGTAAAACTATGACTTGGGCATTATGTGTGTTTTTGTCTTTTTAATCCTTTTGGTGAAAGGGATATCTTCTCTAGATTCATATCAAACACAGAAACCGCCTGATCAGGGTATTGTCGTTTCCATATGTATTATTCTTATCGATATATATACATTAACTATTATTTTGTTTTAATTACTGTATATGCATTGAATATACGTATATTTGTATATGTACGTAATTTATTCATGTGAAGCGCTTTTGAATGGATTGATACTGTATGAAAAGGGCACTATATATATGTGGTAAAATAATAATTGTAATTTTGTTTCTTCTAGGAATATTCTCCTAGGAAAGGGCTAACTGATACAGTTATTTTTATGGATAATGTGTGAGAAATCGCATCTGTATAATTCATGTTTCATTAGAATGGAAATATTCTTATTGATCAGTTTAATACACATGCCACCTAATGCGTATATTTTATTATTATAGCCCACTATTACACTAAAAGGATATTGTAAAAGTGCACAAATGAATGTTTGCATAACGATTATGCTAGCAAATGCCGGTTTTGATCGACTAAAGCATAAAAACAATTTAACAACTGGAGTTACCAATTTAACAATTAGGGAAACTTAGGAACCATGAAATGTGCACTTGTTTCATGGACGAAGTATCTTCTTTTATTTGCGTTAGGGATTCAGGTAACAAATTGAGCTGTTTTGGGAAAATAATGGACAATATCCATAACACAATTCTAAAGATATACAAACGAAATACGTCATTCAAACTGCCACAGAACATTTCCATACTATCATATGTCAATGAACAACATTTCAGACGTGATTGACATATTTTCAAAAGCTGTCATTTGTGTACAATCATATATTGAGGGATAGGCTCATAAACACTGTACTCAAGCCAGGAAATCAGATTAAATTTGCAAAATTACACACAGTACCATATGTTGAAAGAGTTAATATGTTGCTTTTTCAGTCACAATTATGTGCTGTTGACATGCAGCATTAGCAATAAACCATAAGGTACAAAAACAATAAACAATATGGTGTCGTCGGCCAAAGCAAACAAGCATATCATAAAATAAAAACACACAATGGACTTTCCCTAGGTATAATTTACCTTAACGATTTACATCAGTTGCTTTCAAGCGATTAATTAAACATTGTAAAATAGAATATTAATGTGTTATCTTGCATACAACCTAACAGTACAGCAAAGTCTCGCTTATACGGTCACACAATGTAGTAACATAGTACTCTGCAAACGCAGGTTATTGCTTAAGGACGACAATCTGACATTTACATAGAAATGACATGATATGCAAGGACAACAATCTGATATGATATGGTATACGATAAGGAAATGGTTGCCCAGAAATTTGTAGCAATTCCCGATACATGTCATTGCCATACATACGTATGTATACAGTAACGTGTCTGAATATGATCAGGATGTGTGACTGACATATAAAGGTGGTAGAGTGTCAACATTGTACAATGTGACATCGTTAAATAAGTTAATGTTAAATAACTTAAGACCTATACGACCAGTAAATTGCCATAGTCAACCCTACATTGGCCTGAATCTTATAACTATACACATTATTCGTAATTACAATAGGCATCCGTACAGAAATGTAGACATGGTGAAGTATCATAGGAATTAATAAGTCAGGGGCGCACAAAACAGAACTTGTCCAATGCAATATACTTCTGATAAATCATAAGCGCACAACTCAAAACCTACACATCCGATTATCCCAAGGTCAAACAAGCTCGTGTGACCCTATGTTTTAGTTACTACTATGCCTAGTAACAGTCGGGAAACATTGGTCCTAGAAGGTACATGTAGTCACACATACGCATAACACCATACATACTAGTCCAATTTGATTATAACTGAACTGCAGGAGCTGTCTCATCTGCGTCTTCACTATTTACAGGTTGCACAATCAATTTGTAAATAGTGCAGACCCTGATGAGACAGCTCCTGCAGGAGCTGTCTCATCTGCGTCTTCACTATTTACAGGTAGATATATTGACGTGAATAGCAAGCGAAGGGTTAATTACTGTTTATCTGGGCCAATATATTATGGTTTTGCCGATGAATTTCAGAATTAGATTGAGTAAGACTTCTGGGGTGTAGCTAGCGATACGTACTTACATACTGTGCATCAATCTGAAAGGTGAAAACATTAGTATGGCAAAATGGAACATCAATCGAAGGCTAAGGAGGTATACGTTGATCAACGTTCTGCCCTGCCATATAAGCTTTAACTCATTCCCTCATATTGACGCCTTTTGACGCCTCTGTAAAAGTCACCATTTGCAACCATTGTGATAAATAGAGCATTTGCTCCTTTTGGAACAAATGCTCTTTTTATTATAATGGTTTGAACACTACACAATTCTAAATCTTCTCGGGGGAGCATGCCACTGGACACAAGTAGCCACGGTGCCTACATTACATGTGGATTCAGTTACGCCCCTGGCCTTGGGAATGCGGTGATTTAAACGCCTAAATGAGAACGAACGGACGATACATATTAAACAATGCTAAAAGCTAACATGTAGGTTATGCTCTAAGTATGTCCATAGAAAAGTTGTTTGTGCATGACACATAAGCGCAGCCATTGCACAAGGTGTGTATTCCTGAAACATTTATTAAACTTTCTACAAGTAGTTTCGACACGGCCTGAACTCCTTTCATAATTTGGACAATAAGCAATATTGTCTCATATATCAGGGCTAATTTATACAATATGCACTTACAATACTGAATTTGTCGACCTTTCCTGAGAGGACGAACGTTTCACTTCCCACGTATATATCCATATCCGATAACAGCATGCAGTGAGTGTATCGAAGGACATGACAACCCTATTCGTAAAGATAATGCTGTTTTAGCATTAGAAATACATTATTGAAGTACGAGAGATTTTCACACAATCCCCGATAAATTGCACTTGTAATAGAATGTACCAGTATTTGTCTCACAGGTCGACAGGATTACGGCAAAAGAAATAGCACCAATAACTTTTAGCTGTTCCCATTCTTTAAAGCATTACATTTTGCATATGTGCCAATTCGGAAAAATACATATTCATTACAGGCATGTTTCAGAGCTCTCAAAGCTTATAAACTGTGTTTCATCAAGGGTTTCCTTGTTTTCTTCGGTAAATGATATCTGAAATATGTCTAAATCCCTGTACAATACATACCCTGCCCAACATGTCTAATATGAAACAATAATAACAAAGAACATGCTGAGATACACTAGATACTGTTGATCATAAACGTTTTCGGCACTGACAAGGGGGACAGAAAACATTTTAAAGCTGCATAATGATTGCTAGAAAAGTAAGTGTATAATATCTGAAATTTGCATAATTTCTGCTGATTATATTTGACAGCATATAATATTTGAAATCTACACGATGTTTTCAAGTAAAACTTAAGAGTATGATATGTAAAAGCTACATTGGGTCTGCTAGTAAAAATGAGTGTATCCTATGTATATTGCATATTGAGTTGGCCATATAATTATGGACCTTTTTATCATTGTTTTAAATTAGAGGTTGCATGCATCTTAAATTATCACATTTCGTCACAAACCGGTCATTTGCACAGAAACAGCAGATCAAATTAGTAGTCATATAGCAACTACATTTTCATTGTTTTCGAAACCTCCAAACTAAAGTGGATGCTATCAATGCTAACCGCTAATTTCACATCGGACAAACTTTGGCAAACACACACAGTGATGGGAAGCTAACGACAGAGATCGGACGCTGAGCAGCGTGAAAGTGTGAACAATACTTCGTGTGATACAACACCGCCTACCGAATCGATCCGAAAAAGGTACAATATAACAATTGAATTAATGAATGCAGGGTCTTGTTCGCAGCTCCGATTTACCAAACTTTCTAACTTTTATATTTCCAAACAATTTAGATTATATTCTATGAACATTAGAATGTAATATAACGGGACTTTAACTTCCTTACGACTTGCCCTGTCATTACGAGAAAACGGGATACGAATTTGAATACTTATGTTTGTGATGAAACGAAAAACAAAACTTCGGTTTACTGACACACTGATACTACTCTAACTGAATCTGATCACCATCTCCTCAGCAGTATATCCGCCTGTATCTGTTTCCCCAGAGCCATTCTGTAAACGATTAACTCACAGAGAAGAAGAGCCTATCCTAACCGGTGATTCATTTATAGAACATAGACGTCTTTAAAAAAAGAGATGTCTGTTTAATGCATGCATGCGTGCGTAACTTTACATTAATCTGGAAGGTGAACACATTATCATGACCAAGCTGGGACACAATCGGTGGCTAAGGCAAGGCAGGTACACTCTGATAACCGTTGTTTTGTAATGTATGTTTTGACCCATTCCCTCAAATTGACGCATGTTTATACTTCTATAAAAGTAACCTTTTGAAACCATTGTGATCAATAGAGTATTTGTTTCAATAGGTACAAATGCTCTATTCATCACAATGGTTTCAAACCCACAAATCTATCGGGGGAGCATGCCCACGGACCCCTATAGCCACGTTGTGTACACTACATTTGATTCAGCTACCGTGCAGGGGACAACGAATAAAACGGCGTCTCATCAGGATCCAAGCTATTTGTACACGTGGACAATCAATTCCCAGATGCATCTCTGTATCGCTAAGTGATTAATACAGAATATTAGAGTTTGGGCAGACATTTTCATTTTCGACAGGATGAGCAAAGACGCATATATATATACAGTATCGGCAAACTCACATACAATGTGAGCAGACACATATGTGCAGTATGAGCAGACACATAGGTACAGTACGAGCAGACACACATGTACAGTATGGGCAGACGCTCAGGTACAGTATGGGCAGACACTCAGGTACAGTATGAGCAGACACACAGGTACAGTATGAGCAGACACACAGGTACAGTATGGGCAGACACACAGGTACAGTATGGGCAGACAAACAGGTACAGTTTGGGCAGACACACAGGTACAGCATAAGCAGACACACAGGTACAGTATGGGCAGACACACAGGTACAGTGTGGGAAGACACACAAGTACAGTATAAACAGACACACATGTACAGTCCGAACAGACATACATGTACAATATGATCAGACACACATGTACAGTATGAGTAGCCACACATGTTCAGTATGAGCAGACACACACGTACAGTATTGGCAGACACACATGTGCAGTATGAACAGACACACATGTACAGTATGAGCAGACACACATGTAAAGTATGAACAGACACACAGATACACTACGAGCAAACATACAAGTACCATACAAGCAGACATACACACATGTACAGTATGAACAGACACACATGTACAGTATGGACAGACACGCATGTACGGTATGAGCAGACAAACATGTATAGTATAAGCAGTCACACGTGTACAATATTGGCAGACACACAGGTACAGTATGAGCAGGCATACATATACAGTATGAGCAGACACACATGTACAATATGAGCAGACACACATGTACAGTACGAGCAGACACACGTGTACAGTATGAGCATACATACATGCACAGCATGGGCAGACACACATGTACAGTACGAACAGACACATGTATGGTATTAGCAGACTCGCATGCACAGTACGAGCAGACATGGTTACGTGTACAGCATGGCAAACTGGTGGTTGTTTCCTTGTAACTGATGACTCAAGCAGTATCATGCTCAGCGTGATCATACTGTCCAATGCAATCTACTTGGATCCAGAGGAGATCCAGTAATCCGGCGTCTTACCTGGATCTCGGTCAGTAGTTTTTCCAAGACTTGAACCACACGGAAATAAAGTATTGCATTATGCTATACTTAGACCTGCCAACGTTTACCCCTTACAGTGTGGGTCACGAGTCACTAGTGCCCTTTGTAAACAGTGTAGACCCAGATGATAGGGCTCATAGAGGAGCCTTCTCAACAGGGTCTGCACTTTTTGTCATTGTAAACTTTTCTTTAGAAAAATCTCTAAATATTCACCATAAGTTGATTGAATTTCGAAATGGTGCATTTGACAATTCAGCGTTGTAAGCGGTAAGAGCCAACTAATTAGGGTCCAAAACATTAGGAACCATTCTATACAAAAATACTTAAAAGAGAAAAAACAACACAGAAAACTATATAAAGAACTGAGGCACCAGATGCACTTACAACTAATCTGTGCGATGTTGCCTAAGATATTTGGGACCTTAATTAGGTCTAGTTTGTTTATTTATGAAAGCTAATTAAGTTGTAACCTAGTTGTTATCGATGTAATAGGAATTTGTGTCAGGATAATCAGTTCAAGGCCAGGTTACTGCGTTGTAGCAAATAGTTTTGTGATAGGAAAACCATACGTTGGAAGCGGAATTGGAATATCTGGTAGAAGGAAAAAAAAATATTTGCATGTTTTACTGATGTTGGAACTATTGATGAGAAATGTGTATATTGAAAGAGACTTTATACAGTAGTACCGGCCTTACGCGGCAATCAGAAAGAGGTCAAATTGTAGGTATATAAGACCGTTGTTGAAGCTTAATGAAGGACGAAAGTTATGCCAAAAGCTCCTTTAAGAGATATCTGTATTGCTATCGTCTTGCATTAAGCACACACCTGCTCTCATAAATCCCCTTGTTGTTTATGATTGCTACAGGAAAGAGCTACTGTATTTTGACAAGTCCAGCTGCCACTGCAGAGCTTATAGTATATATTTAAACTATAAAGAGAGAGAGAGTGAGAGAGGGGGAGAGAGAGGAGAAAGAGAGAGAGAGAGAAGAGAGAGAGAGAGAGAGAGAGAGAGAGAGAGAGAGAGAGAGAGAGAGAGAGAGAGAGAGAGAGAGTTGAACCTGAAAACTTATAACGTTTTCGTTGATGCAATATTGATCTCATTACAGTCAGCAACATCATAATTATACACATACAGTAAAACGCAACACTACAGAACGCAGAATATTCATATACAATCTTTGTGCATAACTTTCACCCTGCATTACGCTGCCTTCTGTCTTGAAGACATATAATTATACTTGTTTTAATGTTCGATGTATCGAGTTGTTACTGTATATCAATACAGATCAGCATACACCTAACATTCCAACAAACTTTAACAATACTCAATTTGTACTTTATGTTCTATGTTTCAATGTTGACTCTTATCCCGATATCCGCGACCCCGCATTTTCAAATACAGTAAAACCTCACTAAACCGGGCGTTACATCTGTCCTGGAGACAGGTGGCAGCTTAATGCAGGGTGAAAGTCTTCACCCTGCATTAAGCAGCCACCTGCCTAAAAAGATGTAAGTTCTTCTATACTAGAATTGCAGTTTAGAGGGGTTTTACTGTAGCTTGCATTCTATGAGACGCCGAGTAACAACTCGGCGTCTCGGCAGGATTAACGCTGTTTGTACACTTGGTCAATAAATGCTGAATCGGATAATCTAATTGAAAGTAGTTCATATTGAACATATCCGACCTTGAGCTGACACAATTGCTTGACAGTTTTGTAATGGTTTATTTAGTCACTAAAAGCATATACAGTGGAACCCCTTTAACGCCACAACCAACATTAATAAATGTTGTCATGAAAAGCAGATGGTAGCTATGTTCAGGATGAGCGTTATGTAGAAAACTCCTGGAGCTTTCACAACTTTCATCCTGTATTAAGCTACCACCTGTTTTAAAAAAACATGAATTAGGCAAATGTTGATTGTACTTGAGAGGTGTTACTGTAATCAGACATACCAATTAGCACATGCATAAACGGTTGATTGTCTGCAAAGTAGCCCCAATGTATTGATTGCATGTTTCATTACATTCTAGAGTTGATGCTTTCATAAAGTGTATCCACTGCGCAAATAATTACTACCACTTAGTGTATTATGTATGCATGCTATGGTTAAATGTGTTCAAGGATTTTGTCTATGAACTATTCGTCTTGTTTCCTTTTCATTATACAAACGAAAACGGGTCTCGTCGCACTGCATAAAGTGTAGTGAACATTACCATATAAAGCTAACACGAGATTGGGCGGGTCTTGAATCAAACACCTCGCATACGCAGTGCCTAGTAAACACTACATAGTGAAATATCGAACTCTAAGTGAATTAAGAATGAAAGTCTTGTCAAATCTCGAACTCTTAACAATTAAATATTAATTAATTAAATATCCGGCTTGATGATCGGTCGAAAACCTTTGGGACTCCCCAATATATACCAGTGTGAAGTATGAAGCTTTCAATGTAAATGTACCTTTGGGACTCCCCGTTATATACCAGTGTGAAGTATGAAGCTTTCAATGTAAATGTACCTTTGGGACTCCCCAATATATACCAGTGTGAAGTATGAAGCTTTCAATGTAAATGTACCTTTGGGACTCCCCGGTATATACCAGTGTGAAGTATGAAGCTTTCAATGTAAATGTACCTTTGGGACTCCCCAATATATACCAGTGTGAAGTATGAAGCTTTCAATGTAAATGTACCTTTGGGACTCCCCGTTATATACCAGTGTGAAGTATGAAGCTTTCAATGTAAATGTACCTTTGGGACTCCCCGATATATACCAGTGTGAAGCTTTCAATGTAAATGTACCTTTGGGACTCCCCGTTATATACCAGTGTGAAGTATGAAGCTTTCAATGTAAATGTACCAAATATCGTAATTGTAAATCGTACATTATACGAGTAGAACACAAAATCTCACGTACTGCTTAATATAGTCAGCATGTGCGGTACATGTATCGTTTCTATCACTTTTTACATCGCTTTCAACTGTATTTCAGTCACATCACGACGCCCAGCTAATTTCATGTGGAGGAAGAACCCAGAGGTTCTTTTGTGCACATACTAAATTGCACTGTTTCGTGCACAGAAGAGCATCAGCGCAGGTGCATCGACCTACCACAAGCCAGCTGGAAGGCTTCATCACATGAAAAAGCAAATTGCCAAGGCCGGGATTCGAATCACAGCGGCCTGGAGTTAAGCGAGTGTCAGTCGAAGACCAAAACCACTCGGTTACGGAGGTCCTTCGTATACAAAGTATATCGAATACATATCGATTGTATATCGAATATGTATTGTGGCAGTAAATATGTTAACAGCTGTAACCCAGTGCTATATTTTTTCTTTAGGCATTTATTTTGACAACTAAATACCTATACGAAATATTACATCTAGATTGGGGTCAACTATAAATGATAAAGTTCAACTGAAATGCTAACAGTTTTGTAATATGAAATGGAATATGAAATGATTAAAGAAATGCACATATAAAATAAATTCCCTGTAAACCGGACATTTGGTAAATAATATATACTTAGTTTGGGCTGCCTAATCAAGGTTGAAAGTCAGGCCGAACGACCCTCGTTTATCGTCGGTATCAGGGTTTATAAATTAGTTTCAAAATGCTTTCACATTTTAAGCATTTTGCTTTTCTAATGGTAAAAAGACTGAGTGGGAACCAGACAGATGGATTTCATTTTCGTTTCACGGCGCTCTGAAAAAAGCATACAAATATGCGCACATACAATACACCCCCTCTTAACCGGACTGGTAGCAAAATAGTTTATATATTTAAAGGCAGTTGACAGCTTAGTGCTAAGTAAAGGTTACATTGAAAGCTTAAGCCACTGATGAGGATGTTGTTGCTTGACTTTACTACTTTTTCATTTATTGTTCTGTCCAGTATAAGTACAACTACCATAGAATTGTTTAACTGATACATCTAAAGTACAAATAAACCATTCCAACCAACCAATATACATATGTATATACAATTACTACGCTGACATCTAACTATTTCATCGATATAACTGCAAAACACAGTATAAACTGATTATAGATGTTTACTCAATATAAGTACAAATACCACAGTACCATCTAATCATCGAAAATACTATAAATACAAGTATCGCAGTACAAACTGGCTACTCAATGCAATAAAAGTACAAACCCCATATAGCTATTCTATCCATTACAGGTATAAATGCCACTGTACCGACTAGCTGCCTAGCTATTCCATACAATGAAAATGCAATACCACCTTACCAACCTGCTATTCCATCCTATATAAGTACAGATTTAACTCTATAAAATACCTATTCTACCCGATATAAGTTCAAATATTACAGTATTGACAAGTTATTCCTTTCAATATAAGTAGAAATATTACAACGCCGACTAGCTTCTGAATTCAAAATAGATGCTAATACCACTGTAGGAACCAAATATTCCATCCCACATACACACGCGTTCGATGACACCAACCAGACATTATATCCAATAAAAATAGAAATACCACAGAAACATCCTGTTATTTCATTCAATATATAAAGTAGAAATACAACGATACCCAGTAGCTATGCCATCAAATAAAAGTAACAATACAAGTGTACCGGCTAATTGTTCCATCATCTACTGTCATAAATAACATTGTTAATAACATAATAACAAACTAACTATCCCATTCAACAGAAGTACAAATACCAATGTGCCAAGTAGCTGTTCAATCCAATATAAGCAATAATACCATTCAGCTATTACATTATTTATAAGAACACTTACAAGTAGATGCTATCGATTCAATCAAATATAAGTAGAAATGCCACAGTACCAACCAAGTATTAAAATACAGATAAGTACAAACAACACAGAGTGGACTAGCTGTACTAGCTAGTTTTTCCATCAAGTATAATTACAATTCCATTTGTAATACAATACATAGACGACAAGCCAGAAATCTACTTCATAGCTTTATTATACAGTTCTCTAGTCCCTAAACATCTTCCCATGTCTCGACCTTCTCTCTCTCCCCGAATACACAAGGCTTATCATATTTATAACGTTCTCAAATCATTAATCACTGCGACTGTCACCATCTGGATGACAGCCATGAACTCTTAGAACACATACATGTGACATATAATTAATTTATCTAGCTAACATACATGTTCTCCCTGTCTGCTCAAATCACGCAATGCACCCAAATCTTTAACTTGTACTCTCAACCTTTGACACGCTAACTATCATTCAAGCCTCTCTCATACCTTTATCTTGCTAACACACCCCTGCATTACACATTGTACAAATTAGCTCTCCTATTCAATATTATATGTACACATACCACAAATCATCTAGAACAGCCGTACCGACAACCTGTTCCGTACATTAAACGTACTAGCTTTTCAATCCTATAGAAGTACTCCCATCACAATAAAGCCTACTTATTTCATCCCATTTAAGTACACATTTAACAATAACATCGAACTAATCAATCCAACATGGGGTTTTACGTCGCTTTACCAGTATTTCAGTCATATCACGACGTCCAGCTAATTGCATGTCTAAGTAGACCTTGGTGTATGAAACGCATTGCATCTTTTTTATTGTATGGTGTACAGAAGAGCATTAGTGTAGCAGAAAACCGAACTAACGAAAATGACTCTTCACATGGAAACTACAAATTCCCAGACATGGATTCGAAACACGGGGTACGGGGGACGGCTAAGTGATTGTCAGTCGAAAACCATAACCACTCTGTCATGGAAGCCCTTCTATCCAATATAAGTACAAAACCCAAAGCAATATCTAACTAGTCGATGCAATACATTACAAATAACAGAACCGACTAAATCATTCCATCCAATATAAATACACAGACAGCTGTACCAACTGACTATTCTATACAACAGGCTTATGCACCCAGCATTCGCTATTTACCTGTCCTTCATCTAGCTTTTTACCTAGACTTAAGCGCTTGTGTGACGGCCGTACAAATCGCAATGTACTTCATTCTCAGTGTTTTTACATTTTTTTTCTGGTCCTTCAGGGTTATTAGCATTGATGTTATTAGTTTTTAAAAGTGAATACCGGTTGAGTAGGGGGCGTGAGTAGTGTTGCACTTGTAGTTGCTACTCCTGAACATACTCAATAAAACCTAGTCTGTATTTTCTCTTTTCTCATTTCCACTTACGCTTTCGAAGGATCTCCTAATTTCAGAATGTATGTACTTCATAACAGCAGTTGTTGAATAGTTGTGTGGCGGCCGTACTTCACCCTCAGTTTTGTTATAAATATCCGGGACCTTAAGGAGTATTAGTTTCAATGTTATAAGCTTTGAAAATTGACTAAAAGTACGTAGTAAGAGTGTACTTTCAGACTGAATGACTGCTAGGCCGACTGTACATTTCTCCTCTGGTCACTGATCCATCTATTCGCCTACAATATTGAGCACTGCTAACATATGGTGCGATTACGCTGCCGCGGTACCGGCTATTAACCCGCACAGGTACCCCATTTTAATCCCTAAAGCGTCTCTAAATTTTCGAACTTGTCCAGCTGGGATTCGAACGCCGGACCCCTGTGTTATCAGCTCAATACCCAACCACTAGACCAAGCCACCACCACGCTAAATACAGCTTAAGTCAGTGCTAGGGGCCGTGCGTAGTGTTGCACTTTTAATTACTACTCCTGCACATTCTCAATTAATGAAAAAGTAGTACAGTCAAGCAGGCAAAGCCACATACAAGACGCAACTACCACCAAAACATCGATAGATAGCAACCCCAAACACACGCACATACACGAGATGAACACAGACAACAACAAACACACAAGGACTAGAGATAAACATTCCACACATGAACACAAGCGCAAGTACAAAGACACAAGACAAACAAAGCAAGGGTGACAAAGAGAGTACCGCTTTGGCACGGTCAGTAGCAAAACCACCACTGGGGGTTTAAACCGGTTTACGGACGTCCTAACCTCACACTTCTCTCAAACCGAGTCTGCAGTTTTCTCTTTTCGCATTGCTAATTTTGCTTGTAAAGGCTCTTCCTATTTCAGAAATTTAAAGTTGCAAATATGTCACCGTAAAATTTAAATATGTCAAACAAACTTCAACAACAGTTATTATCAATTCTCAGTGCATTTTCTGAAATTTGCATTGAATAACGACATGTCATATATTTTAACCTGACACCCCAATCGGAAATACGTGTTTCCTGGATCATTTCAAAACTATTAAGTTAACAGGCAGTGTTACATTACTCGTTAAAGTGCAGATATTATCTCGGAAATCTGTCAGAAGCTGATGTATTAGTTTGCACTTTAATTGTGTTAAAATGCATAACCGTTTGACAATTCTCTAGTTTTATAGCCCAAAATGTGTACCAATGCTAGTGAGGCTGTGCATAGCATGCGTAGGGTTACGGTCAAATTCCAACACATCTTAGCACATAGGAACAAGAACGAGAACACATAGAACAAGAATACATACACAACGACAATCTTCTTTGTGCATGTTTGATGCAGTAAATCTACTCGAGAGTAACCACCAAAGAGAGGTAGAGTTTTGGGTCCTTGGATAGATAGTAGCGTAATGCAGGACGAACGTTATACTGACGATTCCTATAGGAAACCTCTATGACACCCATGTGTATGTATCAAGTAGTCGGTACAGAGGGAGAGTCTGCTGATTATTGTTTACATTATTACGAATACTTTCAATCACATGAACGTAACGAAAAGTATTATTTATCCGTAGTTACGCCCCCACAAGATACGAGGTAAATATCTCGTCCGTATGTACACACATCCCACAACTCCTCTTATACCAATAATATTGTTTAGTACCTTTAATTAACAGATACATGGTCGGGATATATAATTATATAATAATAGCAAAAAAGAAAGGAATGCATAAATAAGATTTGATTATTTGAAACACAATTGAATAAGAGAAAGGTGAACATTTGGAAAACCAGAAATACGTAACTCTCACGTGAAGTTACAGCACTGATGAGATATGTTGGAATATTCTGAAATTGGGTGATAAGTCATTTTTAAAAGCGTCGATTAATACAGGTTTAACTTTTCAACAATATGAAAACATTGTATTATCTGACGAAGCAAAACGCCTGTTGACCATTTAATGTATTATTATTTTCGAAACACTTTTTCGATTTTATCACACGTTTTAAGGACTAAAAGGAAAACAACACTCATGTCAGAAGACCGGTTATGTGCCTTAATATATACATATGTGTGCCTGCTGGGGAAACTATAACAATACAGTAAATAAATAATAATCGGATTTGGGGTTTTCTACCACACGTTTAGACAAAAAGAAATGTTAGAGTGCTTTAACAACCTGCAGAGTTTAAACATACACGTAACATCAAATAGATCTTTGGTATTAGACAGCAGAGTGTAAACGGAAAAATATATTGCAATTCTTGTATTCTTGAGTGTAAATCTACCAAACGGCCTGCAAAATGAAAACAGAACAAATATTATAATTGTTTTCTTCTTGAGTGTAAATCTAAAAACAAGTCACGAGTACATCATCATCATTCTGAATTGCTGTATAAGAGTGACCGGTCTTCAACGACAGTCAATATTAGCATGTATGTATCACTCCTCATGCATCAAAGGGACGATTTAATTCAAACTTTAACAGATGAGCAACACGGATGTGAAAGATGTACATAAAGAAGGGAATGTTTGCTCTGGATAATTTACTAGAGTTCTGCTACACATTTACTTCTACTTCACCATATACAGTAGAAACCATCTGATGCGACCACTTAATCAATAAACATGGGTGTCGTTATAAGCAGGTGGTTGCTTAATGCAGGATAAAAGTAATACAGAAAGCTCCTCTAGCGCACATAATTATATATCTTTTAGGTGGTCGCATTAGCGGGATTTTACTGTACCTTATAGTAGAAAGAGCGTGTGTGTTCAATTCCTTATACACAATTACGAAGATTTACTTCACAATTGTCACATATGAATACAGATGAATGGTACTTATATTTGTCCCCTATGTGATATAATTTTAATTCTTTTGTAATTAATTTATATTTAGCAGTTCTAATTGAGAATACCGACATCGTTGTTACGTTATTAAGAGAAATATTTAATTAGACAGTATGTTGTACTTAAAAATATTTGTAGCAGACACAAACACAAAACATATACGCTCTGAATCATAAGAACCATAAGAAAGCATGTTCTTGTGTACTTGTTTACCAATATCAACTGGTGACAATTGTGATTAGTGTTTCAGGTACAGTTGAATAATGCGAATAGGCGGTTGCTATATTCAGGGCAAAACTAATGGTGAACGTTCCTTTTCTTCCTGTATTAAGCTTCTAGAAACCATGAAATTATACTTGTGTTTAGTGATCATATTAACGAGACGTTACTATAATAAATATAATTTTCAGAAAAGTATTAATAAACTAACAACATGATCCGTACGTCAAACTGCCACGCGGCATTTCAGAAGTATCGCGTAACAATGGAAAACATTCCTGTCATCAAAATCTCGTTTTTCAATATCGATTCACTTATTGTTTTAACATTGGCGTTTGTGCAATCGCATATGGAATTATAGCTAAACATAGTATGACTAAAATAACAAAGTACACATTGAACATTCAATATGATCACTGTATTACACTGAAACAATAAGTGATACAACGAATAAGGTTTCATTTGCTAATGATGCATCGAGCAGATATTTACACCATGAATCAATGCTTTGTTTTCCACCTCATTGGCCATAGCAATTGGTATCGATTGTCATTCCTGCGATTGCGTACCTATGGTTAACCCATTCCCTCATATTGAAGACTTTTGACGACTCTGTAGAAGTAACTTTGTGAAACCATTGTGATAAATAGAGCATTTGCTCCTTTAGGAGCAAATGCTCTATTTATCACAATGGTTTCAAACTACAAAATTCTAATAGTTTCCGTTTCTCTAGTTAATGCTCCTTTTGGGTAGATTTATTCAAAGAGGTTTGGTCTAAAAATAACCTATGAGGGAATGAGTTAAACGATAACTGAGTCGGGAATTGTGCAGCAATATAATCGAGCCTTTGCATTATATGAACAGTATTCAAGAGTTCATATCATTCCATTACTTCGTTTTGTTGGTTTATTTAGTGCTTTGATATAAAGTCAATGCAGCCTGAAAGTCACACATCTTTTCTTATGACGGTTTCGTATCGTCTGCTGCTTTCCTTTAAATATATCCCTGACAGATGTACCTTTTGATAAGAGTGCATTTGCAGAAGTCGTCTGATCTGTGTATTTCCTGTATCAGTCTGATCAGGGTCTTCTTTTTGATTACCTATAGGATAATATATATTTAAATATACTGTTTCTGTGGTGGCCAAAACATTGTATTTTACTATCGAATTACATCAATCAGGCAGTACATGTCCATGATGTCAACATGTTATGTTAGAATATAAATTCGACACAGATTTATGACGTAATAGGGACGATAGTTGTTTTTGTACAGTGAAAACCCCCAAACACGTACCGTTCGAACACCCAAATACGCACCAGTGTTGATATTTTAACAAAGGAGACAGCTTAATGCATGGTGAAAGTCATATAGAAAGTTCCTGTAGGAGCTTTCAGCATGACTTTCATCCTGCATTAAGCAGTCACCTGCCTACAAAAGCATTACATTTGTTATTATTAAACTTTCGTAGTATCGGGTTGTTGCTGTATATACATTTTATATGTGGCTTAATGATAAACTAGTACTATTACTAGTTTTTTTAAAACAATTGAAAGTACTGCCACTGCCGATATTCAAGACATATGTCATTTTAAAGCAATCACCTGCCTAAATTCTTAAATGTTTTCAAAAATGCTGATTGAGAGATAATTATCTGTACATGTACTTATATTATCTAATTAGTTTCTCCTTATGGCTCTGAAACGAAGGTAGGATGGTATAGTAAGCAATTAATGCTTTTCAGCATACAAAAATGTGTTCACGCATTTGCTACAGAGTATACGCAGATGAGACAGAACCGCCTGATCATAGGCTTCTCTGTTTGCTAATGGAATTTGAAATATCTGTTTCTTTATATTCTACCTTCCAAATGTAGTTGTAACTATTTTGTCCATGAATATATAGTAGGTACTGAACTTAACGGGGGTAATTATGTCTGTCTGTCTGTTTCAGTTTTGTGTGTACGTGGAGGTACCCCTGAAATAAGAGAACACTGCTAAATATCTAAATATTGTAATGTATTTGGAGTCGTAAGAACTTTGTACCTAACGTACAGTCATTATCTGTATCTGTAACCAAAGCAAACGTATACACTGCGCACACGCCATACCAGGAGTCCGATTCATTGTGAGATGAAGAACGGTTAACTTTTCTTGTCTAAAAGAGTATTAGTAAATATGGTCGGTAAGGGCAAGGAGTGTTTCTAGTAATCATTCTGCTTTTATATGGCGTGAAGGAATAATACCACTGAATTGAACCTGACAAGTATGACAAGCCTTACTAACGTATGTCAGTTAAGATTCATACTTTATATATCTGTAAATAATTCGAGATGTGTGTGTGTGTGTGTGTGTGTGTGTGTGTGTGTGTGTGTGTGTGTGTGTGTTTGGTGTGTGTGTGTGTGTGTGTGTGTGTGTGTGTGCGCGCGTGTGCGCGTACGCGCGTGTGTGTGTGTGTGTGTGTTTGCGTGCGTGCGTGCTTGCTTGCGTGAGTGTGTAATGCGGAACTTTCAGTTTAACTAGCATTAAATGGAAAAGTAGTAAAGTCAAGCAGGCAAAGCCACATGCAAGACGCAACCACCACCAAAACACATTATGTAAAAACCTTCAAATCACGACATGAATGGTATTGGAAGGATCTTAGGCCAGGATCAGAAGTCAGTTTTCAAAATGAACATCTGACATTTTTTGCGCATGATACAACTGTACGTTTGGTCTAAAAAACAACGAATAACGATATATGTTTTGTGTGTGAACCTTGCACAAGTTGATTTACTTAATTCAGCATTATATACTTATAATAACAAATTATAGACAACATGTAACAACTTAAGTAAGGCATAGGATACAAAGAGAACTGATTCGTTTAATTCTACAAGACATATTTGGGACAGTAATCAGCTTTAGTGTGTTTGTATGTGAATGTCTAATAATATTTTCACCTAGTCTGCATCAGTGGAAATATATGCCGGAATATTCAGATCAAGAAAAGGTTATTGTGATGTGATGAATAGTTTTGTTATAGGAAATGCATTATGAAATCCATTATGGAAATGTTTAAAACAATTTGTGTAAATGTAATGATGGTAGACACATTGAGATGACTTTTGTTTTACTACAATGAGAGGTTATCTTCACAATGAGAGATTAATAACAATATAAAATATTTTGACGCAGCCTCATCAGTAATTGGAGAAACATTTGTTTTCTGCAGACAAATAATTATTTTTATTGTAAAGAACGCATGCATCGATAATTAATGATTTATTGTTGCTAAGAATCAGGTGCATATATTTTCAAATTAATATTCGTTCAAATTACATACAATTTGTCAACTGAAACAATGACTATGTAAATATTTAAACTTGCTGAATTCGGGACGCGAATGCACTGTCATTTTGAATCAGCGTAGAACCAGATCAGAAACCTTTGTGTTATTCTAAGACCTTTAGCGAGGTTAAGCCTTTTATACTGAGTGGCCTCTGTAGTTAAACACAGTTGGGCCATCCACTTTAAATATAAGCATTAACAGGGTTTATCCTTCCGTGTTTTATGTTGTTTTTAAATTCCATTACCTACTGAATATTCATGGGCAAACTAGTTTTAATGAAATATGGACGGTGGACCATTGTAGTCATTTTAGACAAAACAAGAAACAGATCTTTCAAAATCTACTAGCAAACAGAGCAGAGATCCTGATCAGACGACTCGTATATAATATGGGTCTACTCTGTTTGCAATGTTTATATGAAGGGTTTAGGCATTATTTACTTAATGTCAATTCCCTAGTTTGTAAAGTTGGTACGCAACTCTTGTCATATTGCGAAAATGTCGATCAGATTTATAAATATTTCACCCGATGAAAACATCAAGTGTGACAAACAATTACACTACAGGAGAGTCTGTCCTATATCCGGTCATTAATGTTTTTAACACAGGAGTCTTAATATAGCGGTGGTTGCTTATACAAGACAAAAGTAATGCAGAGAGTTGATAGTAAACTACCAACGGCTTTACAGGCCAATAATTAGACATATTTATGATGGCCGCTTTTGACATATTATACCGTATACGTTTTGAAATTGTTGATAATAGTTTATCATCTTCTGATTTTATTATATACATCTGCTCAGATTTGATGAATCGAACTCGTTTGTAAACGACATTAAACAATTCAGTTGTCTGTACGTTTTAACAGATGCAATGAATATGGAAAAATATCAAGACGAAACACATTAAACATTAAGCATATTAAACAACAACATTGACCGTAGGCTGAAAGCAGGGGTGCCGCCTTGGAACGGCCAGCAGCCAAAAAAAGGGCTACTGGGGGACTTAAACCTGGTTTACGGGTACCCAACCTCGTCCTTATCCCACTTTCACCAAAGTCAAAATGTAAATAAAATTCCCCCTCCAGACAACTCCACAACATGCATAACGATGTCTGCCAAAATGAAAATGATTTGAAAATAAACGTTAGAGGTAAACAAGCGACGTCATCATGTAAATGACGTCATAATTTAAAAGTACGGGAAAACTATTTGAAACACTTCTACACCGACATTTAATAAAAGATAAATCGCAAGAAGATACAATTACTAGTGGATATTAAGCATGCACAACTGTTTTGTTTGAAAAAGAATAAACTTGACATCGTAGACATGTACTCGGTGACTATTCAGGTCAGAGCAGCTGTGGAGAAGTCATTTGGGGTACGACAGAACTGGCAAAATACAAATATCTAATTTCCTCCCTCCGTAAACGGGTTTAAGAGGGAATCTTCATAGAGTATTAAGCCCTTTCCGTCGTCGCACAAGCAAATAGGAAAGCATAATGACCAACTGTAAAGGGGTCGACCACCAAGCATGTAGTGTGCTGCAATATAGAGGGGTCATATCCCTTTTTAATGAATTGTTTTATACGTTTGACAAACAAAGTATCAAAATATGTGTGTCCAATAATTTTTCGAAGTTTGTAAATGACATCGCCGTAAAACTCCGGATGTGAAATACCTAACTTTAGAAAAGTACGTAAATTACAATTGTATTTGCTGATGAGTAGAACATTACGGTGGTAAAATTTTGAAAATGTTTTACGAAGTTTGTCATATCTGTAGCCCTGTTTTAGTAGTTTTTCAGTGATAATAAGGTTACGATTGTTAAAATCATCAACAGAGGAACAAGCTCTAGCAAAACGAATAAGCTGAGAAATGTATACACCGTAACATGTAGCTCGGGGAACATCCCCATCCAAATGAGGATAGTTAACTATTTTAAAATTAAAGTCATCCCTTTTGTCATAAATTCCAGAAGAAATTGTTCCATTGTTTATAGATAAATTTAAATCTAAAAAGGCTGCATATATGTCAGAACTATTTGCTTTATTAAGCTTGAGCTCTCTAGGGTAAATTGAGGTTATCATAGAATCAAAGTATGGGTTATCAATATTAAAAATGTCGTCTAAATAACGTGCTGTATTGTTAAAGGCATTGATGACATCCGTCTGTGAATCGCTGTTAAGGTTAAGCATAAAATCCCATTCATAACAAAACAAAAACAAGTCTGCAATTAAAGGAGCACAATTGGTTCCCATGGGAATACCAATGACCTGGCGATAAACAGAATTACCATAACGAACAAATATATTGTCTAACAGAAACGTAATAGCGTCACAAAGATCTAAACATGTCCACGAGGTATATTTATCTGTAACGTCATTGGTAAAGAACGCATGTCTAGAATTACAGGCAATAAATTATACTTTTTCTCTGGCAAATGTTTTATTTATAAGATTAGTAAGTTTGATCTTAATTAGATCGTGTGGTAATTTGGTATAAAGTGTAGAAAAATCATAAGTGCTTATAGTGTTAGCTTGGTGTTGCTTGATTTTTAATTTAGTTAAAACCTCATTGGAGTTTTTTATAGACCTAAAAAGGTTAATTCCTGATTTCTCATAAGCTTTATCGCAGTAACGCTTGACATGTTCTTTGACCGCTGATAGACACGATGTAATTAGTTTGGATAGTGCAGTTGTTGTGCATGAGACAGAATTTGCTATAAAGCGTGATTTATATGGCGAAAACTTTAATATTTTACCACCAACTTTCACATAATGGAATAAGCTATTTTATCAGAAAAAAGATTGAACCTACTTGAAACATGATACCAAAATTTACGTAAATCAAACTGTAATGGTATCATGTCATCAAAACTATTTTTGGAATCGATTCGCTTATTGCTCAAACACTAATCTTTTGTGTATTCACATACTGGACGATAACCTGAACTGTAAGCAAAATACACTCATTCATATTCATTCGTATATATACCACAGTTAATGTACAACAGAACTTGTCCTAAGCGGTAATTAATAGGATGTCTAATTATAAAACAGGCTGTAGCTTAATGTAAGCTCATATTGCAGCGTTCTGCTTTAGTTTCGTCCTGCATTAAGCAAACACCAATGTTCAATAAATGAATAGCCGCTTACTCCTTATCCCGCTGGGACAAAACAAACTCTGCTCAAAGTTGGATCTGCTGCGAGTTTGAATACTTACGATTCGATGAGATATTTGAACAAAGACCAAATACCATGGCACTCGCTTGTGAGAAAATATTGACCGAATGTCAGACATATTTGATCGGGATATATGCCGAAAATTGCAAATGCTGCTAAAGTGAAAAGGGTTCTCATTTTCTCCTTTGTATATTCGGTTGACGAAGCTAACCTTTAAGAACAAATCATCAGGTGGTACAAAACATAATGATACATTATTATATAAAGCAAACTAAAACATTAATATGATCAATCAGAAACATACAATGTATTGCATTTCACGTGATTCATAGACATGAATTTGCAACGGTTTGCATGCTTTAACTCATTCCCCCTTGGACAAATTCTAGACCTAATTTCATTGAATTCACCTACCAAAAAGAAAAGTTTACTAGAGAAACGGGGCATTTTGGTATTGTGTAGTTTTGATTCCGTTGGAGCAAATGTTCTATTTATCACACTGGTTTAAGCAACGATGTTTATTGAGGCGTCGAAATGCGCCAGTAGAAGATAATTGGTAAAATGTTAAAATAAATATGAACCCGGAATTAAACATACATATATTTATTATCGGAAGAATATATATCGGGTCAATACCTCCAGGTTAACATTGTCAAACAAATTGTCTTTGAAAGCGTTTTGTGACGTTTAATACTCACTCATAGTACATTTGCAGCAAGAAGTAGATTCTGAAGTAATATAACTGAAATAAAGTGTACACATGTTTTATTTGATTGTTTTTGGTTTTGATTGGTTATTTAGTGTTCTAGTAATATAGATGTGTTTCTACATTTTCTGTCATTTTAATGTATCTTCTATCGTAAACGGTAAGTCTTTAATAAATCTCGTCTTAACTCTTTCGGTGCCAAGTTTCTATTGTCGTCTGCAAACCAATGTTGTTAAATTATTCGGTAAAGTAAGGGCATGAGATAAATAAATGCAAATTTCAAAGGAATAAAGCACAGATAAAGCAATATAGTTTGTGACAAAAAGTGAAGTCCCTGGTCAGACACCCGCTCGTAAAAGCGGCGTCTGATCTGGGATTGCACTATTGGTCGTGGTGCATTTTTGCGACATTGACGGTGAACTATTGTATCATTACCTGAACAATACACATTCAGGGCACTTTTTGTCCAGCTAAAAGTACACTAAATGAAAATAATCAGTCAGTATTACTATAAATTGTTCTGCATATGCAGTGCCACCCTCTAAAACGGAATATTAAATTATAATCATTGCATTGGTGCAGGATGTCAGTTCAGCACAACTTTCGCCCTCCACTAAGCATCCACCTGCCTAAAACGATCTAGATTATTCTTTTCTAAACATGGAACATATACACAGTGTGCATCCGCCATACCAAAAGTACAAAAATGAGTCATGCAGGAAACACCACATACAGAACAAACACTCGCCCGAACAGCAACACAAGGAAACAGCAAATGTACATAGGTAGAAAAAACAACAAGAGACGCACAAAGACAAAACAAACATACAATAGGAGGAAGATGGAAGTACCGCCTTGGAACGGTCAGTGACAAAAGTCACCGGGGGTTTAAACCGGTTTATGGGCGCCCAACCTCACCCTTATTCCATCCCCATCCTAAAAGACAAACAGTGTAAATAAACGTATCCCCTCTCCGACTAATCTACAACAACCGCGACAGCAAGTACAGTGGTAAAGTGCATGTATAACAAAAAAACATTTAATTGAACATACTGTATCCACCTATCGCTATCGCAAGTTTGCCGATCAATCGGATATATTCGGACACAATAAACGTTAGTTCACCACGTCTGAAAGAATATCAGATACACACGACAGTAAGGGCATCCAGTGTCAGGACAAATGATCTCGTATTAATTAATCTGCTTCTACTTTAGAGGGACATTTGACGCGGTGTTTCAATATTGCCCTGATAAGTGACATTTGAAATAGAATATCCTGGTATTTGTCACACAGGTCACAACGTTCACAACATCAACTTTTAAGTACACAAATAACGTAAATCTAATACGATCAACATATTTGACATAAGCAGGGCAGTTATAGACAGCTGTAAGAAAATGATATATAGAGTTGTGCTTATTGTCCAACTGGTTTCCTTTATTGGTAAAAATACGAACATGAGTCATGCAGGAAAGACCACATACAGAACAAAAAGCCGCTCGAACAGCAACATAAGAAAATACAGCAAATGTACAAAACTACCAAAACATAAAGAGACGCCCAAAGACAAAACAAACAAACAATAGGGGAGATTGAAGTGCCCAACTTCACACTTATTCCATCCCCACCCTAAAAGACAATGTTTAATGTTTAATGACTGATATATACAACGTTTTACATGTTGTAAAGTAAAACCTCCTTTAAACGAAAAACAGCATGAGTAAGATATGTGTGTTAAGGAGGTAAAGGGTTAAACAATAATGAAAACAGTATGAAACGAATCTATGAGTATTTATGGTGTCGTTAAAAAGTCATAGGTTTGTGCAATGCGAGCCACGAAGAAAATCATTATATGCAACAGAGCTTCATTGTCATGTTAGGAATTTAAGTTAGAATTTAACATTGCAATAAAACAGTTTGAATCCGAGATTGTTTTTATATTAACGACAGATATTGGTGATTGGTTCTTATAAATAGTTATATATACTATGCCGATATAAGATATAATTATTATAAGACTTAAGATTTGTTTAGTAATACATATATATATTCTTTTCAAAGTTAGGTCTGGAACATAAAGTCAACCGCATTTTCCAGCATTTCGCAGCTCACTATGATAGCATTGAAGTAGTTTCGTGGCTTAGATGTTTCAGCCGAGACAATATTATTTAAATGTAGATTGTTATAAAGTCTTATATTATATCAGTAATATTTTAGCATGTGTAAATATTTCGTGAATATAGTTTCCTGAGCTATTACTCCGACAGCTGTCGTTAGAGCTTAGGTCAGATATAAATGGATAAAAAGGTTTTGTTGATTATAAAAGAGACCTTCGGTGGTAAACATCCAAATGTTACTGAATGGTGTTTTGCTTGTGCAGCTGAGATTAAATATCTGAAACACGTGGATGATGTTCTAACGATGCTTTCGATTGGCAGCTACCATTCATTCAAGATAGTTCGTGTAAACACCGAGCCTTCAAATGGTTTGTGGAATTAAGCGATAACAGCGTTGCAATCAGGAACAAAATGCCGTATAATCGTATCACCTATAAACCGTTTACGTGCCAGGGAACCATATATCTGCTCAAACTCTAATATAGAGCATTTTAACTACTTTTATAAGCTCTTGAGAAACTACTAGCAATGATTGAGCTGTATAGCGACATAATAAAACTATATGTGATATTTTTATTATTTCATAAGCAAACAGAGCAGACCCTGGTCAGACTGATCCTACATGATTCTGTTCGCCAAGGTGTTAAATATATATGTACGTACATATATAAGTACATATATAGCAACATATATATCTGTTGCCTGATTTTTCCATCAGTTAAAATCTGATACACGGAACTAACTGCGTGTGGGTGTATATTGTACTATATACTCCCAAGTGTCACAATGAAGTATTTGGGGTTTCAGCTGAAATTCAATAAAATATTATTAACACTGTAATTAACAGTAATTCCATTTTTGTTTTTATGAACTGTACATAACTATTTGGAAAGAGGCACAAGAATAACGGCCCAGAAACCATGAAACCACAGCGATTTATGTGCAATTCATATTGAAATTATGTGCAAAATACTGATGTTTTTCCCACAGTTTTGACTTTTATTATCACCCGTCCAACTAGTTGATGGGGTATACTCCAATCACTCTGTCTATTGATCAGTATGTCTGTCCGTTCATCGATCATCCGGTTTTGGCCGGAACATTACTCGGTCATATTTCTATGAATCTTTCTTAAGCTTTGTATACCTCTTTGTCATCTGATAACATTGTGTACCAGTGGTTTTGGTTATGATCACTTGACCGATAATACAGTTATTGCATTTTGTGACATTTTGTTCTTGATTGAATGTGACCAGAGCATTAGTAATAGCAAGTGGACAATAACAAGTGGACACTACTTATCTATACTACTAAAAGAACGAGCTCGATGTTTTGTCGGATTTGCCGTAAATACGGCACAACGTACATATCTGGGTAATGTTATGTACGTGTAGCTTATACATTAAAGTTGTGTTTTTGACATCGAAAAAGCATTAATATAAGCGGTTGGGATACATACAGAGAAATTCCCCAACCTACAGAAATAGTAAATGGAAAAGTAGTAAAGTCAAGCAGGCAAAGCCACATACAAGACGCAACCACTACCAAAACACCGATAGACAGCATGACACACACACACACACACACACACACAACCACACACCCAAACGCACACACACACACACACACACACGAAATGAACACAGAAAACACTAAAAGACACACAAGAACCAGAGACAAACGTTCCACACATGAACAAAATCACAAGCACAAAGACGCAAGGCAAACAAAAGGAAGGTAGACAAAGAGAGTACCGCATTGGCACGGTCAGTAGCAAAAACACCACTGGGGGTTTAAACCGGTTTACGGACGTCCTAACCTCACACTTCTCTCAAAGTCACCCTAGCTTTACAAATATTGTAAATAAAGGTATCCCCGCTGGACTTACCCACAACATAGACGACGGTGAACACAGGACAACATGTAAAACATAGCATAATAACTGTGACAATCCGTCAAATATGTACTCAATGACTTTGCTGAAGTCAGAGCACCTGCAGGTAAGCCGTTAAGGGCACGACAGGGAAAAAGTAATACATGAGTCTGGTAAGCTCATCATGTATCCAAGTTTAAGAGTATACCATCATAGAGTACTACCCTCGGCCTGTCATCGCGCAAGCAAAGAAGGAAGCGTAGCTACCGACTGTAAAAGGGTCGATAACCAAACATGCAGTGCGTTGCAATATAATAGGATCATAACCTTTCTTTTTAAATGTTTTAATGCGTTTTATAAACAAATCATGAAAATGGATATGACCTATAATCTATAATCTAAATATAGACGGGAAAATACCTTCCTAAGTGAGTGACGATTGGTGAATATTCCGATACGGACACAAAAGTATTATGTTTTGTTTGTTTGTTTTGTTTCTCTTTTAGTAATTGTTGACAGAACACTAGACAGATTGTGACTGTTTATACAGATAGACCAACTTATTTTGGAACAAAACATGACCTTCTTTAATGTAAACAAAACGAAACGACTATAATGCTTCTTAATTTTAAAAAGCCTTAGAAAACCGCAAGTTTTTCAACATAGTTGTCATGGTGCAATGGACATGTACCTGGACATGCATGTGGCAGGTCTTGAGTTCGATTTTTACCAGTGACCAATATTTTTTTTATTAAAGTACTGTCCGTACAAAACAAAAATAAATATTAATAATAACATATAATAAATAATAACAGAATACATTTGTATCAAAATATAATTGAAAAAAGAATTAAAATTAAAAACATGATTACAAATAGCAAATCAGTTTTTGTTTAAAAAAGAAAACTGTGCATAGCTTGGGATTCGAATCCACGAACTCCTGTTTGCAAGACCAGGTACATATCCATTACACCAAAGCCTAGTACTTAATATGTGGCGACTCACTAAATTATGTTTCCTGGCCCTGTATTTGTGTGATGTTATGTAAACAACACGTCTCAATAATATAGTATTATAATCTACGTGCTCACAGTTTCCTCCCTTTCGGGTCGAACTTACTTTCGTTTAGACCCATGCACATGGAAAGCGAACGCATATGGAGCAACATGCTGCCTGTGCAGAAAGATATACATTACAGGGTCACTGATAAATGCATGACTGTCGAATGCTATTGAAAGCACTTATTATAATCTGGAAATTGTGGTATAAGGGTGTACCGTTCTAAAGGAGAAATTCTTGGTGATTAGAAGCTTTTTGCTGAAACAAGATTGTTACTAGCCTACAAAATTGTATTTAAATTCATTCATTTTCATAATATCAAATACATTTGTAAGGAACTAAATTAGCTTAAACGACGACGTTCCCCGCGAAGCTGTAACAAAAACCAGAAAGGGTATTTCTTGAAATGAAATAAACATCTTTACTATCTTTACAGTTATGCTCAGCTGCTCCAGAATTTAAATGAATCCTTTGTTTGGTATTGACTCATCACAAACCAAACACATCGGAATTAGCTGTTACTATTTACCAAGCAGTATTTTATGAAATCATAACAGCCAAATGAACCCATTTGCGCACACGTTCCCATATATGGGACATAGGTAAATATGGAAAAATAGTCAAACAGGGAGAGCCACACACGAAATGACAACGCACCAAACACCATCAAACAAGAAACGGTAAAATCACAAGACAAAACATAACAGGACGCATATCAAGACGAAAAACATTAAACATTAAGCATATTAAACAACAAAATTGACCGTAGGCTGAAAGCAGGAGTACCGCCTTGGAACGGCCAGCAACCAAATTAAGCTACTGGGGGACTTAAACCTGGTTTACGGGTACCCAACCTCGTCCTTATCCCACTTTCACCAAAGTCAAAATGTAAATAAAATTCCCCCTCCAGACAACTCCACAACATGCACAACGATGTCTGCCAAAATGAAAATGATTTGAAAATAAACGTTAGAGGTAAACAAGCGACGTCGTCATTTAAATGACGTCATAATTTAAAAGTACGGGAAAACTATATGAAACACTTCTACGCCGACATTTAATAAAAGATAAATCGCAAGAAGATACAATTACTAGTGGATATTAAGCATGCACAACTGTTTTGTTTGAAAAAGAATAAACTTGACATCGTAGACATGTACTCGATGACTATTCAGGTCAGAGCAGCTGTGGAGAAGTCATTTGGGGTACGACAGAACTGGCAAAATACAAATATCTAATTTCCTCCCTCCGTAAACGGGTTTCAGAGGGAATCTTCATAGAGTATTAAGCCTTTTCCGTCGTCGCACAAGCAAAGAGGAAAGCATAATGACCAACTGTAAAGGGGTCGACCACCAAACATGCAGTGTGCTGCAATATAGAGGGGTCATATCCCTTTTTAATGAATTGTTTTATACGTTTGACAAACAAAGTATCAAAATATGTGTGTCCAATAATTTTTCGAAGTTTGTAAATGACATCGCCGTAAAACTCCGGATGTGAAATACCTAACTTTAGAAAAGTACGTAAATTACAATTGTATTTGCTGATGAGTAGAACATTACGGTGGTAAAATTTTGAAAATGTCTTACGAAGTTTGTTATATCTGTAGCCCTGTTTTAGTAGTTTTTCAGTGATAATAAGGTTACGATTGTTAAAATCATAAACAGAGGAACAAGCTCTAGCAAAACGAATAAGCTGAGAAATGTATACACCGTAATATGTAGCTCGGGGAACATCCCCATCCAAATGAGGATAGTTAACTATTTTAAAATTAAAGTCATCCCTTTTGTCATAAATTCCAGAAGAACTTGTTCCATTGTTTATAGATAAATTTAAATCTAAAAAGGCTGCAGATATGTCAGAACTATTTGCTTTATTAAGCTTGAGCTCTCTAGGGTAAATGGAGGTTATCATAGAATCAAAGTATGGGTTATCAATAATTAAAAATCTCGTCTAAATAACGTGCTGTATTGTTAAAGGCATTGATGACATCCACCTGTGAATCGCTGTTAAGGTTAAGCATAAAATCCCGTTCATAACAAAACAAAAACAAGTCTGCAATTAAAGGAGCACAATTGGTTCCCATGGGAATACCAATGACCTGGCGATAAACAGAATTACCAAAACGAACAAATATATTGTCTAACAGAAACGTAATAGCGTCACAAAGATCTAAACATGTCCACGAGGTATATTTATTTGTAATGCCATTGGTAAAGAACGCATGTCTAGAATTACAGGCAATAAATGATACTTTTTCTCTGGCAAATGTTTTATTTATAAGATTAGTAAGTTTGATCTTTATTAGATCGTGTGGTAATGTGGTATAAAGTGTAGAAAAAGCATAAGTGCTTATAGTGTTAGCTTGGTGTTGCTTGATTTTTAATTTAGTTAAAACCTCATTGGAGTTTTTTATAGACCAAAACAGGTTAATTCCTGAATTCTCATAAGCTTTATGCAGTAACGCTTGACATGTTCTTTTACCTCTGTTAGACATGATGTAATTAGTTTGGATAGTGCGGTTGTTGTGCATGAGACAGCATTTGCTATGAAGCGTGATTTATATGGCGTTTTATGGAGTTATGCGGCGTCTGATCAGAGTCTACACTGTTTGCTGACAGGAAATTCAATAAAAAATGAAAATTTGGACCTGTCATCCCTTAAATAAGAATGGACTAATCCAATATATAACCATGGAAGAATCCAATGGGAGCAAATGGGTTAATAAGCGATTGCTTATGTTTTGTAGTAAACATTTATTTAGGTTTACATGGCTTTAGTAGTATTTCAGTTTAATTACATGCCGGTTGGATGACATCCTTACTTGACAGATCAGACTAAGACCTGGATCAAAACCAGTGCTATGAAAAGCAAAGTAATTGTCATTTAGGGACTTCAACTACTTGGCCACTGAGGCCCTTTTGATTTGAATGTTATATTTGTGTTATATACAATATATTTAAATCATCTTGGTATAAGCAGCCCTTGAGCGGGTCTTTTTCTGTGCTATTATAACATCATCTACTATGGTGTAAAGACATCTCTAAGATAAAATGTTTACCCTTACATAAACTATGCTTTTCCGATATTTTGTCCTGTAAACCAAAACGATATTAGAAAAGCATTGTAGTGATTGCACCTTGCAAGTCACCAGAATGTACCAAACATAAACAGTCATTTCTAGTTCAATTAAGAAATGAATGACGTGCTCCCGGTGTTCATGAGGTTATGCAACGCATAGCTTTACGAGCAAAGTTAGTGAAGCCCGAAGGGCGTCACGTGAATCTTTGCTCGTAAAGCTATGCGTTGCATATCTCATGAACACCGGGAGCACGTCATGTATTTCTTATATTTATATTCCATTGCATTTCTTATATTTCAACGGATTTTTTTTTACCGGTCACGTAATAATAGCCGCTATCTGGGTCGTTGCCAGGTTCGTTTCTAACGTAGTAGGATCTCTATATATGGTATGAAAAATAGTCCCAAACATATATTATAAACATAGAATGAATACAAGATTTTAATCAGTAAATTTCCAGCTATGTTTAAAGAAAAGATTATCGAGATATTTCATACCATATATATTTACGAAATGTTGGTATTAAAGCATCTTCTTGAATGTAGGTCGCGGTGTCGAAGCCAATTTACTCAACCGCCATGCTTGATCGCAAGAATGTCACAACGTTGGATTTTATTCTCGGATTTTTCTTTGTTAACGGTAAGGACATTGGCTTATATAAGCTTCACTCTTTACTTGATAATATATTTGGATACGCCACGGCTGTTAGAGTTGGCAATATTACGTATTCAAGCGATAATTCTCAGTAAGAAGATGCCACTTTTCAAATATTCGGGGCCGCTTGAATGGCAATCCATTTTCTGTTCTACGCTTAAAACTCATGGGGGCTCCAGTAAATGTCTGCTACACTTGATTCACACCCATTGACAACATGGTGTTGTATCATGATGTACAAGTCCAATTACAGGATTTTATCCAGATCATACGGTTCCTGTAGGAGCCGACGGGTCAGCGTCTGATCGGGGTCTTCTCTGTTTGCTTCAGATCTTGTAAATTAGAGTTGACATTTTCTGCAATGACCACCACTAAATACGTGATTAATGAATATGAATCTAGTTAATGGTGATCGACGTCGTCATTTATCGCACTAATATAGTAGACCCAGATCGGACGAAAAATGTTACACTAATATAGTAGACCCAAATAACGTGATGATCTAATTAATGTTGACGTCGCCATTTGTTGTACTAATATAGTAGACCCAGATGAGACCGCCCATGTTAGCAACCGACTGATCAGGGTCTGCCCTGTTTGCTGCTGATAATAGATACTTCTTAGTTCTCAGACATACAAGACGAAGCTGTACTTTACTAGATCTGGTACTTTTATTGGTACTTTGAGTTTATCTTTGATCAGATAATTATAAAGAATTATGATGATTATACACAGGAAGGGGTAAAACATTCAATCCTAAAATGCATCAGAAGAGGCTGCTGTATGTAGTACATGATTTACTGAAGCCTCTTCTGATGCATTTTAAGGTTGATTATCCCTAATGAGATCAGAAATTGACAATTTCTTCAGAATACTATTTTATTTCAGTTATTAACAGTTTGGAGCCTGGTAAGACACCAGGTTGTCAGGTGTCTGATAGATAACTGCTTAAAGTAGCTGAAAGTAAAGCAGAATGCTCCTTTCAACGCATAGCTTTTAAGAGCAAAGATAAACATGAAGCCCTGCAGGCTTCACTACTTTGCTCTTAAAAGCTTTGCATTGCATAACCTCATGAACACCAGAGAATGTTTTTCGTGTATTAATCAGTGCATGAAAAATTCCCTTTTATGGGATAATCATAATGGGTTCATTTAAACTGTAGATTAAAAGTACAATCATGAAATGTGGCATTGGACACGAAACCCATCTGAGATGAATTAGTGGAAGAACTAAAATTTTGCACATTTTCAAGACAGCTAGGTACAACCAACCTGTTTGCACTCATTAGCTCTGAAACTTGCTTGTTTTTATCAGTTTCAGACATGGTTGCTGTAGATGACACGGAGCAAAGGGATCTACTAAGCAGCTGTTTCTGTTCAGAAGATAAGTTCCTAATATAGGATCTGATAGAACTTTCATTTCTATGGCCAGACATGAACATTATATGCCGTGCCTCAAAGCCAGCGTCATTCATTTGAGTAATGGCTGTTGCCCTTAGGCAGTGGGCTGTGTATCTTCCTGAACAATCACTTGACTTACAGATATCTGGAAGAAAATTTGCAAACGTGCGTTTAGCAAGGGGCTTATCATCAAACCAGCAGCCAAAATTTTGTGGATTGTTTTCAGCATTTGGCACACATGAATTGAAAAGAGCTTGAGCCTTTGGAACAGTCTTTTTAATAATAAGGCGCAGCATTTCCACAGGACAGTTTGCCTGACCTGTGGCATACATGCGCTTGTCATGCTGAGCCTCATCTGATTGTAAGCCCCCTTGAAAATTCTTCTGGCATGTTTCATGGGTTAATTTGACATATTCATGTCCATTTTCATCGGACAGGAACTCAAATGATCTCTTGTTTAACTGATGGTGGAATTCCAACCCCCTACTACAAAAGTGAATAGCTAGCTGATACCATACACACTGTCTTAAAACTATTGGGTTTGTTGGTGCACTGACCATGTATTGTTGAATTTTTACCAAATCTGAAATGGGTATAACTTGTTTATGTTTAGTTGGTTTTGATAAACCACTTGCAGTCATTGATTTCAATAAGCCATTCAAAATTCTATTTGAATACACAAAGTCCTTGTCTCTAACTATATCAATGTGACGCCTTATGTCCTGGAGATGTCTATTTATTGCCGCTCTTATGTTCTTGAGTGTATTTTTGTGGTAAAATCCACCAGAGCTTCCATCTTGTGGCCTGGCTTCACAGTAGAACTTAGCAAGTTTCTCGGCCAAAATTGAAGGCGGAACATCATCCAGGTCCAAAACATCACCAAACACACTTGAGTGCCAGTCTGAAATCAATGAATGTGATTTATAATTACTTTCAAGAATCTAAACATTTCATGTACAGCTAACATCTTGAACTGGGTAAACAGTGTTTTAAAAAAGCATTTTTTGTTTACTTTCAGCATGCTTTAAGCAACTATCTAATCTATCTTAAAAATTCAAGAAAGGAATAAACTGAAATTGGCAAATATAGGTGGGTAACTCAATTAACCATTTCCCTGTTCTGTGTTTATTTCAAATTTCAATACCTACTGACTATTCCTGGACAAATAGTTACAACGAAATATGGTAGATGGAGCATTGTAGCCATTTTAGAAAGTAAAGGAACAGATCTATCAAATTCCATTAGCAAACAGAGCAGACCCTAATCAGATGGCTCCTCTAGGAGCTGTCTGATCTGGGTCTACTCTGTTTGCAAATGAGTGAAAACACGTTTACATGAGGGAAAGGGTTAATCTTCACATGAACACCTATCCTGAATAGCGTTGTAATGATTGTTTCAAATTGACAGGAATCTACTCTTACCTTGAAATATTTTCATACCCCACCGGGTATTTCTCTTTGTTGATGTAGATTGATTTGCATCACAATAACCCGATAGCTGATCATTGCCCACTTTTGCAAATCTTCCTGGTACTGGTGGTTGATTAAGGCCCTGTAATTCATGTTCCATTTTCAACTGAGTCTGTTTTGACGAGCAGACTACATCAATTGCATCGAAATCAATTGTCTGCAGGAAATCGTCGTCGAATTCAGCCAATTTATTTTTATTGCAGACGAACGCTATTATACATGTATAATTATGTTGTATCGATCTGAAGGTAAACATAAACACACAAAAACATATATATGTTTAGTATTTATTTATACCACTAGAGCATTGATTTAGATTTATTTATTTCATTTGTATTCGTGCAATGCAAAATAAACATTTCCACATAAGTACTGAAATAAGGCGTCGTTAATCGCTGACGTTTCAGTAAGTGGAGTGTTTATGTTTACGTTGTCACGTGTCGATTCCCCATTGATAAATCTTAAAATAGGTCATAACTGGGTCGGTACAGTATTACTCCGCGCTTACACAGCGGAATTCTTGGAAAAGGAGAACCGGCTCAAACCGGTATTGAAATGAACATTCAATGGAAAGTACAACTTTCTTTTTAGAATAAGGTTATATAAGGACGTTGCAGGGCGAATGTAAATATTATAATATGAACCTGTAAATCTGCCATTGTGTTCATGATATCTTGACTAATACGTTCATTGGGACATTCTTTATGAGCCATTATATTAGATTCTGCACTGTTAGCGATTTCAGAACAATATCCGTAAAGTATCCGTAGTTCCTAGTAAAATAATTCAATTTTGGTGTCAAACAATGTCTGAAATAAACGTTACTTGGTGTTGAAAAGAATAACTTATTCACTTATTTCTTTAGTCTAACTTGACGTTTTTGCGTTGTTTAGTTATGGAACACAGTCTTGTATATTACAGTGATCGTTTTAGCATCACTGCTTCATAAAAAACATATTTTATCTGTATTTTCGTTGGGTAGATTGAAGTGTTTCAATGTTTATTATTAACAGTTTTCCACACAGATACATTTAAACATATTTGCAGAGTACACTAATATCTGAAATATCCTAAAGAAGCTGTTTCATTTTCGACTGCTACATTTTAGGATAATTTTATCAAATACTGTACATCCCAATTGTTGTTTATTTCCCTTCGCTACTCTTCGAAGAAAGATAGGTCCTTATTTCATTTCACAAAATTAAGTTCGTCCATGTAATTTATTCATTAAACCGATGTAAACTTTTACTTGGTCGTCATGTGCATCAATGATAAAAACAAGGTTTTCAAATAAAAGGAGCCATGATTTTTTGCTAAAAAGCTTCTACGTTTATCATGAGCAAACAACCAACTAATTATTATTATTATTATTATTATTATTATTATACCACATTTATATAGCGCTCTTTTCACACTGGATATGTGCGTTCAAAAGCGCTTCACATGGATAAAATCACTAACCGGAACCATCCGCATGATTATCTATCCAGACAATGAAAGATGTACAATATATATGAAATCGCTAGCCGGAAGGAACTACATGATTTTCCACCCGGTCAGTGAAAGATAAGCAAAAGATATACAATAGATATAAAATCACTATCCGCAAGAAATAGCATAAACTGTATTAATAAACTTGATACAGACAAGTTGACTGAAAGCCATGCTCATCAATATCACAAATTAGAATAAACTATATTAACAAACTTGATACAGACAAGTTGACTGAAAGCCATGTTCATCAATATCACAAATTAGAATAATCTGTATTAACAAAACTTGATACAGACAAGTTGACTGAAAGCCATGCTCATCAATATCACAAATTAGAATAATCTATATTAACAAACTTGATACAGACAAGTTGACTGAAAGCCATGCTCATCAATATCATAAATTAGAATAAATGGGCTGACTGAAAATCATTCCATTTATATGACTATTGGGTCAACTGTTAGCTTGATAGGTTGGCTGAAAGCCATTCCTATCCTGAACTAAGTTGCCACTGTACATGACTACTGGGTCAGCTGTTAGCTTAATAGGTTGGCTGAAAGCCATTCCTATCCTTAGCTTAGTTGCCACTGTACATGACTATTGGGTAGTCTGTTAGCTTAATAGGTTGGCTGAAAGCCATTCCTATTCCGAACAGAACTGTCCTAGTAACAAATGTTGAAAAAGTGCGTTTTCAGACACCTTTTGAAACATGCCAGTGATCTTGCGTCTCTAATGCCTGAAGGTAGAGCATTCCAAAGTTTCGGAGCTGCATGCATGAAAGTACAAAAATGAGTCATGCAGGAAACACCACATACAGAACAAACACTCGCCCGAACAGCAACACAAGGAAACAGCAAATGTACATAAGTAGAAAAAACAACAAGAGACGCACAAAGACAAAACAAACATACAATAGGAGGAAGATGGAAGTACCGCCTTGGAACGGTCAGTGACAAAAGTCACCGGGGGGTTAAACCGGTTTATGGGCGCCCAACCTCACACTTATTCCATCACCATCCTAAAAGACAAACAGTGTAAATGAACGTATCCCCTCTCCGACTAATCTACAACAACCGCGACAGCAAATACAGTGGTAAAGTGCATGTATAACAAAAAAACATTTAATTGAACATACTGCATCCACCTATCGCTAGTGTACTCAATGATTGAGCTGCAAACAGAGTAACTGTAGAATCGTAAGGGTACGACAAAAATGAAATAGTACAGATATCCGACGTTCTCCTTCCATTTCTGGATTTAAGAGGTCGCCTTCATAGAGTACTAAACCTTTCTTGTCGGCGTACATGCAAAGAGGCCAGCGTGATTGCCAACTGTAAAAGGGTTCACAACCAAACATGCAGTATGTTGTAGTACTACAGGATCATATCCCTTTTTAATGAATTGTTTTATATATTTGATGAACAAAGTGAGAAAATGGGTATGTCCATTAATTTTACGAAGTTTGTAAATCACATCACCATAAAATTCAGGATGTGAAATACCGTGGCGCAGAAACACCATGAGATTACATTTGTACTTGCCAATAAGCGAGAGATTTCGATAGTAAAATTTAGAGAAAGTTCTTCTTAGTTTATGGTATCTATATCCTTGTTTAAGCAGTTTTTCAGTTAAAATGAGATTTCGACCGTTAAAATCGTCAATAGATGAACAAGCTCTAGCAAAACGAATCAGTTGAGATATATAAACCCCGTAAGATGGAGCACGGGGAACATCCCCGTCAAGATGAGGAAAATTTACAATATTAAAATCAAAATCATCTCTTTTGTCATATATTTTAGAAGAAATCATTCCATTATTAATTTTAAGGTCTAGGTCAAGAAACGCTGCATAATTGTCGGACGGGTTAGCTTTATTCAATTTGAGTTCTTTAGGATAAATTGTAGGAATCAGAGCATCGAAGAAAGGATTATCTAAGTTAAAAATATCATCCAAATATCGACAAGTTTCATTGAAGGCTTTTATAACATCTTCTTGTGATTGAGGATTCAAACTTAACATGAAATCTCTCTCATAGCAGTACAAAAACAAATCTGCGACAAGTGGTGCACAATTCGTACCCATAGGAATACCAATTACCTGACGGTATATAGCATTCCCATAACGTACAAATATGTTATCCAAAAGAAAGGTTAGTGCTTCGCAAACTTCTGAGCAAGTCCAATTGGTGTAATATTTCTCTCACCGTATTTTACCTTACGACTTTTTGGCACAACCAACGACAATGATCTGCTTGCTGACCTTAACTCTCTGCGCGGCCTGTATACGTCAAGCATGTCGACAATGTACTTGGGAGATTCATTGTGCATGGCTTTATACGTAAGAGTCAGAATTTTGAATTCAATCCGATGTTGAACCGGAAGCCAGTGAAGTTCCTTCAAAACCGGCGTGATATGATTATATCGAGAAGTTCTGGTTATGATGCGGGCTGCTGTGTTTTGCACTCTTTGAAATTTTCGCAGTGAGTTGTTTGAAATCCCATGCAGCAGTGAATTGCAGTAGTCTATTTTCGATGTAACAAGAGAGTTTACCAAAGTCTTGGTAGCATCAGGTGTGAGGTACTTTCTAATATGGCCTATTTGTCGGAGCTGTGCATAACTAGACCGACACACGGAATTGACATGTGATGTCATATCCATTTGTGAATCGAGCCATGCACCGAGATTCTTTATACACAAAGATGGCCTGATTTTAGAGTGTCCTACTTGCACACTAACCTCTGCAGGTACTTCTGTGTTTTTTGTATGAAACAGAATGACCTCAGTCTTGTCAGTATTGAGCTTCAGCATGTTCTGATGCATCCAAGAGACTACTTCTTTGAGACAGTCCTCAACTCGCGATAAAGCCTCCAGTTGACAGGATACGCCCTTGGGCTTAAAGGACAGGTATAACTGTGAGTCATCGGCATAGAAATGGTGATTAAGCCTATGGTTTCTGCAGATTGAGCCGACAGGTTTCGTGTACATGATGTAGTGTTTTGGTCCTAGGACGGAACCCTGTGGCACGCTATATTCCATTTTAACTGGGGTGGACAGTTCTCCATCTACTGAGACTAATTGATAGCGGTCATTCAGGTAGGAGGTTATCCACTCAAGAGGTTTTCCAATAATTCTGAAGTCTTTTTCCAGGCGTTTTAGCAGAGTTTCATGATCGATAGTGTCAAATGCAGCCGATAAGTCAAGCATGACCAGAACTGTTATTTTGTTTTTATCTAGGGATTGAAGGATGTCGTTCTGAACTTTCAGGAGAGCAGTCTCCGTTGAATGATGCTTTCGGTATGCCGACTGATGATGCTCATGTAGTCCGTTTGAGGTCAAGTGGGACTCAATGCGCTTGTCGACCACTTTTTCTAACACTTTGGAGACAAATGGCAAATTCGAAACAGGCCTATAATTCCTAAGTTCGTTTGAATCCAGATTCGGTTTCTTCAAAATAGGTCTGACATGTGACATCTTGAAGTTTTTTGGAACGTAGGCCGTGTCTAAAGAGGAGTTTACACTTTTTGTCAGAATCGGTAGGATTTCACCAAGGCATGACTTTAACAGCCATGTAGGTATAGGATCCAGTTCACAGGACTTGCAAGGGGATGCCTTAACGATCTGTTCTACTTCTTCTTCTGTAGCTGTAACAAAACTATCAAAAGCGTTCTTTGCATGCTGCATTTCAGTAATAACTGGTGCACTCGATACAGTGTCTGATGCAATATCTGCCCGAATTTTGTCCACTTTGTTGACAAAAAAGTCACTGAAGTCTTGTGCAAGTTGTCTTGAGGACGAAGTCTTAGGCAATTTGATGTCACTAGTTGTGCCTAGCAGGTGCTTAGTAACTTTGAAAATACTCTTTGAGTCTGCCTGGCAAGATTCTACTTTCTCTGAGTAGAAATCAACCTTTGCCTTTGTCAACAGCTTGTTTACGTTGGCACACTGTTCTCTGTATAGCTGATGGTCTATTGTGAGTCTGGATTTTTTCCAATTTCTTTCAAACTTGCGCCGTGCATGTTTAGCATCATGCAGTTCCTAGGTATACCACGAACATGATGGTCTGAGCGTTATGGTTTTAGTACACAATGGTGCATGTTTATCGGCAAGTGCCGCCAGCGCTTGTGTATATGTGTTAACCAGCTCATCAACATCTGTCATTTGCAAACTTACTTTAATGGGTTCAGAGTTGATGAGATCTCTTTTAAATGAGTCAACATTAATTGCCCTAAGTTTCCGAAATAAAACAGTTTTTCTCACTGTTGGAGGTTGAGCCGCCTTTGCTTCGAAAGTTACGGAAAAATGATCGCGCGAGACTTTACCAGTGCCGTCAGATAGTCCTGGATCGGCGACCTCAATATCTGACACACAGTCATCACCGTTTCTCGTGATAATAACATCAAGGGTATGTCCACCTACATGAGTGGCTTCATCCACATGCTGTTTCAATCCAAATGACTCTAGTGTACTAACAAAGTTAACTGTGCTCCTGTCACTTTGATTGTCAAGATGGATGTTTAAGTCCCCTACAATGATGACCGGTCTGTCACAAGTCACAAATTTAGATAGGAAAAGTGGCCATTCATTATCAAGAAAATCTCCGGTTTTAAGGCCATTTCCCCGCGATGGCGGTGGTCTGTAAACGACTACTAGGCGTAGAGTGAAATCTCGGATACTTACGGTGCACTGTCCCTCATTGTCATTTACCTAGTGGTTTCAATCATGCTATCAACACCAAACGTGTTCATTTTCTACTGTATATTACTTAGAAGCTTTTTTAAATGTAACGATAACTAATTATTAAATGTGTTGTTCCTTTCATATACCCGACCTTTGCTCTTCGTTTTACATTCTAGCCTAATAAATTCATATCAGCATCAGAAGACTAGCCTTTCGTATACTAGTCTAACTCGCATTTTGCCAGTGTTTATACTGTTTCAAACTACTTTGCATTCACTGCTCAAGCAATAAACATCAACACGTCACTCAGAATATCATTTAATACTTATTAAACAAATAATTAGGTTTACATAATGGTAAGCTTTGTTTTGCACAGCACTTATTCACTTTGCTGTACATGAATAGCAATGTTTTACTTGTGCTATATTGTGATGTACATGTATGTCAAAGTAGCTCAACGAGTTATGTTCCGACTTTGTCTCATAACGAAGTTAAAGTACCGTGACTTGAAGTATAATGCGAGAATACCGGATGCGAGTATACACTTCAAACAGCGTTTATTTCCAACTGCAAACTTTTGCATAGGTCGTGGAAGATATATACGGAATAAGTGAATTCGTTGAACGGTGATTTAGTTGTTGATTGATACGTCCTTTGGTTGTGATTGAAAAATGTTTCCCAATAATAGCTGTCATACATTGCATTTAATATATATATATATGAAAGAACACAATATATACTTCTGACATACGCATCTTATTCAATTAACCCATATTCCGTTGTGAAGAAATAATGCAAAGTAGAATTTGGATCAGGTACATGTTTTATTAAATATCCTTTGTGATCTGTCTGCATAACTTTCGTTCTGCATTACGCTACCACCTGTCTAAAAGTTAAATAATTACATTATTATTATTATTATTATACCACATTTACATAGCGCTTTTTTCACACTGGATATGTGCATTCAAAAGCGCTTAAATATATCACTTTCTGATTTGTCGCACTAGAGAGGTTTACTGAATTTTGATGTGAAATTATAGGCATTTTTATCCAACTGGAATAAATATCGGTTAAACTATATACATATCAAAATAGATTTTCTCGATTATTTCAAGCATTTGCCAAGTTTGTTTCACTTCCTTTGGCATGTTTATGTTTCAACTTAACCAGAAGAACCTTGACAGCAGGTTTATAAACACTCTTCTAAATGAATTAGATCAACGTTCCGTAGCAGTTCATTCACCTATTCACCTGTATATACTTAGGGATGCCAGAAACATTATGCAAACGGCCTACTCACATCTGTTGTAATCGCAATATGAGTAACATTGCAAGCAGTTTAAGGTCACGATAAGAAGCTGAACAATTTGGTTACCGTTCAAAACAAACAATCCATCCACTAAATGTATGTTAAAGAAATAAACTGGCGCATGATAAACTTCAATCTGTGATGAAACCTAATTTAACTGCAAGTTATGGATACAAAGAGTTTTGCTCTTTGTGACACTTAATAAAATCAATAGTCTACTTTCAGGCATACAAACATTTGAACTGCAGCTCATCAGATTCCAAACGTTTGTGATTCTTTACAAAAAACGATTTATTGATTAAACGGCAAAGCGTTAGACAGTCACCAGATACACATAGAGTCAGTGTAGTGAATGATGCATACTAAAGTATATTTAAAGTGTTTATGTTTGCATTTTTGATCCAGTTTGTAAGTAATTGCAGTCGGTGTTAAAGAAAGATGGGCCAGAAGAATGAGCTCAAGGTCAAGTTATTGCACGTTGGTAAATAGTTTTGATACAGAGACACCAGCACCTTATAGAAACAATGTAGACTATATTTAAAACACTAATTGCATTTGTCTAAAATGATAAATGTTAACATTTCTGTATTTTATCAAAATATATCCTACTTCAAAGGCATGTGCAACATAAGGGACTGTTCACTGCAAACTCGGAACCTGGCTTTATTTTGCTATTGATAAGTTTGAATTACGTACATTTAAAAAAATGAGATGCTTTATGATAATCGAATATGTTTAAGAGACATAAATTTTAGTTGATACTAATACCGTTCAATAGTGAATTTGCCGATAATTGTATTTTTGCTCTCGGGGGGATCATCTCCCTTAAGAATTTATAATCTTCACAACAGCAGGTGTTAAGTGCTTGTGTGGCGGCCGTAAAACGTCGCCCCGTACTTCATTCTCAGTGTTGTTATACCTTCTGATCCTTCGAGATCATGAATTTCAGTACTTCTTGTTCTGAAAATTGAATACCGCTTAAGCCGGTGCTATGGGGCGTGAGCAGTGTTGCACTTTCAATTACTGTTCATGAACAGAATCAGTAAAACCGAGTCTGCATTTTTCTCTTTTTTGTGTTTCAATTTTTGCTCTCGGGGGATCACCTCCCTTCTGAATTTATAGTAATCAAAACTATACTTTTATTTCTTTTGCACGCTTTTAAGTAATTTTAATATATGATAAAATTCTTGTGATTAGAATATATCTTTCTAGAATACTTTGTGTCCATGAAGGAACATTAAATTGGGGGCATAAAACCGAGCGTTTTATTGGTCAAAGTGCTATGTCTTGGCAATTTACAAGGTGGTATATTTCCAGCGAAACGTATATTTTACAGGGACTTGAAAGGTAACTATTTGCTTGATAGGGTGGTTGATTTATGAACGCTCACTATTTACGCGGTGAACACAGGTATATAAACTGCACCACGCTAAAACCGCTCTGTTTGCATATTGTTCTGTTATCAACTGACATACCGTTTTATATATTAACCTATATCTTAATACGCATTGTCAGCTTCTTTATATAAACAACGAACTAGCAGAAAGAGAATTCATTGTCACCCAAAAATAAATAAATATTGAAGGTGAGAATATTCTACATCATTCAATTGATATAGTTTTTATACATTATTGGTTATAGATGTATTGACAGTCTGTCTTTGATATTTTACCTTCTTACCAGCTGCAACCTTACCGTTTGCAAACAGCTTATATCTAATTGAAACGCCGAGTATCTCGGCGTCTCATCCGGATCTAAGCTGTTTGGCACACTTTCAATAGTTTCCTTCTTAAATATGTGTTATGCGCATATTTCGTATTAATCAATAAACACCAGAAACTGTACACGTATACATACAATGAAAATAATGCTTACAACCCATTTTCCGACAGGATATATTTGTTCAGCCAAATAATATCGCTATCCGAATACTGCTAAAGTCTTTAAAAGGAGCCTCCTTTTTAGAAAAGGGAATTTTGTACGGAAATCAGCGGACATATTCAGCCAAGTTCTTAATGACTCCGATTCTATCTCGGAAAAATGCTTTGAATATTATTGAGGCTGTTATCACATGTACAATGGCTGACACTGGTTGTTGGCCTTCATATACGTCGAATTACTATTTCAGGTATGTACATTTGAATCTTACGACATGTTCCTGCCAATTGTGAATGCTGTTCCGTTGGTTTTCGTAGCAATCCATTTTTCTAAATTTTTCGACACAAGCATTTACTAATCGTGCTATTTAGTGTTAAATAAGTATTAAGGTTCATAGATTCCAATTCTGAAGTCAGTTTAATACGCAACATTTGTGGAAATTTGCGCAGCATACATCTTTAACAAGCTTGGGCCAATCAGTTTTAGTACCATTGTAACATGTCAGAGATTTATCGTTTCAGCATGAGAATGGTTTTTCATATATCCCTATTATTTCCAAATTGATACATAACTCTGCAATAGGGACATTACACTCCTAACTTTAGATATCAGTGCGGTTCATGGTGGCTGCCTATATATTGATTTCATTCAGGTATTGAATAGTAAAAATATAAGAGCTTCTTTTTATTACTTTTTATGTTCAGGGTGTTTGTTTTAAATGTTGATGATCGACAAAACCTCTAACACATATTTCAAGGCCGACTATCCCGTTTTATTTTCTCTTATTCAGATATTCAGACAGACTTTCTCAAATTCAGATTTCGAGGCAGGTATTCTCCCATTTATTTCCTCTTATTTACATTTCGTGGCAGGCTTTCGATTGTTATGTTGATATCGATGCAGACTTTCTTTCACTTAATTTCTCTAATTGCGATTTACTGCTATTTCTTTCATCTAACTCAGATTTCGTTCTGGTCATCAATTCTCTCCATTCTTTCTTCTAATGCAGATTTCGAAAATACTTTCTCCAGTTCCCATTACGAGGCAGCATTTCTCTGCACTTGTCTTAAAGCTAGCTTTGGTATTAATTTGTGCGTCTATTTCAGAGGGGTTTGCTGTACATATTGCATTGCGGGAAATGATTAGAAACAATGTGCATATATGCACTATTTTTATCTATCGCCTATCTCCATGGGGAGTTCTTATACGTTATTTCTAACAAAATTCTTACTTGCTCTAGTAACCTACTGCGGAAACTAGGTAATAACAATCTGAGCACTATTTTAAGTAACAGTAATTGTGGCAATAACTCAGCAGTTCCGAATATTGGCATTTCAATACCACTAAAACATCAAATAAGCCTACAATGTGAATGCATAACACAACTGGAATTTTAACTATCTTTTGTATACTGAAGTCGAGGCAATTAAATACCTTTACCGCGACAGGAGAATTTGAATGTTTGTATTCAGCGTAGACCCAGAACGGCTGCATAAACTATTTTGTGGATTTGACTTGTTAAAGGATGACAAACAGCATCAGCTATAATTGGCTATATGTAGCATATTGCAGAATTAGAGAATCTTAAAACAATCTGACTTTGAACTTCCTTCTACTTTCATTGACGTTTGAAGCACTTTCTTCATCTACGTTTAACCTACTTATTCCCATATTTTATACGGAAGACCCGTTTAGATCATATTTTGGAACCCATCCACTGTTCACGCTGAGGGGGCACTGCAAACAAATTATTTGCTGGTGAAGCAATTGGCATTATATGGGTTCGAAACATCTTCCAGTTTGAGATCCTTCAAGGGAAAAAGCAGCAACGCGAAAAGACACTTGTGACACTTGACACTGCAGACTCTTGTTTCAGTTAACTACTCAGGCCGGTTAGTGCCAGCTTTTGTGGTATTCCATTTTCACAATTAACATCTTAATTACCCCGAGAGACCAGAAACTAAAACACTTCAAAGCATTTGGTATATGATATTATCGGTAAGGTTTGACATGACACTCATCACTTTCCGCCAACTTTCGTCGATGAAATCGGAAATTTCCGTAGACTGTTTAAAATGAAATCGTTAATTGCTTAGCACCATATACTACACACGTAAACAACATATCAATGCAGACGCAATAACCCAGTGGATCGTGTCCCTGATCTAAGGATAGGACAGAGGCCGTGGGTTCGAATCTAGTTGAAACCTTATTAAAGTAGGCAACATTTCTTTTTGAAAAAAAAATATATATAATTATATTATTCTGACTTTTTTCTTTATTTACCATTTGTTATCATTGTTTATTTTCCAGTCTCTCTAAGTTCCCTCACGACTTCTGTCCTAAATCTTCCAATTCCATCATGTTTCGTGTGTTGATGTTTACTAAAAGCACAGTTATTCGGCAATCTGGTCAAATGTTTCAACTACCCCATATTCCTCTATGAAAAAGATAGCGCTACGTAAAGGTTTGTTCTTTGTGGGTTTTGTGGCGTCTCAATCGGGTCCAGTCTGTCACATCTGTACCTGATCCGAATACAATAACATTTCTATGTGAGGTAAGAATTAATCTGTGCCATGACATAGTTCTTACAGACATATATCGTGCTTAACTACAGAGCCTCTACAGCCATATCCTGAAGTACTTCAATTTGCTAGAAGCAGATGAATGACAAACGATGCAGGCCTGGTCAGAGGGCTTCAGTAGGAGCTGTTGATCTGTGAACACTCTCTTTGCCAATGCAGTTCACTTTTTCCGAATTAAAAGGGTTAAAAAACGATTTGTTTTGTGTACGGAACAGTGCACTATGTTCAGAAGATGTTTGGAATCCTCCACGTGTAATTGTCTGGACGTCGCGTTATACCTGAAATACTGTTGAAAACTACTTATAAAACTGATTCAATTAAAAAGGAGCTCACTACATTTACAGTAGAACATGTCCTAAGCGGCCATAGAAAACATGAACATAAGAGTGTAAAAAGAGGTGGTTGCGTAATGCTGGAAAAGCTGATGCAGAAATCTATAGGAGTTTTCTGCATTCTTCGACCTACATTAAGCTACCACCTGCATTACAACCACATAATTATTTTTGATGACCGGTTCTACTGTATTTATAGTACATACAATAAAACATATCTAACCCGGAATTTTAGCAGAATAGAATTTAGCTACTTTTAGACAGGTTTCACTGTATACAGAATGGCCGGTATCCGTACATTTTGTTCCGATAAATCAGACAAACCATCCTTATCCCTATAACGTTATCCACTCCCTGATTTACCTTTGCAAACAGTTTGAATCCAAGAGTCTCATCAGGACCCAAAATGTTTTACCCTTAGTAAATGGTTTCCCAAAAGCTTCTGTAATGGTACATGTTCAATAGTGACTCAAACGCCTGATCAAATCGAACGTTGTCGACATTGCGACAAATCCGAACACTCAATTTGCTTTATAGCGTTTACACTTGTAAACGTTTCCTTTTACTTTTCAGTACGGTACACCTGCACTAAACCTGTTGTTTCAGCTGGGACCAATAATTTAAGACCGGGCATGTAAAGTACCTGGTATTGCTTACCTAACATTATCGCAGGGATATCATCGAAAAACGTGGTATTCATCAGCCCAGCCTTGAACTGTTCAAAACAAAACACATTTCATAGAAGTAAACACCCAACGCGATAACTAGGTTTAGAAACTGTGTTACCTGGGAAGGTATAGTCAGCAGTTTGCAAATATATTCGAAAGCAGAAATCCTACAAGAGCCCAATATTTCCATATGTTGGTATACACTGTATGTGTTTCCATAAGGCAGGCTTAGGATTTGAACATTTACCTAAAGTATATTTATGTAAGATGTAATGATATTAATTGGCTTCCTCTTTATCTGAGTGAGTGGGTAAACACAAAAAAATAAACACAGCAAAAACTGTAGGATTACCTATATTATTTCACAAGCAAACAAAACACGCCTTGATCAGACGACTTCTACAGGGGTGTCTGTTCTATGTCTGTTCTGTTTACACATGCAAAATTATTTTTTTAAAGCCTCAACCCATTGCTATTAAGCTAAGAATTAATGCCATCATGAATATAAATCAAATTACTTTTTATAAAACACATGGATACGTGTATACTTGGCGATGGCAGAAACTGCAAATCCATATTATGTCATAAACAAACATAGCAGACCCTGATCAGAGGGATCCTACAGGGGCCGTCTGATGTGGGTCCACTCTGTTTGTAAAGATGTAAAACGGCGTAGTGTTAGAGTAATGGGTTAATATGTAAAATTAAAATTTATGTAGCTATATCAACTGACACAAATTCTTTCCATACGGATCTTGTTGACGTTATTGTAAATAGAATATTGTATTATAAGTTATATACAGTTCCCTTTTTAACAACCAAACTCCCTTTCAAACGAAACAGATTACCCATACTTATACACGATACTAGTTATTTTCAGAATAAAAACATCGGTCAATAGAACATACCTTTTTAACTGGTTGAATTACATTAACCCTTCGCTTGCTGAATTCTAAAATACATTTCTCCTTCTTTACCCATGCCCTGTTGTATAATTATATATAATTACATGTGTACAAGTATTTCGCTGTGCAATCACTGCTGTGGAGTGCACTGGTTGCACAATCAACTTGTAAATAGTGCAGACCCTGATGAGACAGCTCCTGCAGGAGCTGTCTCATCTGGGTCTTCAATATTTACAGGTAGGTATATTGACGTGAATAGCAAGCGAAGGGTTAAGATTTATCTTCATGTATTGTTCCTTTATAAATTGCAAATCTAGTATTTGTTTAACAATCAAAATAACATTTTCTCCTCTCTTACATGATATAACAGGAAATTGAGATCAGTTCTAAAAGCAGGTGATTTCAATTAAATATGTAGTGCGTTTATCGTAATTGGTTAAGACATATTATTTGAGTAGCTATATTGTTTCAATTAGTCAACAATTCAAACGATATAAATAATATAAATTGCCAGATATTAATACGTATTTTGTTGTTTGAACATATTTCAAAACAGGTAGGTAACCTGGCTGAGAGTTTACAAATTGGTTTATTGTACTCTCAATTAGGTTTATGACGGGGAGTGATTGTACTTTTAATAATCATACATTATATGCATATTTCCGAGTTTCGAAAACGTCTGACCGAAATTAAAACTGTTACATGCATGCGTTTGTGCGAAATGGAAACAATTTACTGTTCACATATTTACAGCCATATCTTAAGAATTCAAAACAGATTAATTGTTATTTTAGAATATAAACAGAGATGTAGATAAAAGAAAGCGAATTTTGGAAATATATCTAATATTTCTATTTTTCCGCCAATATGGAAAAATAGTCAAACAGGGAGAGCCACATAAGAAATGACACCGCACCAAACACAAGGCCACAAGACAAAACATAACAGGACGCATATCAAGACGAAACACATTAAACATTAAGCATACGCTCGTATTAAACAACAAAATTGACCGTAGGCTGAAAGCAGGAGTGCTGCCTTGGAACGGCCAGCAACCAAAATAAGTTACTGGGGGACTTAAACCTGGTTTACGGGTACCCAACCTCGTCCTTATCCCACTTTCACCAAAGTCAAAATGTAAATAAAATTCCCCCTCCAGTCAACTCCACAACATGCATAACGATGTCTGCCAAAATGAAAATGATTTGAAAATAAACGTTAGAGGTAAACAAGCAACGTCATCATTTAAATGACGTCATAATTTAAAAGTACGGGAAAACTATATGAAACACTTCTACACCGACATTTAATAAAAGATAAATCGCAAGAAGATACAACTACTAGTGGATATTAAGCATGCACAACTGTTTCGTTTGAAAAAGAATAAACTTGACATTATCTTGCTGCTACTCAATTACTCTCCGAGGCGATTCTAGTGAGTAGCATCAATATGGGGTTAGACTTAGACAAAAATAGATACAGTAAAACCTCTCTAAACCGGGTATTGTAACGTAGTATAAATATCGGTCTTTGAGACAGGTGGCAGCTTAATGCAGGGTGAACGTCATGCAGAAAACTCCTCTAGGACGTTCACTCTGCATTAAGCTGCCACCTTCCTCAAAGTATCCAAAGTATTCTTAACTAGAATTCCGGGTTATACAAGTTTTACTGTAATGATACACTAGTACACATCTTGTCTGCATTCAGATAAATTTCCACATTAAGTGTTAGGACTTACGCCAAGCTATTGATACACTAGTACACATCTTGTCTGCATTCCAGATACATTTCCACATTAAGTGTTAGGACTTACGCTGAGCTATTGATACACTAGTACACATCTTGTCTGCATTCCAGATACTATTAGTTACACGGTTATTTGGCAGGGTGTACGGGCTGGTATGACCGGGTTAGATCCCGTATTTCCTGAGGCGTTAGCCGAAGGAAATACGTGGTCTAACCCGGTCATACCAGCCCGTACACCCTGCCAAATTACCGTGTGATGAATTTATTACCAGTCAGAGATCCGATTTACCTAATTAAGAAACGAACAACTCTTATTTTGTTGACATTAGATGTCTAATTGTATGACGACATGACAAAGAAAACATGACGTCATTACAGAGCAAATGTGACGTCGTCTCAGAGCAATTTCGAAAGAGGAATTGAAACTTCACTTGTAAACATTAACGGTAACACGTTGTACTGACAAGTTGATAGTGCTAAATTGAGGAACGTATGGGGTACAGTTTTTTACGTTTATTATCGATTATTTGGTCGTAATCCATCCAGAATTATTGGAGTAAGGACGGTATGAAATTTCGAATCGACGCTAAAAATAAACACAAAACGAATGACGTCACGCGTCAAATTTGAATAATTCTGTATTCTCCGTGGAAGCCGCTGAATACGGTACTGTACACCCCGGCAGTTTTTGGCAAACTGACCAATCAAATTCCAAGGATTTACTCTGACTGGTAATAAATGTCCAAATTAAGTGTTAGGACTTACGCCAAGCATAGTTTTCGAATGTCACAACATAGTTGGTATCTTTAAAAATGGAATTTATGAACAAGACCAATGGTAAAGAGCATCTCCGTCGTTATTTTTACCATGCATATAAATTCAATGCAAATATGAACTAGCGAACAAATACACGTAGATGATAATGTGTTGTTGTTTGAAAGGCAGAATAACCCAAAGGGAAGAGACTTGGACTATGATGCGTATCCATTAAGCATGCCCATATTATATCCTATTTCCGACCCTCTTCCCTTCGTGCAAAGGTAGAGTTTACCACTCGCCCTTGGTGAAAACCTGGTGTAAGCCATTATCAAGCCAAACAGTATAGACCTATTCCATTCCAATTAATATACCCTTAAATTAACAGTGTATGTAAATATAGGACAAGGTTGTACTCGTTTTATCATTTTTATTTTGTCTATGTTCCCTAATTAAGTTTTGGCGAATATTGGGCATAAACCCTTTTTTCATTGAAATTTACTGCATAACAACGTGTAGCAAAGCACAACACAGATTATAGCAAATCAAAACATTAGTCCTTGATTGTCCACAAATGAAGCAAATTGAATAATGTATAGCACACCGCAAATAGCACTTGTACAGGTAAACCAAGCTATTGTCGGTAAGGATTGACCTGGCACTGCATGAATATTCCGGCTTTTTCCGTGAGCTCTTTTTAACTTTCCGAACACACACTTATAGCATGCGTCATTATACAATGACATTAGTACATTATAAGCTTGTTATTGTAATACAAGCGTTGATAGCCCAGTGGTCTAATCGCAGCAGTACCGATATTAGGGTCGTGGGTTCAAGCCCCACCGTAGTTGCTTTTTATATACATTTGTTTTAATATATGAGGGTTTTTAAAATTCATTTGGGCAGATGGACGCACGCTGGCCACGACAACATCTTTTGTGTGAATAGTGTACAGTGGAACTTTTCTTAGGCAATCTACTGTACACGTTACACAAACCGTTCTTAGGAAGCGCCCTGTGCAAAGAATTGAAAAATAATGAAGGAAACGATTGTTACAATGATCAGTAAATAGCAATTGCAGAATAAAAGATATATATTCCCGAAACTATTGTTGTTAGTTTAATTAGGTTTTACCTAGATTCGAACCAACGACTTCAACGACTGTCAGCGACACAATCCACTGGGTTATTGCGACAGTACTAATATGGTTTAGCCTGTGTAGTATATGGTGCTAAGCACGTAGCGATTTCATTTATACAGTCGACGGAAATTCACGAATTTTCATCGAAGAAAGCTCGCGGAAAGTGATGAGTGCCAGGTCAAACCTTACCGATAATACAGGTATTGTCCTGTTTTATTGAGATGTGAAAATGTGAACATTGTGTTTCAAACGTTTTTCACGAGATTCACAATAAATGTACAAGTACTTGAATAAGCCAAGTAGGACAGCTTTTATTAGCGGAAACAATCGATATCAACCGAAGCTATTTATGGTGTGTTCAGCAAGCGTGAAATTGTTTAAATTTTGACAGGTTAATTCAAATTGGGCACTATTGTATAATGCCCAGGTGGCCAAGGGGCAAAAACATTTTTCTTGTTTTGTTTTTCTAGTTTTATATTTGCAATTGGTATATATATATATTTTCATATTTTGTTGGTTTTCATTTTTATTTTTTTTATTTTTTTCTCCTTTTTTTTTTTATTTGTTTTACATTTTTTGTTATTTCTTTTTTTTTCTTTTTAAGCAGTAAACTGTTTGGTTTCATTATAATCTGTCAGTGACACCACAGAAAACCTTTCATCGGCGGTGTCTGTTGATTCGTCCATGCTGTCAGTTGTGTCATTGCCAGATACAGTAGATATATCAGACTCCTCGCCATCTTCATCAGCTGTCAGCGTGCAGTCAGTGTCGGTCTCGCCTAAATCAATGACAAAATGATCAATGACTGAATCCACTGCAATATCATTTTGGCAGTATGTATGTTCAATCTGTCGGACATGATTAATGCAGCGATCCCAAGCGTCGGACGTGTATGAGTCTACTTTCTCAGTGCTTTGAACATGTGTCATTTTGAAATTCAAATTTTGCCTTGCAAGATGTCCTTTAATATCAGCCCAAACAAGTTCGATTGGGTTAAGGTCTGGGTGATATGGTGGGAGACGTAGGACAGAGTGCCCATGAACTTTCATAAGTTTGTCTACCTGAAAGCTAGGAGGCATCTGCTGCTGCTTGCATAGCTCCAAGAGCTGGGCTCTAACCATTGTATTAGAAAATGCAACCCCATGCCTAGTGAGCCAGTCTTGGATGTCTTTCTTTTTGGTAGACACAGTTGGCTTTTTGTCAACTTGGACACAGTGGTATGGTGCATTGTCAGTAACCAAGACTGTGTTTGGCTCCAGGCTGGGTATGAGCCTTTGCTTTAGCCACTTCCTGTAATTGACCCCATTCATTTCGCTATGGTAGTCTCCCGAGGAAGAGCTAGCTTCTAGCTAGCTTTTTTTGTATATTGAGACTTGTTGATACTTTGTTGTTTACATAACAGAACCCAAATATAGGACCAGACAACATAATGTAGTAAGTTGCCTCAAATAATGTACCGGGCTTTGGTCTAATGGATATGCATCTGGTCTTGTAAACAGGGGGTCGTGGTTTCGAATCCCAGGCTATGCAGTTTTCTGGGTTTTTTCACAAAAATGATTTGCTATTTGTAATCATCTTTTTAATTGTCAGTCGTTTTAGTTATATTATATGCTATTATGTTTATTGTTCTTTTGTATGGACAATTAATTAATAAAAACAAATATTGGCCACTGGTCAAAATCGAACTCGAGACCCACCGCATGCAAGCCCAGACACATATCCATTGCACCACGACACTTATTTTGAAGGGTTGTGGCTTGCAAAGTCATTAAAAAATAGGAAGCGTCATAGTCGCTTCATTTTGTTTACATTAGAGTAGGTCATGTTTTGTTCCAAAATATGTTGGTCTATCTGTATTGCTTGACCAGATTAAACTGAGACTCCGTGCATGTTCCGTATACATTCGTATGTATTGGTATGTATGGTAATCGCATTTACCCGAGTATAGCCGAGAACGCTAACGGAAACTGATGAGTCTCAGTTTAAAATGGTCAAGTAATATCTTGTTCGCAAAGTCAGCACATCAGCAAAATATTTAGCACACTGCAAACAGCACTGTTAACTTGTTCGCAAAGTCAGCAAATCAGCAAAATTGTAGTACATGTAATTCCTAGTTACGAATTTAAATGGCGTCGCAAAATAGCCATATGACACCTAATAGCAAATTGTAAACTCAAATACTAGAGAAGTGGGATCCGAACACTTGGTATTCCATCTCTTGTTAAACATGGTGCAGCAAAACAGCAAATATGCACCTATTGGCACGAAACTACAAAGCAGTTAGATTTGAATGTCCGATGAAGATCAAACGATAGGTTGGCCACAGCTGATGTCAGAACACTTTACAAAGCAGCTGTAATTGAATGTCCAATATTCCAAACAGGTAGGTTGGCATCTGAAGCTCTGCTAACCGATGTTTATTAACGGTTCACACCGAGATTGACCTGTCTATGTTATGTTGTCGTTTCTGTCTCCATCATAAAGCATCTTCCGAACTTGGGACTTTATTTCTGAAAATACAAATAAAAAGAAGCAACAGCCTCTCTGACTCCCTTGGCGTTCCTATCTTAAAAGGAAGCTCGAAAGTAAGTGCAGGGTGAGGGTGTTTTTTTTTCCAATGTTCGTTCCTGCCAACAAAGTTACCTTGTTCCGCTTGGTGGAAATACGAAGAGGCGGTGCAACTTTCATTTGCGCCACTGTAAGATTTTCCCCCAAACTAGCGGTCGATCATTTACTTAATATCGCGGCTGCCTTTAAACAAAAAGTCGCTATCTCTTAATAGATAACGCCCCTTATACGATATTTGGGAAACATATGTCAATCAAGACACGTGTTTCTGTCGTTTGGTTCATTTCTTGAAATGAACCAATTTTTGGTACACTCCTCCGATACTGCAACAAGTGTCGACCCTGTGACATTTCATTTATGAAATATCTGGCTTTTGATGTTGGACGAGATCAGCCGAGTATAATGGATTGGAAGAACAATTACGACTCATTACTCTTCAAAATACTGGGACCCATCTTATGAAATTTCATGCGACGAAAAGTATCATAAGTTGTAATAAAAATGGAAGATCATAACCTTTAGCTGCGATTAGCGTATATTAGACATAGGATAGCGTCTGTCGTACGAGGTGATATTGAGTGTTGCGAACAACCTGGTGCATCTAACATTGGTTTTATCTAATGTAAACATGATTTCATAATTGCTTAGTAAACATCGCTGTAAAATGTACAATGCGTTACCATTGCACTGTGTGGAAGGATGACTTTCTTTGTCATTTGGACTGCTTTTCGAACATTATGAAGATAGCACCATACACGATCTTCCTTATCATACTATCATATCATACCGTTTGGTTACGCACCCCGTACGTCACAAACAGTCTATTTGATATAAGGGTCATGGGCTGGACACACCACCGAATACATGTGCAGGGACTGAAGAGGCGGACGCTTTTTAACAAATACCTTCAAATTAACTAACTGTCATTGGTGATTATGTGATAACTGCGCAAAATTAATATATTTCTACCCAGATGAATATATTTGAACCATTGTTTCATTTATAACATTTCATATTTTGTTGTATGTTGACGTATTGTATGTTGACGTATTTTCATGTTACATGTCTATGCACTTTGATATTACAACGAATGAATGGTTGACGCCTTGTTTGTCTATGAGAGAAATTGTCTAAGAAAGCGCCTTGTATTTATTACTGGCGCTGCCCCTTTAAATAGTCATGGGAAGGTTTGGACCCGCTCTAACGTGAATTATATTGAGGGTTTATGTGGCGACATAATTATTTACTGTACCACAAAATAATATTGCCCTATGTGGAACATATATGAAACGTGACTCGAATAAATCCTAATACATTGGCAAATCACACCAGAGTCTTCGATCTAAAACACATAAGTTTGTTTCCTTCTTTAGTGTAATTCGATTCAATGGCTGTGATATATTTCATCTCAGTCTATATACAAGTGGTTAATGTAAGAGTTGGCATTTTTAAACGCTTTGCAAGCATAGGCAGTCACTTTAAGAATTATACAAAATTTAATTGCGGGTAATTAATAAACAAACCTGACTTGCCATTTGCAGAGGGTTGGACGCCCCTGATCTGGCACCACATGTTTTAACTTTGCCAACTTTAGGAATTCTATGCAGAGTAATGAAAAATATATTGCGACACATTCATTCACACTTATATTGTAACACATACATTCACACTTATATTGTGAAACATTCATTCACACTTATACTGCAGCTTATTCATTCACACTTATATTGTAACACGTTTATTCACAATTATATTGTAACACATTCATTCATAGTTATATTGTAACACATTCATTCACACTTATATTGTAACACATTCATTCACACTTATCTCGCTGTAAAACAATGTTTGCTCAACTTTGCATCTGGTGTAATTTTGGCACCGCCCGGCTTTTGAAAACTATTTGACCGAATATACTTTAGTAACTTATTACAGCAAAACCCTTTAAACCGGACGGTTAAATTAGTACAATGTATCGATGTCTGTCTTTAAGACAGGTGGCCGATTAGTGCAGGATGAAAGCCATACAGAAAGCTCCCCTGTGAGCTTTCTTCATGAATTTCACCCTGCATTAAGCAGCGACCTGCCTAAAAGAATTTACTAGAATTCCGGTTTAGAGGGGTCCTTGTTTTCATGTTGCTTTCGACCCAATCCTTTCTGTACCTATGGATGATACACATGATTAAGAAATTATATGAAATAAAATATGTTTAAACTAGAGGGGTTTTACTGTACCAAGTTTCAAACAGTTTTAATCTTGATGAAACTCAAGTCAGTGTATGTGGGGCAAGCGTTACCATGTTCGCACTCATATGTTCCACTGAAATATTACTTATACCGTCTTTTACTATTGCAAACAGAGTACCTCAAGGCAGCAATGGCGTATTCCGTTCCATTGATGATTGAATTAAACGTTAAAACACACAAACGTTTTCAGCACTTTCCAGATCTCATTTCACGATGTGCTTAAGCATTTACTTCAAAAGAATATAAAAAATAATGGCATCAATAATACCTGTTTCTAGCCGGATTTTTTGAGAAATATATCGGCTTATAGTTTGGCGAAAACCGGGCGGGCGGTTGGGCGGGTGGTTTGGCGGGCGGTTGGGCCGGCGCGCGGGCGACGTGCCGTCGTTAACAACATTTTACCATTGCTTATAACTTCTAAATTGCTTAAGCTAGACAATATGGTATGAAGCAAGCTTCGGTAAAGGCCTTTCACTTGATTTAAAGATACATGAAATCAAGGTCACTATTTCGAAAACGTTACCGTTTTAACAAACATTAACATTCTTATAACTTCTGAACTACAAAATGATAGGTACATGTAATTCATCTTTGCTGTACGGATGGTTTTGGTAAAGGGTCTGCAGTTCATATAAAGATATTTGAAATTCGCTCACGGTCAAGGTCACTATTTTGACAAGTTTGTCATCATGAAAAAACTTCAACATTTTGTCTTAACTTCTAAAAGAACAAAAATGAGTCATGCAGGAAACACCACATACAGAACAAACAGTCGCCCGAACAACAACACAAGGAAACAGCAAATGTACATAACAATACAAACAACAAGAGACGCACAAAGACAAAACATGCAATAGGGGGAAGATGGAAGTACCGCCTTGGAACGGTCAGTGACAAAAGTCACTGGGACAACTATGCTAGACAATTCATATATGGTATTGGGATAGCTTTGACGTCGTGAATTAACTGAAACTGTGTTGAAGCGACGTAAAAACCTAGCTTATCCTGTCACGTGCCTATTTTGCTGACGGATAACAAGGTGCCTGATAAACTTTTTGTTATTAAGCCAGTTGGTCACATGATCGATGTTATTATGTCAGTTGGTCACATGACCTGTAGCCGAAACTACTTTTTTTTTACCGAGACTCTTATTTCGTGAATCCATACAAAATTTACGTCTACGGAGTACTACTGAATAAAAAAAGTTTAACAAAGCGAATTTGTTGATTTCAATCGATACCCATTAAACTAAATAGATCTAGGCTAATTCTTTCACTTCATTCTCCCAAACTTATATTCTTAGGCCTAGACTAGATCTAGTAGATCTAGATCTAGACTAGATCTAGTTGTTTGTCGCGAAATTACCGTGTTTAGATAAATCCACATCAAGAATTATAAATCATCTAGATATCGTCAAGTGACAGGTTCTTTTTCTCACATAACCAACCGGGGCAACGGTTTTGTTTTGAGCATTTTTTTTAAAGCAATCTGACTTTTTGGAATTCCAGTGACGTAATAACGCCTTTATAGTGACGTCATCAACAGTCTAGAGCCAGTAGAGTCGGGTATACTTTGCGGTGCATTTTGTGGTACATTCGGTACAAAATAATTATATTTTGCTGTCGTGAGAAGGATAAATAGAATATTTGGTTCCTAGCTTTGAATGAGAAATGTTGTCTGGCTCGGCTTCTGAATTCGGCTCACCTGATATATTCATCCGCCTTGCCAGATAACATTTCTCATTCAAAGCTAGGAACCAAATATTCTCTATATATCAATAAAAAGGCATTCCGTAAATTGTTAACGCAAAGAAAATCGACTTTAATGCGGTTTCCGCATTTTTTTGCTTGTATAATATTATATAAACAAAGGCATTATGGTCACGATAACAACTGTGGAATCAGATCTACATAATTCTAAAAGCAACACGAGCCTACATGAAACGTCTAATCTGGATCTACTCTGTTTGAAAATGCGTGCAAAAGCATAAGGGACGTAACCTGGGTATTTGGAACAGGAAACATTCGCATCCATTTATTAAAGGGATTAAATGGAATCATCAAAAGTCGCTGTCGATATCCATCGCATTCCATACACGGCATTGATAAACTGATACGAAACTTCTTCACATCGAGCTTTCTCTGCCACATGTTATCGTCTCAATTTATTCTTGGATTAAAGGTTGAATTATACGTCTCATCAAAAAAGTTCAATTATGTATTGTATGGTATATTAATAATCTGATTCGGTTAATAACAGCTTTATTAGAATATTTATTTGGTTAACTCTTTACTCCATGAATATTCATGCAAATAATGACCTCATGAATGTTAATATTTTAAAAATGACCACGTGAACAGGGGGATGTTTTTTGTCATGGCAAAAACTGTAGAATCATATCCATATGATTTTATAAGCAAACAAAACAAACCTTTATCAGACGGCTCTTAGAGGAGGAGTCTGATAGATTCTACTCTGTCTGCAAAGGCGTAGAGAAGCGTATTTATAGAGTAAATGGTTAGAATTAAAAGCCATCGAATATATTGCATAGCTTGTGGTGCTCAAATATATGGATAGGCGTAGAACTGCAACTATGTAGTAAACGCAGATGTAGTGGGAACATTTGTTGCCGGACCTAATGGTCCTGTCACACTATAGCGTATGAGACGAACGTATGCATAGCGTATGAAAAACACGTGTCATACGCACAACTGTTGAACGTATGAACCCGAGTTTCTCCACCACTATCTTCGATGAAAACGTATTAGCAGCGCGTGAATAAGCGTATGGGTACCGTGCGTCTGGCATATATGCAGCGCATGAGAAACGTATACCAGCGTATGACAGCATACCTAAAACGTACACGACGTATGTCTAGCCTACCCCGTATATCTGCGTATGCGAGCGTATGAGCATTTTATCTCATATGTTCGCATCCGTTCGTAACATACGCTGTAGTGTGGCACCCCCTTTAAGGGGGCGTCACACTACAGCGTATGCGAGTGTATGAGGGCCGGTAATGAAGGCAATTAGTAAAGCTATATTTTGGATAGCGTATCAGTAACGTAATTCTGACGAATGACCAACGTATTCATGCGCTAAGAATACGTTACTCATATGCTCGAATACGTTACTTAGACGCTGATATACGCTACACTGACGGTGATATAAGTTGACACAGGTTTTTTAAACTTTCATTAGCCATCCATACGTTCCCCTCATACGCTATAGTGTGACAGGACCTTAACATCGTTCTAGACAGTATAACTACGCAACTAGACCCTGTGTATGACCTGTACCTAAAGGGGGTGTCACACTAGAGCGTATGGCACGAACGTATGCGAGCGGATGATAACAAAATTATTCGCAAACGTAGATATACTCTAGGGGTAGGTTAGGCACGTCGTATGCGTTTCAGTTACGCTACCTTACGTCGGTGTACGTTCTCCTACGCACAGCCCGAAAACAATTTTTGAACAACTTAAAAAAAAATCAGCATATACGATCGTATGAATTATACGTTACGCATACGCTCATCATACGCCAAGCACACGTTGAAGACGTTAGAGTGTCGGTAAAAGTACGTTACATTTAGGTCAAATACGCTTCGCATACGGTGGTATGAAGGCGGTCAGTAAAGCTATCATACGGACAGCGTATCAGTAACGAAATTGTAACGTATGTCTGACGTATGACTAACTTATGCAAGGTATTCCAGTGACAGGGCCATTAATCGACTAGTTTTTACAGTAAAACCGCTCTAATTGGACGCTAAATTCAGCATAAATGTCGATATTTGAAACAGGTGGCAGCTTAACGCAGGATGAAAGTAATGCAGAAAGCTGATTTTCACCATGTGTTAAGCATCCACCGGTTTAATTATCTTTACATTCTTCTCTACTAGAATTCCGGTCTAGAGGGGTTTTACTGTATTATGTAATAACAACTAGCGTCATGAATATTCATGCTAAACTCTACAATTTTGAAATTTGATATCAATTATTTTGCAACATATAAGTAAACAGGTAAGACACTGATGAGAAAAATGCTGCACGAACCGTCTTATATGAGTGTATGCGTGACACAGAGTGATATTCATTTTAAATATTGATACAAAACACGCCACACAAACATATATATCTCTATCGCGGTAACAAATAACTTGTTTGGTAATCTTGATCAATTTCTGACAAATCAGATGCTTAAGAATGATCTCACAACTCATGCAAAACTTCCTAATCATGAAACCGACTAATCGGATGGAGTAATTTATTGTACCCTATCTACTCTACATATTCAGATGAACACAATAGTGGTATTGATCAGGGTGTATACTGTGCGCTACTATGTCAGTCTTATTGAAAGCTATCAACACTTGTATAGTGCCACTTTGACGTATCAACTGTACTAGCCAGTGGAAAGGAGAAATTGGTTGTCCACATACGAATCCCTGAGAAGGCCTTCGTAAAACGTTTGTTTTTTTCTCTCAGTTTTTGAAATTGTCCAAATTGACTGACACGCTGATTACTTTTTGATAATCACATATTGTACTTTATGATAGTATTACAAATCATCTGTCATATTACCCATGCGTTTTAAATCTTACTAATGCGTTTGGCATCCTGTCAGTATATTAAACGTTAATAGACTACCATTGCATTTGTCATGTCGCTATGGTATTTGTTATATCTCCATTAATGTGTTAGTTTGTCTTACAAGTAGAACGGAATTAATATACAGACCAATGACCCTTGCAAAACATTACGATCAATTCATAGAGGCAGAAAACGGCAAATGCTTTTTGACCCGTATGTCTTAGAGAATTCATCCAAGCCAATTATATTTGTTTTAATACATTTTATTTGAAAGGCCATTTCTGCGTGTGAGTATTAGTGCTGGTAAGAAATAATCTAATAAATATTCATGATGCCTTTATTTGTAACGGATTACGTTTGGCTTAATCAACCCTAGCCTAACGCCCTTAATAGGTAGTTTAGACACAGCGTAGACTTCTGCAGGAGTCTTCTAAAGTGGCCGTCACACCATGACGTTCTGGTCAACGTTCTCTGAACATTTCAATCGTTCAATTTGTAAGCGTTCTAGAATGAGGATGACACATCTTGCGTGTGATTAACGTGTGCCTAACGCATGGATAGCGTGTGTCTAACGCGCGAGAAGCGTGTAATAGCGACCAAGTAAGATACCCCTGAAAACCATTAGCGTATGCTAACGTGCCACTGGCGCGCGACGAACGATTTATCAACGTTAGACGAGCGTGTTGAGCGTGTGACTAACGTGTGAATAACGACAGAATAACGTTTTGACGTTCGTTTGACTTTAGTCACACGCTGCCTGCGCTAGGGGACCGTTCAACGGTCGTTGACAGGTCGCCAGTGAGTTGTTCACTACAAAGCAAACGATCAGTAGCAACTAAGTAATGCTAGAGTAACAACTGACTAACGATATCCGAACGCGTGTAACGCTCATCGAACGTTAGTAAAACGTTCCATGAACGTTCTTAAACGTTCCTCAGCATTTAAAGTTAAGCGTTGAAGACCGCTGGTCTCAGTGAGAACTTTTGTGCATGTTCAAAACTCTTTTTACGTACCAGCATTCTCCGCCAATTCACGGCGATCACCCACGTTCACTAGCGTTGACACAACGCTCGTCTGGCGCTATCCCAGCGACCATTGGCGACTACCAGCGTTTTCTGAAACGTCATAGAACGCTTGCCAGAGCGTCATGGTGTGACGGACCCATTAACAATGATTTACTTAACTACTTAACCAATACCCGGCTTATTATGAAATATGAAAGTGGAGATGCTTCGAAAGCAAAAGTAGCAATGCGAACAGAGATAATTGCAGACTCGGTTTTATTGAATCTGTTCATGAGTAGTAATTTGAAGTGCAACACTACTCACGCCACAAGCACCGGCTGAAGCAGTAGTCAATTTTCAAAACTAATAACATCAAAACTAATGATCGCGAATGACCATAAAATGTAACAAACAGCTTGGATCCAGATGAAACACCGAGGAACTGAGCGTCTCATCAATATCCAATGCTTGATTGAATAGAAATAGTTCAAAACGGCATCAGCTCTAAACCAAAGCAGACATTTTTACAGCGGGTAGGGGTTATTTTTGTGGCTCCTGTGACAAGGTATTTCAAAATCGAAATTTTATGGTGATGGGATTGCATATTTCGTAAATTTATTGGACATGCATTGTTTTACTTTGTTATGTTAAAAAGGATATTATGCTTTAGTACTAAAGTACAAAAATGAGTCATGCAGGAAACACCACATACAGAACAAACACTCGCCCGAACAGCAACACAAGGAAACAGCAAATGTACATAGGTAGAAAAAACAACAAGAGACGCACAAAGACAAAACAAACATACAATAGGAGGAAGATGGAAGTACCGCCTTGGAACGGTCAGTGACAAAAGTCACCGGGGGTTTAAACCGGTTTATATTCCAATATGTCTGGTTATAAACCCTTTAACATCAGCTGCTGCCAATCACGCTGCCCTTTTTGATGTACGCCGACGGGAAAGCCTTAGTACTCTATGAATATGCCCTCTAAGATCCGGAAACCGAAGCAGGACATCGACTCCTTGTACTATCTTGTTTTTCCGTACCCTTTATTACTTTTCTACAGTTGCTGTGATTGCATCTCAATAATTCAGTACCCTAGCGATAGGCGGGTCGAGTTTGTTCACTGTTAAACATGATTTCGTTTTACATGCATTTTACCGCTGTGTTTTCCATTGCGGTTGTTAGAAATTAGTCGGAGTAGGATATGTTTATTTACGGTGTTTGTCCTTTAGGGTGGGGATTGAATAAACATGAGGTTAGGCGCTCCTAAAGCGGTTAACCCCCCCCCCCCAGTAACACTTATCACTGACCGTTCCAAGGAGGTACTTCCATCTCCCCCTTACATATTTTTGTAATGTCTCTGTACGTCTCTTTTTTCGTTTGATAGGCATATAGATTTGCATGTCATGATGCTGTTCGGGTTGCTGTGTGTTTTGTATGTGGTGTTTTTTACATGACATATACAGTATTTACTTGTATCGACTATACCATATTTCTGAAGATAAGACTAAGTACAAGTCCATGGTTTAAAATTGAAAACTTGGAATAGCTGAATATTAAAAATGAAATGATCCGTCATTGTTTATATCCATTCAGTGTAAAAGACTTGACATTGAATAACAAATATTACAGTAGGTGTCCTTTGAACTGGATCCATACTGTTTGACAATGCCATTACGTTCACTTCCGTCATTCAAATGATTAATTAGGTGTTATGTATGTGTTTGTAGTACGTGTATTGGTATGTGCGACATCCATACATTTTGGTTCAATAAATTAGACAGTGCATGCTACAGTCAAACCTCTCTAAATCGGAATACTAATAGATACGAATTTAGATACGTTTAGGCAGGTGGCTGTTTAATGCAGGGTGATAGCCATACAAAAAGCTCCTATAGCTTTCTGTATGAATTTAACACTGCCTTAAGCTGCCACCCATAACCAAGACTGATATTTATACTAAATTGAACGTCCGGCTTAGAGAGGTTTTATATTTTGGGACTGTATCAGTAGTGTCTCGAAATCTTGTGGCCTGACTCCTGGACAGTAGTTTCACAAAATCGTGTGGCCTGACTCCTGGACAGTAGTTTCAAAAAATATTGTGGCCTGACTCCTGGACAGTAGTGTCTCAAAAGCGTGTGGCCTGACTCCTGGACAGTAGTGTCTCAAAAACTTGTGGCCAGAATACTGGACAGTAGTGTCTCAAAAGCTTGTGGCCTGACTCCTGGACAGTCGTGTCTCAAAAGCTTGTGGCCTGACTCCTGGACAGTAGTTTCCCAAAAGCTTGTGGATAGTGTCCCAAAAGCTTGTGGCCTGACTCCTGGACAGTCGTGTCTCAAAAGCTTGTGGCCTGACTCCTGGACAGTAGTTTCACAAAAGCTTGTGGCCTGACTCCTGGACAGTAGTTTCCCAAAAGCTTGTGGTATGACTCCTGGTTAGTAGTGTCTCAAAAGTTTGTGGCCTGACTCCTGGACAGTAGTTTCACAAACGCGTGTGGTATGACTCCTTTTAGTTTAATCATATTTTATTGTAAATTGTCAACAAAATACAAACATTCATGAACATAATATACAGTTAAATCATGTAGACAATACTTTATGTATGTAATATAGATGACAATACAAAAGGGTTGGACCACAAGTTTTACCAACATTAGAAATCGGCCCGTCCCTAATGACTCCTGGTTAGCAGTGTCTCAAACGATTGATCAAATCGGAAGTAATCACACGTTGTTTCATCCACATATATAATTTGCAAACTAAATTCTAAAAATAATCATTGATATAAGTTATGAATGTACGAGATCTCATTTCTTAAATGGCATAACAGGAACTTATCGCCAGTTCTAATTAATGTGATTTCAATTAAGATATTTATCGTGATTGGTTAAGACATTATCTAAGTGGCTATATATTGTATCAATTAGCTTGAAATTCAAAACAAATATAAATAATCTAAATCACCCTATTTAATACGTTTATTGTTGCTCGAACATATTTCAGAACGAGTAAGTATATTGCTAGAGCTGATAATTGGGTTTACTGTAATATCATTAAATTTATAACGGTATGTGATACTACTATTATCGGTCATAAATTGCAAGTAAATTTCCAAACTGTCAAACTGGGTGTTCTTTCGAAAGGGTCTGACGAAAATAAAATAATGTAACCATGTGCATTGTTGAGAATTGGAACACTTTACCTTACACATATTAAAATTCATATAGTTGGAATTAAAAAAGGTAGCACTCATTCTAGATTGTAAATAAAGTTGAGGTTAAGAAGAGTAATTTAGAAATTTAGATATTTGTTTTTGATTTAAAATATTTATTTCTCCGCCAGACCCTATAGTATAGTAACTTATTAGATATTTCCATAGATCAGTATACATATAGTTTATATCTCTGATAAATTACAACACAGCAGCAATCGTCATATTAAAAGCCCAAACACCACTAATGGTAATTCTTAGTTTTACCATGCATTTCAAATGAATTATAGATTTCAATGAGGACATGTGTCGTTTGATCCATTTCTTGGAAAGGGTTAGCGTTTGGTACACCCCTCAGGTATTGCATACACTGTCGACTCTTCAGGTTTTCTTCTATAAAATGTCCGAAACTCGAGTTCAGGCTTGATTAGAGGCCTAGGGGATTGGGAAGTAAAATCACGACTCATTTAGTCTTCAAAACACCGAACCCATCTACGAGATGAAAGATCGTGCGACAAATGTATCGCAGCATCCAGTTACGATGGTCGTTTGTTAGAACATACGGTAATACCTGTCGCCCGGGGCTAACCTAAACTGCTGAAATCTTGGAAGTGCAATCATATCATCTACTTGAATAATAGTGAATGTTGTAAATCACGATCTTTACGTTGTAGATTTGTGTGAGAGCTCGATGTAATATTAATGATGCTTTTGTAAAAGTAAAGTTCCTAGTTATAATCTACTTTCAGTCTGAATGACCAATCAGCCGACTGTACAATTCTCCCCTGGTCATTGAGTCATTCGCCTATACTATCCTGACAAACGTAAACTGGACGTGTCTTGAACATGGTTCGATAGCCGTTTAGGACTACATCGATGTAAATTGTAAATTATGTAGTGCACTGCATCAGTGAATGAATGTGTCCTCCGGACTGCGGCTTCAACAACATTAGTGAAGAAAACACCGTACGTACAATCTAGTTAACCTAACATTGGATGTATCTAATGTTAAAATGCGTTCATAATGGTTTAGATCAACATCCCTGTTAATTTTAGTTGTGTCAGCATTGTACTTCATCGAGGGATGAGTTATTTGGACTGTTTTTCGAATATTTTAGGGCAACGCCGCACACCACCTTCCTTACACTATCATATCGTTTGGCTACGCACCTGCCTTAGGTCACACAACAATACCTTCACATGAACTGTTTCACTGCCATTGGTGATTATGTGGTCACATTATTCTCATCGAAGATGGCACCGGATAACTGGGTGTCCCATGAGGACCCCAACTGTTTGGTGATATGGTTATGTGTTAACCCTTTCCCTTTTGTAAGCGCATTTTGACGCATCTGCAAACAGAGTAGACCAAGATCAGACGGCTCCTATATGGACCGTCTAATCAGGGTCTGCTCTGTTAGCTTATGGTGTAATATAGATTTGATTCTACAGCTTCTTCCTTAGCCAAAATGTCATGTTTTCATAAGCCAATATAAGAAATAATCTTATTAATATTCATGACGTCATTATTTCATATATGAATATTCATCAGGGAAAGGGTTAAAGAAATAAGACAAAACGTGTTGCAGATAATTAAACTAGGCAGCGCAATAACTAAAATCAGTAAGATTCCTGTCTACAAAATGGAGTTATGGATATAGATTCATCACATAACCCCCTTTATCTCCGGGTTGGAACAACGGGTTAAGGATTCCCTGATCAGTAACACGTGTAAGAACACTTTAGAACATACATGACGTCATACGCTATATATGACGTCAAACCATGGAAACCGATGTGTATACATGTATGTTATTAAAACGGCGAAAATACACTGTTTTTGGTTATGTGAGAAAAAATAAACTGATCCTCGTAGTCTTTTAAGATCACATGTTCCTAAACTTACCAAGAAAATACTTTACCGTTTCTTGTTTGATGGTGTTTGGTGCGGTGTCATTTCGTGTGTGGCTCTCCCTGTTTGACTATTTTTTCCATATTTACCAAGAAAATGTTATTAAGCTCGCCAATACTCGCTTAATAACATTTCCTAAGGCTCATTTAGGAACATGTGATCTTAAAAGATAACTCGCAACAGGTCTTCTATCTCCTTTACGTCATGAACAAAGGTATATACTCAAGAGAATATTTGGTCATGGCAGAAACTGTAGGATATATAGGACCTATACAATTCCACAAGCAAGCAAACAGACTAATGAGCTATCTGATTTGGGTCTACTATTTCTTCAAAGGCGTTAAAACTTAAAAGACACATCTGTGGAGAAAGCTGATAATTTACATATTGAGAGTGATACACTGTTTATACTGCATAACGTTTTTACATTCTTTTGATTCTACAATGTTTATTTCGCGATAGTATTAAGCAAATATGCCCTGATCAGTGCTCCCTTCAAGTGCCCCGATCTAGATCCAAACATGTTATATTTGCCAGTTTAGGGGTACTATGATTAAATGAGTTAGACAAAAACTAACTTTGCAATACAGTAAAAACCCCTGGCAGCAACTCAGGCATTAACACTAACCCGGCTATAAAACATTGGCTGCACAAAGTTGGGTGTGGGAACGTTTGTCAACTGTCGAGTAAATCAAGCGTTTGAAAAAAACTATTGACAATGTGTCATGACACATGCTTATGATTAAGCGTCATACAAAGTTGGTACCGATGTGACGGCAATGTAATGGGTTTCTCATATTTATTCAAGTTGTTTGCGAATGCAACTCAAGTCTCGGTTAGCGGGAAAAGAGTTAATATGTTCGTACTCGTATGCTCTACTGAACCTCTTACCATTAATAGTTATTTAGTACCTCCAGGCAATGACGGCTTCCGCTCCATTAATAAGTGAATTAAGTTTTCAAACAGACACACGTGTTCAGTATGCATCAGGTCTATTTTTATTTTAATGCAAATGCTTTAATTCATTAATATGCACGTAAGAAACAATAGCATCATGGGTATGCATTAGTATTTGTATATAAAATATAGGTAATTGAGTCATGATAAAAACTGTATCGGATTTACATTGTTTATATTCTTATAAACATCCAGAGCTTATATAAACCGTGTTATCTGGGTCTTCTTTGTTTGCAAAGAAGTGATAAAGCCGTCCAAGGCAGAGCCTGTATAAACCCGTGTTATCTGGGTCTACCTTATTTGCAAAGACATGATAAAGCCGTCCTAATCAGGTAAAAAGTAAAGGGAAAACTTAATGAAAAGTTTCGAACAATTTCGAAACTCACACAGGCATTTATTGTATTCTATACGCAACATAAACTAATACCCGGTTCTTGCATGAAACTGCACCATTGAACTGTGTCCGGTACATATTGCCATCTGTAAGATGTGGTGCCCGCCTCAATTTACTTTTTGGATACTTATCTTGGACGTCGTATTATGACCCAAGCTCTTTGCAGACAAACTCACAGAGTGCACATTAGTAGTGTAAGTTAAGTTACTGGTTGCATATCATATTAGGATTAACCCTTCGCTTGCTATTCAAGTCAATATACCTACCTGTTAATAGTGAAGGCCCAGATGAGACAGCTCATACAGGAGCTGTCTTATCAGGGTCTGCACTATTTACAAGTTGATTGTGCAGTCAGTGCACACCACAGCAGTGATTGCACAGCGAAACATTGCACACAGTGAACATATGTGTAATTATACAACAGGACATGGGTAAAGAAGGAGAAATGTATTTTAAAATTCAGCAAGAGAAGGGTTAATAAGTGATTTAATTACTTAACTGTTTTTGCTTTAAAAAAATAGTGTCAAACTGTCAAACACACGGTTGTAACAAATCCGTGTAAAGAACAACGGATTGGGTTTCACAGCTTATGGTGGTCGAATAACCGGACAACCATACATTTGAAAACAGGCTAAACGTATATGTAACCATTACCCCATAACTATGAGTTTCTACGCATTTGTAAATAGAGCAGACATTGATCAGAGGTTCTGCTCTATTTGCATATGAAATAATGTGGATATGATTCTACAATTTCTGCCATGACCAAAAAGGTTCTTTTGTTTCTGTGCCATTATAACAATAAATCTAATTGATATTCATGATGTAAAGATGTGTTACATGAACACCCATGGAGTAATGGGTCAATAGGAGATCATGCTTCTTATTCATCGGACTATGTCTCTTTCAATGCATAACAACTACACATCTACTCGCTGCGTATGACGATGTTATTATTATTATTATATTACATTTATATAGCGCTCTTTTCACACAGGATGTGTGCGTTCAAAAGCGCTTCACATGGAAGAAGTCACTAACTGGAACGAACCACATGATTATTTGTCCAGGCAATGAAATATATACAACAGAATACAATATAATTATATGAAATCACTTGCCGGAAGGAACAAAATGATTGTCTATCCGGTCATGTCATATGACATGTAACACACAACTCTATTTTGAATAGTCATTAGTTTGACACTTATAGGCAAGCGGGGCAATCTCAGATCAGACTGTAAGAGCTTCTGGTCTGAGTGAACAGAAAAACCTCTCTTAACCGGTATGAGTGTTAAATTTAGTTTAAAATCGGTCTTGGAGACAAGTGACACTTTAATGCAGGGTGAAAATCATAAAGAAAGCTCCACTAGGACCTTCATCCAGCATTGAGCAGCCACTTGCCTAAAAGTATCTAAATGTTTCTCCAATAAAATGTTTTTACTGTATTCTGAATATTTTTTTCTATATCGATGTGATAATTAGGTTAAGAATTCCAGTTAAAAGTTTGTTTAGCATACGAAGAACCTGGTATGTTAACTATAACAGTTTACACTGCAGTCTTTAAAGTATTACCTGTTTGAACTTATTTATTTTGAACATTGATACAAAAGGCGCCTTAAAACTCATAACCCTTTATCTATAAATACACTTTTCTATGACTGTAGGAAGAAGTCTGATCAGAGTATGCTCTATTTGCCCACATAATACTAGAGGGCTATTTTCCTTTCTGGCTTGGTTAAAGGAAAATTCCTTACAGTAAATGGGTAGTTTAATTACATCATAAAACACAGTTTTGTTATGTTCAAGCATAATTTTTATAACATTCTCACTGTTGTTATACCTCCCGATCCTTCGAGATGAATTTCAGTACCTCTTGTTCTGAAAATGGAAACCGCTTAAGCGGGTGCTAGGGGCGTGAGCAGTCTTGCACTTTCAATTACTGTTCATGAACAGACTCAATAAAACCGAGTCTGTAATTGTATCTTTTTGTGTTGCAATTTTTGCTCTCGGGGGATCACCTCCTTTCAGAATTTATCATACTACTTTGTATTTGTTATAGTAAGCCATTGCTATGAATATTTTCAATATGAACTTCAATCGAAACTGCACGTGTGATACAAAATAAGCCGTTTTCATCGATACATGTACTTATAGTGTTTGTTCTACAGCAACATATTATCGGCTTTTGTCGATCAGTTAACGAAACTAAAATTCGCAAACCGAATAAAGAGTAATACATTCTAATACATTGTAATGTAATAACCTTTGATCTTCAATATCAAGCACATGTACATGTGTCTTTCTCGACATTTATACGGTTGGTTTTCTTTGTGATAAATTCTTTTACAGCATATACACAAAAATATTTATGTAATTATCAGGCATTTTAAAGAGAAAGCCTCTGCATTGAACGTATATCTTCAATAATATCATAAACCTTGGTATGTGTTATTGTTCAAACATTATTATGAAGATTGTCAACTTTATCTCATATTGAAAAATGCCACTGTGGTATAAACATTAATCCGTTTTCATCGATACTTATAATTTTGTATTTACAACATTTAAACCTTGGTCTCACAGTTAACGAACCTAAAACGAATCAATACTAAAACATCATCGAATTTAGGGCAGGTGGCTGCTTAAAGCAATGTGAAAGTCAAACAGAACGTTCATATATAGGTCATTATAGAGAGGTTTTACTGTACCTCTTTTCAGGATATAAACAAATGATGTATGTAGATATTAGGCATTTGTTAAAACATGTTGCAAATGGAGACTCTCACTTTAAAACATGTTGCAGGTAGAGACTATCACTTTAGGTATCTGTGTGTTCACGTGTTACATTTAAAATACAGCAAATTAATGTGCATGGTGTAATTGTATCTAACGTGAATATTCATGGAGTAAAGGTTAAGTCGAAAACAAAATATATCACCGAAGGTACCATGCCAACGATCTTGAATATAATGATAAAGATTATCATCTCTCTTTTTGCGATGGCTTCATTCAGTCAAAGTTTCTCCGCTTTACTCCTAAACACTTCGATCACGGTAACAAACAGTTTGGACCAGAGTGAGACGCCGAGTTACTCGGTGTGCCATCTGGATCTATACTGTTTACACAGATTCGCCATTTGCATTGAAAGGGTTACATATATTTTAAGACATGTCGACCGTATACTTTGCGGAAGACGATGTTTTATTTGATTATAAGTAAAGCACTCCTGCGTTACACTAACCTTGGACACATTCCAGACTACAAACCCGGCTAAAAGACATAAACTATTATGTGTACTATTTATTGGTTTTCCGATGAGGAAGATGTTACGAATTCAAAGGTACAATTTATCGAAGTATTCGTTTGATTTTGTTTTATACTCAAATGAACATAACTTAGAAAATCCCTCATCAGCGACGCAAAAAAACTCTCAGCTATTTTCGTATCTTAATTACCAGACTATTAGGACAAACAATCTCTGGCATATGGTACAGGTCAAGATCAAACTGCTCTGAAGCAACGGTCTGCTCAGGATTTACGTTATGTTCTGATATGCTCTGCAAATCTAATTAAAAAACCAAACATGGTGCCAATTAGACTTATTCAGATTTACAACCAAAAAACAGAGTGGGACTTTGTTGCCGAATACTTATTGTAAAAGGGAGTAAAGGAATGCATATCTGCCTTTGCCGAATCATTATACATGTAGCTATATGGAATATGTAAGACATTATGAACATTCTGTCATATAGAAACTGCTACCCAGTGCTACACAGTCAAGCAAAAACAACCTGATGATGTTTTCAAAAAAGGAAACCCCTGTAGTAAATGGATGGTTCGTGTATAATGACAGCGTTAACTATGTAAAACAATTCAATTAGATGAGTACGCTCTTTAATATACAAGTATGCTTGTTCACAACCAGGGGTGTTTAGTGAGCGGGTACTATTTAACTCTTCCGTCTTGAAAATTTGTTGTTTGTTAAAATGTTCGTTTGTTGACTTTTCTCCTCTTGCTTTGCAGACATCGTTTCCACGGTAACGACCAGTTTGGGGTCTGATGAGGTGCCGGATTACTCTGTTAAAACATAATCAGTCCCAATAGAGAGGAAATAACATAATGAAAACATACAGTTTATTCAATAGTTTGCATTAGTCTGTTTGCATACTACATCATATTAAAACATGTGAATATTTACAAGGTATGATCGCTATACAACATAAATGTTCCAGTGTCATTTTACGACGGACATTGTGCTTAACATTGTTTTCCGAAACCGTTTTAACCCCCTGGTGACATTCGTCACTGACCGTTCCAAGGCGGAACTTCCATCTTCCCCCTATTGTTTGTTTTGTTATGTTTGTGCGTCTCTTCGTGTCTTTTATATGCATGTACTTTTTCTGTTTGTAGTCTTGGTGCTGTTTGGGAGGTTGTGTGTTTTGCATGCGGTGTTACTGCATGACTCATACATGTACTTTTAAAGTTGGAACATAGATAACGAGGATTTACATTACATTATTTCCAGTAATTCAACGGGAATTTCAAACAAAATTTCATAAGTAAATTGCTTCTTTAACGCAAAAAGATGCGTTTATCAGATTTCATTTATTATGAGTATCTAGCAGTTCTAAATACTTATAGATAGATAGTCTAGTATACACGGTGGACCAACGAAGTATCATGAGAGATGGTTCGCAACGACGTCAAGTTGATGGTACGCAACGAAACGTCATGTAAACAATTCATTATTTACTTACCTCCACGAGCCTTTTCTAGAAACCGATTTGATCAGAAGGAGGAAGAAATGTTAATTCGTTCTTATGTATTTCTGCAAAGTATTCTTATTCATTTTGTATATGTCGATTTAGGATGCAATAAATGCGTCGAATTTCACCAAAGTATGTCCAGTTTGCCCGTCATTCTGTGTAAACAGAGCAGTTTTCTTAAAAATAACTGTGATCATGAAATGTATTTTTATAACAGAATTGATACTGGCATCATGTCTGTCAATATCTCTTCATTGCTTAGCACATTGAATCGAATGCAGATGGCATGTATAACAAGACCTCTCTCATCAGTCAGGTATATACATGGTATCTACTGAAATCGCTTTTTGATGAATGCGTTAGGCACAAAAGATGGGCATGTTTCAATCTGAGGTGAACTATGTATACTTATATGCTGTAGTTGACCACGGCAACCCATAAGGTACTGGGTAAATATTTCGTATGAAGACAGGGGAGTAGACGATAGTGGAATTAATACGGTCCAACCGTTAGTTATTTATTTGAGTGCTAACTCCTCCTACAGGGATTTCAAAGAAACCTTGAAATATTGTGCATGTGACTTTTTTAATCGGATTGTTGGTTCCTCCCCGGATTTTTTATATGCAAGCATCAAGTCGGGGCGTATAATTATGCTCGGCGTCGCGGTGATTTTGTTGACGTCCCGGCCGGTATAGCTCAGGCGGTAGTGTGTCCGACTCAAGACCTTGATGTGCCGAGTTCCATTTATTGGCCCATTAGATTGGTATATAAATTGGTATATAGATAGATCGATAGATAGATTGGTATATAGATTGGTATATAGATTGGTATATAGATAGATAGATAAATAGATAGATTATCTATAGATAGATAGATAGATAGATAGATAGATAGATAGATAGATAGATAGATAGATAGATAGATAGATAGATAGATAGATAGATAGATAGATGATAGATAGATAGATAGATAGATAGATAGATATAGTTTATTCAGGAAAAAAAGGCAATATGCCCATGTTACGAAACGAGTATAACTTGCATGCAAATAAGCTAAATATGGAGTTAACCAATTATGACGGTCAAGTGGAGATAACTCATACAAGTCTCCGACATAATGACGTATGAGTTACTCCCCTTACAATAAACAATTAAATGATAATTTTCAAGGATTACGTCTTTTAAAGATGATTTAATAAGCAGACACGCCAATGAGTTTGGTGGGTATATAAACGTTTTACCATTTCAATAATACCCCTATCCCTTATCTAAAAGTACAAAAATGAGTCATGCAGGAAACACCACATACAGAACAAACACTCGCCCGAACAGCAACACAAGGAAACAGCAAATGTACATAACTAGAAAAAACAACAAGAGACGCACAAAGACAAAACAAACATACAATAGGAGGAAGATGGAAGTACCGCCTTGGAACGGTCAGTGACAAAAGTCACTGGGGGGGGGGGGGGTTAAACCGATTTATGGGCGCCCAACCTCACTCTTATTCCATCCCCACCCTAAAAGACAAACAATGTAAATAAACGTATCCCCTCTCCGACTAATCTACAACAAAGTCCTGAATTCATAACTAGTACAAAACAAAACCCACACACAAATGCCTATGGACTTATTTTTTTTATTTTTTTTTTATCTCATTCTTATTTTTGTTAGAGTTACATTTCTACGTATCTTTATATATGAGAGAAGAGCACTTTTAATTGATCAATTGAAATAATACAAGTTATTTCTCTTTTCAAAACCTTTACAGATGAATATAGCTAATTTCTCCACACTGATTTCATTTTCTGGGTTTAATAAATTGATGAACTTATATTTGAGTATTTCCAATAATACTTGTTGATGTAAATATTTATTAAGTCAGAATATAATGGACATTCAATTAAGAAGTGAAATCCATCCTCTAAAGTGTTACATAAGTGGCATTTCCTATCACTGTGTGGATTTTTCAGTGGTTTGTGCCATCTCCCTGATTCAACTGCAAGCCTTTGTGCTGATACCCGGAATCGACTAAGTGCTATTCTAAATTATTAAGTTTTAATGAAATTAAGATATGACTAAAAAGTAAAGTATATTCTTGCCCTAGTTGAATTTTCCAAATCAATATTCCATAACTGTACATAGTTATCTGTAAGTCGTTGTTTAAAAGTAGACAAAAGTAGATTAATATTTTCAACTCCTTGATTTAGCCAGACATTGTGTGGAAGCCTACGTATTATAATAATACATGTACAGATACATACACGCACTTGAACGTTTTGACATTCTTAAAATAGATTGAACATCTTAAAATTCCCGTTTTACAAACGGCGGGGAAATATTTTGCATCGAATTCAAATACATGCACAGAACCAAGTGATGACAGTCGCCCGACAGTACGTACACACCGCGTTATATGTATCTTGAAAATGATTTTGACTTCCAAGGCGGTACTCTCTTTGTCACCCTTCATTTTGTTTGCCTTGCGTCTTTGTGCTTGTGGTTTGTTCATGTTGTGGAACGTTTGTCCCTGTTTCTTGTGTGTCTTTTGGTGTTTTCTGTGTTCATTTCGTGTGTGTGTGTGCGTTTGGGTGTGTGGTTGTGTGTGTGTGTGTGTGTGTGTGTGTGTGTGTGTGTGTGTGTGTGTGTGTGTCATGCTGTCTATCGGTGTTTTGGTGGTGGTTGCGTCTTGCATGTGGCTTTGCCTGCTTGACTTTACTACTTTTCCATTTAGACGATATTTTGAATTTAGATAATCCTTATTTTGATACTATGGTTTCTTCAATTTACCCAAAAGAACTGTCTTTAATCAAAGCTAATCAATCTGACATTAATGCTTCATTTTTAGATTTGAATCTTTCAATTACAAATGATAAAGTTTCGTCCAAAGTATACGATAAAAGAGAAGATTTTAATTTTAAAATTGTTAATTATCCTTTTCTAGATGGGGATGTGCCACGTTCTACATCTTATGGGGTTTATATTTCTCAACTTATTAGGTTTGCCCGGGCCTGTTCGTTGCTGGAAGATTTTAACAGACGTAATTTAGTTATAACTGATAAACTTCTTAAGCAAGGTTACAGATATCACAAACTTCGGAAAACTTTTTCTAAATTTTATTATCGAAATTTACCTCTCATTAGTAAATATAATTGCAATCTACGGACGTTACTGCGACAAGGCATTTCTCAACCAGAATTTTATGGGGATGTTATCTACAAACTTAGGAAAATTCGGGGTCATATCCATTTTCATGATTTGTTTATAAAACGCATTAAAACATTTAAAAAGAAAGGTTATGATCCTATTATATTGCAACGCACTGCATGTTTGGTTATCGACCCTTTTACAGTCGGTAGCTACGCTTCCCTCTTTGCTTGCGCGATGACAGGCCGAGGGTAGTACTCTATGATGGTATACTCTTAAACTTGGATACAGGAGGAGCTTACCAGACTCATGTATTACTTTTTCCCTGTCGTGTCCTTAACGGCTTACCTGCAGGTGCTCTGACTTCAGCAAAGTCATTGAGTACATATTTGACGGATTGTCACAGTTATTATGCTATGTTTTACATGTTGTCCTGTGTTCACCGTCGTCTATGTTGTGGGTAAGTCCAGCGGGGATACCTTTATTTACAATATTTGTAAAGCTAGGGTGACTTTGAGAGAACTGTGAGGTTAGGACGTCTGTAAACCGGTTTAAACCCCCAGTGGTGTTTTTGCTACTGACCGTGCCAAGGCGGTACTCTCTTTGTCACCCTTCCTTTTGTTTGCCTTGAGTCTTTGTGCTTGTGATTTGTTCATGTGTGGAACGTTTGTCCCTGGTTCTTGTGTGTCTTTTGGTGTTTTCTGTGTTCATTTCGTGTGTGTGTGGTTGTGTGTGTGCGCGCGTTTGGGTGTGTGGTTGTGTGTGTGTGTGTGTGTGTGTGTGTCATGCTGTCTATCGGTGTTTTGGTAGTGGTTGCGTCTTGCATTTGGCTTTGCCTGCTTGACTTTACTACTTTTCCATTCAGAGAGCAACGTACAAATGAAAAGTGACATTCGTTTAGCACCACGTACACTCTGTGAGAAACAAATACAGGCGTAATCTACAAATACCCCTTCTAATGTGTGTATTTTGCCTATAGAGTATTTCTCAGGAAGACAAAATGATTGAAAGAATTTAATATAGTCATTCAGTGTATAATATAATACTCTTGTATGATATTTTGATGAGAAATTACAAAAATGTGTCATGCAGGAAACGAACCACCATATACAGAACAAACAGCCACCCGAACAGCAGCACAAGGAAACAGCAAATGTACATAACTATAAAAACATCAAGAGATGCACAAAGACAAACCAAACATACAATAGGGGAATATGGAAGTACCGCATTGGAACGGTCAGTGACAAAAGTCACTTGGGGGTTAAATCGGTTAAAAATCGGTACGACAAAAACGAAATAGTACAGATATCCGACGTTCTCCTTCCATTTCTGGATTGAAGACGTCGCCTTCATAGAGTACTAAACATTTCTTGTCGGCGTACATGCAAAGAGGCCAGCGTTATTGCCAACTATAAAAGGGTTCACAACCAATCATGCAGTATGGTGTAGTACTACAGGATCATATCACTTTTAATGATTGTTTTAACATATTTAATGAACAAAGTGAAAAAATGGGCATGTCCAATAATTTTACGAAGTTTGTAAATCACATCATAAAATTCAGGATGTGAAATACCGTGTCGCAGAAGATTAGCAAAATAACTGTGGAATATGTCGAATTTATGTTTTCAATCACGTTTTGTTTACATAGTATCTATAGATCATTTGTCGTTGCATACCGTTCACATGATTCTTAAATCCAGAAACGGAAGGAGAACGTCGGATATCTGTACTATTTCGTTTTTGTCGTACCTATTATTGCTTTTCTACAGTTACTCTGTTTGCAGCTCAATCATTGAGTACACTAGCGATAGGTGGATACAGTTTGTTGACTTAATGTTTTCGTTATACATGCACTTTACCTCAGTATTTTCCATCGCGGTTTTTGTAGATTAGTCGGAGAGGGGATACGTTTATTTACACTGTTTGTCTTTTAGGGTGGGGAGAGAATAAGTGTTAGGTTGGGCGCCCAAAAACCGATTTACCTTCCCCCAGTGACTTTTGTCACTGACCGTTCCAAAGCGGTACTTCCATATTCCCCCTTTTGTATGTTTGTTTTGTAATTGTGCGTCTCTTGATGATTTTATAGTTATGTACATTTGCTGTTTCCTTGTGTTGCTGTTCGGGCGGCTTTTTGCTCTGTATGTGGTATTTCCTGCTTGCCTCATTTTTGTACTTTCGTTGCAAACCGCCTGTCGGGATACTTCGATGGCCTACAGTGGTATAGTAATATTTACAACCATTAATCCAAGAACATATGCATCTAAAGTGGTATTTACTGTGGGCAATCGAAGTATCATGCGTTTCGGGGCGATTCTAAAGGGTGGTCACAACATAGGTTTTGATGGAGAAAATGACAATTGTTGTATTTGAGTACGTACCTCTATCTGCTACTCTGTGTCATAATCAAGCAGCGGCTGTTAGATATTTTCTGTCAACAAATATCGCTCTGTTAAGTACATTTGCAGCGATTCTATATTGGAATAATATTCGAACCAAATTGTGGCTGTACTTGATATATAACGACAACTTTGACTCAGAGTTGCAGTCATTTTTCCGAGGCTATTCGCAGTCAAGCAACACTATCGATGTCATCACGTTATCAGATACGTTACTCAACAAACAGAGGCTATTTCATTTCACAATCTTACAGTTACGACCTACAGTAAAATCCCGATTATAAGATCACTCAAATACATATCAATATCGATCTTTAAGTAAGGTGACAGCTTACAGCAGGATGAGCAACATGCAGAAAGCCCCATTAGGATATATCTGCATGACTTTCACCCTGCATTAAGCAGCCACCTGGCTACAAAGATATACGTTCTTAATTACGAGTTGTTAGTGTTTGCAAATACAGTCCTATTCCAACTTATACTTTGGCAGTGAAGAGGTCGAGTTAATACCTAACTAAGTTTTAAATACTTCATATACAGACTGCATCGAAACCTACAGAGACGGTAATTAAAAACCTCTTTACTGAATTTCAATCTAATTAATCACTGAACAGTCGAAGGGAGGTAACTCTGGTTTTATTTGTGCAGCAAATTATGAATGGCAATCCATGTCAAACACAACTGCAGGAATAACATTAGTCAGGGCTACTTATATATACAACTATAAAATCTCCTCGTCGTTAAATACAATAAGAATGAATACTTTGATTAAATAAAACAATTCAATGCAGCTCTAAATCCAATATAGAACACTCAAAAGCTTGCAGAACGTTTTCTCTGATAATTTTCCATGTACAAATAATGATTTCATGTAAACTTATTATCTAGGGTTTTTACAATGTCATGTGCAAATTGGATATTTTTGTATTGGTATTAAATGTAGAGTCAGATGTGTTATGATTTCTTAAGCAAACAGAACAGATCTTGATCAGCCGGCCCCTGTAGCAGCCAGTGCTGGGTTTGCTACAGATCGTTTCAAGGCGGTTCTCTCTTTGTCAGTCTTACTTTTTATGTTTATTTTTTATGTTAGCCGTATTTGTTTTGTTCATCTGGTGTTTTTGTGTTTTTGTACCTGTGCGTTTGTTCATGTACAACATTTTCATCTCGTGTGCGTGTATGCTGGTTGCGCCTTGTGTGTGGCATTTCCTTCTTAAATGTATTTCTTTTTTCATAAATCCGGATCTATTCTGCAGAGGTGTGAAAAGCGTTTATAGAAATGAACCCTTTTTAAGGCGTTAAGCGAACATACTTAAGGATCTTTCTTAGCGTTTCATCTGGAACCAAGATGTTTGCATAGGTAATCACTTACAATGTATTTGTCTGCTGCATAATAAAGGCTATTTTAACCGATCAATGGTGTGCATCTTGGTAATAATTTTGTTGAATGCTGCTTCACGTGAGTAGCAGATACCTTCATAAGCTACTGAAATATTAGTACTGACTCTAAATAAACAAAGCGCTGTATGAAAATGGATCACTGCAGAAAATGGTTTGTATTACTAACAATGCACACCATGATCAAAGGAATACTGAGTGAGCCATTTAATATTGATCTACACTGTTTGAAAAGGTCTTATAAACTGGGTTCCCGAAATTAAAGGATAACAC
>OY755242.1:10694526-11002296 GCA_963576725.1 Azorinus chamasolen
CCGTCCCCCTTTCCAAAGTATCTTGGAAGTGTAAGCATGTCATACTGAACGAAGTTTAATATATAGAGGTCCAGATATGATGCGTAAATCAAAACACGTTCAATAACTGTTTTATATCTCCACTAAACCCTATGTTGTGACCACTCTTTAGAATCGTCTCGAAGAGACGATTCTAAAGTGTAATCGCAACATGGTGTTTGGTGAAGTAATTTTAGGATTTTAGAATTTTTGTACGAATCATTATCTGTAGCTGTGGTAGCTGACAGGCTTTACCACTTTGGCCATAATCAGCGTTCGAACGGTTAAGTATTCGAGCACGACATGACATCAGCATACAGCATAATGCGCACTTAAACATAAAAGTATCATTTGTCTGCTATTTCCATGAGACCTACCTTATTTCCGACATGTAACAATTTTCACTGACTTCGATTCTCACAATAATTTGTAGGATGCTGGCCGTGTGTCAAGCAGGCTGGATTTTAATGAAACATCGATATACTCGGCGTCACATTCGGATCAAAGCTGTTTGCAAATGGCAGTTAAATCGCTTCTAGGAAAGAGACGAGTTTAAACGTAAACCACTCTCTGTATTATAATCTAAGTATAAATATTTATAGTCGGAGGTATTGTTAACGGCTGCTGTGAATTTAAAATATTATAAAATTATTTGCTTCACTGCCACCACAGTGCAAACTGCCCATGAATCATCCATAGCAAGCCCAACCCTTAGATCAGGACAACAATTACGCGGATCACCAATGATTGATATAGATAAACGATATGCGTGGCCCACAAAAAAACCCATGTGTGTAAATCAGTTGCTGTTATAGTTTGTTTGCGAATTTAATCACCAAATAGCTAGTAACGGTCGTTGTAAAAGTTAAAACGCAAGTGACTCTATTCTTTGCCAGTCAGCAGAATTAATTATTAACCTTTCGCTTGCTATTCACGTCAATATACTTACCTGTAAACACCGATATACTCGGCGTCTCATTCGGATCCAAGCTGTTTGCAAATGGCAGTTAAATCGCTTTTAGGAAAGAGACGAGTTTAAACGTAAACCACTCTCTGTATTATAATCTAAGTATAAATTATTTATAGTCGGAGGTATTGTTAACGGCTGCTGTGAATTTAAAATATTATAAAATTATTTGCTTCACTGCCACAACAGTGCAAACTGCCCGTGAATCATCCATAGCAAGCCCAACCCTTAGATCAGGACAACAATTACGCGGATCACCAATGATTGATATAGATAAACGATATGCGTGGCCCACAAAAAAAACCATTTGTGTAAATCAGTTGCTGTTATAGTTTGTTTGCGAATTAAATCACCAAATAGCTAGTAACGGTCGTTTTAAAAGTTAAAACGCAAGTGACTCTATGCTTTGCCAGTCAGCAGAATTAATTATTAACCTTTCGCTTGCTATTCACGTCAATATACTTACCTGTAAATAGTGAAAACCAAGATGAAATAGCTCCTGCAGGAGCTGTCTCATCAGGATCTGCACACTTTACAAGTTGATTGTGCAACCAGTGCACCTTGCACAGCGAAATACTTGTACACAGTGAATATATATATAATTATAAAACAGGGCATGGGTAAAGAAGGATAAATGTATTTTAAAATTCAGCAAGAGAAGGGATAAATTTTATGCGGCTATTCTGAACCTGACTCGCTTTTACGAATTTTTTGGATCAGATGAGGCGCCGAGTAATTAAGCGTCTCATCAGGATCCAAACTGTATGAACTGAGTTCAATAGTTTCCCGAAACTCGTGATCGAATCAGAAGTATCTAAAGTTGCATAAACCTTTCCTCCATGAATACTCATGTAAGAAATAATGACGTCATGAATATTAATTAGATTTATTTGCTATCTAGCACATGGACACGGGAATGTGCCGCCATGGCTGAAGTTGTAGAATCATATCTATGTTATATCACAGGGTAGACCCTGGTCAGACGACTACTAAAAGATGAACCTAATATTGATCTTCTTTGTTTACGGTATAGAACGGCGTACACTTTATGGCGTAAAGGGATACTATCCAAAAGTGAGCATACATTGTTTCTTTCACAGCGGGGTATGGACATATGATCGTGCGCCGGATACGCAATTAAAACTGATACTGAATATTTCATGATTACCACAAAAACCGAATAAACGTCTGATGTAAAGGGCACGTAAGACAGTGTACACCAAGATCCATTCCCAGTTTCATGAAACGGTTATACACTTTCCTACATATAAACTAGTTTTCATGCATTCGCAAACAGAGTAGATACAGGACAGACGGCTCCTGTAGGCGTCTGATCATAGACTGTCCCGTTTGCTAATGGGATTTGAAATGTCTGATTCTTTAATTTCTACAATGGCTACAATGTTCCACCTTCCATATTCGATTTTAAGTATTTTGTCCAGGTATTGCCGCTCAAAACAAGCAGAGAAAAGGATTAGCCCTGTACTTTATATAACGGGATGTTAACATAGTAAATACTAAATACAGTAAAACCCCTCTAATGCGACCACCAAAAAGGGCCATAATTCTGGGTGGCAGAGGCAGGTGGTAGCTTAATGCAGGACGAAAGTCATGCAGAAAGCTCCTAAAGGAGCTTTCTGCATCACTTTCGTCCTGTATTAAGCAACCACCTGCTTTAATCGACGACAGTGGCTGTTTGTTACGTGGTCGTATTAGCGGGGCTGTACTGTACCAATACTGCAGATAAGAGGTTTCCTGTAGGAGGTATTCAAGACTGATATTTATCCTAAATTGATAGAGGTTTACTTACATTATTTATAACATAAATATTCATGGAGTAAAATGTTCAGTGTTAGTCCGGATAGCTGGGTTTGTATGTACAAACTAGTTACAATCAAACAAACGCAAATAAACATAGTGTTTAAGAACGCCATGTCTAGACAGAGTATACTGCCACACCAGTCAATATGACCAGGCCCAGATGTTATAAAACAGTTTACTTAAGTCTTAGATCATTCTCAAGCATCTGATTGGTCAGAAACTTGAGGATGATCTCAGACTCAGACTCAGACGTTTATAACCTTGAACCCTAATCTGTAATAAATAATATACCCGTTTTACTTTTTACTTTTTTCTGTGTGGATTATCTGGTTCTACACTGTTAACAAAGCCGAAAGGTTGTTTTTGTGTATGGTAATGCTGAACTGATATCCCTTTTTGACTGAAACTAGCCATTGATTTATTGGGTCGTCTCAAACTGTTTACCCATATCAGTCATCGAAACGCCTCCATAACGCTAACTCAAATATATTTATGGAATTGAAGATCATAAAAATAATGCTTACGACCTATTTTCCGACAGGATATATTTGTTCAGCTAAATATTGTCGCTATCCGAATACTGCTAAAGTAAAGGAACCTCCTTTTTAGAAGCGGGGATTCGTACAGAAACCAACGGACATCTTCGACCAAGGTCTGAATGACTCCGATTCTATTTCGGAACAACGCTTTGAATATTAATTAGATTGTTATCACATGAATAATAGCTGACACTGGTTTTTGACCTACATATACATAGAATGATAAGTTCCGGTATGTAAATTTTAATCTTACATTTTTCGGCCAATGGCGAACGCTGTTCCGTTGGTTTCCGTAGCAATCCATTTTTCTATTTTTTTCAGCGACTAGCTGTCTATTTTCACTTTTGTTCTAGTTTTCCACCAATGAGAAGCTATGTTACATTGTAATTTACACATGGCCTACGAGTATTTAGTAATAAGAGGCATTTTCATTAGTTAATACCTTGACTGGCATACAACCTTTTTTATGCCTCTACACATAGCCAAACTATGTAAAATTCTGATATACAGTCTGCTAACATATCGAATTTCCTGGGGGTAATTATTACGATTCAATGCAATAATTAACATAGTCACAACACATGTAAGGCATCATTTTACACAGACATGTTCTATAAACTAGTTAGAGTTCAGTCAAAACGCCATTTAGTACAGAAAATCATTATTTACGCAGATATTTAGCATGGGGTCGAAGACTGTCTACTGTCGAAAGTTCTGTTCTTAAAATAGATTTTAAGACCTGGAAATTCCCATAAAATCAAGGTACTGATGTACTGATATTTATCACCTCATTGTAATGGTTGCTGAGCAGTCTTACCAGTTTGTCGAAACCACTATTAAACTTTCAAACCTTTACTATCATTTTGCTATCAATTAATACAACATTTGATAATAAAGTTTACTTTGACGAACAGGTAGTTTGCTGAAACCACCATAATTCACAGGCAGTGCTATAGGAAATAAAGAAGAAGGGTTGTTTAGTATATTAGAGTAGTGGTATTAGTAGTATTAATTACTATCCCCGACCACAGCACCGTGGCTCTGGATGTTGGCCCTATTTGATATAAAGCTACGTACTGAAGGCTATTGCTACGGCTCTATTACATGGGGCTTGGGCTCATAGACGTAGGTTGAAGTTTCTAACGTTATATTATTTTAAAAATACATGTAGATTCAGTTAATGATGTCATTAATGTTGATGCACACAAGTCGATTAAAGCGTTGATCTAGGCTAAATAAATACCGTTCTTTAAGGAATTACAGACTCTGCACAAACAAAAACTTTTTGCTTTAAAGTGTATTCAATTTCTTATTTCCATATCAATACAAACATACGCGAATTCATGTACATTTTATAATAAGTGATTTCCTATAAAAGCAACTTGAACTATTTCAATAACTGCTTCTTCTACTCCAAGTCATTTTCATTGCATGCGTCTCTGCTAGAATAATAACAAGCAACCCTTCTCTGTACTAGTAGAATATCCAAACATTGAAATAAATATTGCAGAGATTGTTTTGTACATTGTGTCAATATTTGAATGCCACTGAATATCTTTTTTAAAAGATATTTCTTGTTTCTATATGCTGTTAAGTGTTAAATAAGTGTTCATGTACATAGATTCCGATTCCGAAATCAGTTTGAAATGCAACATTTGCGGAAATTTGCGCAACATACATCTTTAAGACCAAACGTAAAGTCCCTGATCAGAGGCTGCCTTGTCTTGAATAGGCGGCATTTAATCTTGGACTGCACTATTTGTCGTTGTGCATTTTTGCGACACTGCTGGCGAATTGGTTAAATATTCTTGATTATTGTACATACGTATTCGCGCTGGTTTTGTCCTGGTGACTGTATATGGTGCCATTGGTGACCTGGTGACTGTTGATAATCTCATTGTTTTGCCCTTGTGAGACTGTAGATCATTTCATTGAAGGTGACATGCTGATTATAGTAAAACTCATTGGTTTTACATAGAAAACCTCACTGGTTTGACATAGTGACTACAGACGACCTCTTCAGTTTAACATTGTGACTGTAGAGGATTCACTGGTTTGGCATACTGACAGTAGAAGACCGCACCGGTTTAACATAGTGACTCTACTAGACGACCTCGTTGGTTCGACATAGTCATTGTAGACAACTTCATTGGTTTTGATATAGTGACCGTGGACAACCTCACTGGTGTGAGACTGTAGACAACCTCACTGGTTTTGATACACTGACTGAAGCCAATCTCACTCATTTGACCTAGGGACTGTAGACCACCTTGCTGGTTTAACAGTGTCTATAGACGATCTCACTGATTCCAACATAGTGTTTGTAGACACATAGCAAATTAAAGCTGTAGAGAATTAGTAATATATGAAAACGCCCTTTTAATTCAGACACGGAAGGAGGACGTTCGATCTGATCTCTGATCTCGTTTTTGCTGTGCCCTTTTTACTTCTGAACAGTTACACCTTTTGCAGCTCAATTACTCAGTACTTTAGCGATAGGTGGATCAATGTTTACATTATACATACATTTACCACTGTATTTCCCATTGGGGTTGTTGTGCATTAGTCGGAGAGGGGATATGTTTATTTTACACATTGACCTCTAGTGAAGGGATGGAACAAGTATGAGGATTGGCGCCCCTTAACCGGTTTACCCTTCCCCCTTGACAATTGTCACTGACTATACCGACGTTGCACTTCCATCTTCTTCTGTTATTTGTTTTTTCATATTTGCATTTGTGTGTCTCTTTTTGTATTTTGACATGCATGCACATTCACTGTTTTATCGGTGCTGGTCGGGCAGCTGTGCGTTTTGTATGCTGTTTTCCTGCATGAATCATACATGTACTTGCTTTGATTTGGCGACTCTATTTCTCCATTGGGACAATTTGCGAACAACTGAGACGCTAAATAACTTTAGACGTTCGTTAGGATTCAAACTGTTTGACATCGTTATCGAGTAAGGAAAGCAGGTAAACATTTAAGAAGTAATAATAGACAATAATGTTTGTACATGAAATATTCCCATGGCAGAAAGAGTTTAAGAAAATAGATCTACATATGTATATAAAGTATTGTATGTGTGGAATATGCTAGTAATGTAATATGGTGTGACTGAATGAGTAATTAGCAATGCAAACCGCTTGGATCAGGATTAGGCGCCGAGTTATTCGGCATATCACCAGGATCCAGCCTATTTAATATTCTGACCAAATCGATGAAAGGAAATACAAGATAAATCAACGGTAATACCTGATGTCGATTTCGTTATAATTTTAGAACAATGTTTATGTGTTAAGATTTAATCTGAAAGCATCTACGTCGCCGATGTTATTCGCCCGTGACGATTCTGTGTTGTCCGTATGTGTTTGCGATATCACCAATAATATGTTTGATCTAGGACAAGAAATTATCAGTTGAGTAATTTTTGCAAGGATATCTTTATGAAACGATCCAAACATTTCATTTCGAAATGGTTTTTAAATGTATCGCATTTTAAGCCTGCTTTGGCCGTTTAGTGATAAGCTATGCAAATAGTTTGGATCAAGATAAGATGCCGGGTAACAAGGAAGTGTCTCCACATGATCCGATTTTTTTTATAATCCGATTCCAGTGTTGTAGACACACTGGTCATTGCACGGATTTGTATAATGAAGTGGATGTTAACAAAATATATAGAAATGATTTGCTGCGCAGGTTAAATGTTAAACATGTATTATGTATTGAGTAAACCCTGTCTTAAACGGTTATCAAACATAGACCAAAACAAGAACATCTAAACAATTTGCCATCATGTCGAATGTGAATGTAAACATCGTCAGTGGAGGAGTTGAAGGCATATGAAGGGAGGACAGAGAAGTAGATGCTGAAGAGAGAGGGTTTCAAAAAACCGATCTTACTTGAATTCACTGATATACTTAACATGTCGCAGATTGTTCCATGCATGTCAGTATTAATGAAAAATAGGGTGTCGTGGAGCTTGGGAGACTTCTCAGAAAGTATGTACTTGGATAAATTGGGTTTTTTTTAAACCATGGTGTCCTCGTTTTACTCAAAAGAACTGACTTAAAACCAATCTCATCGATCTGGCATTATGACTTCATTTAGATTTGAATAATTCACTAATAAATTATCAAAATTCTTGGTATTTTATACTAGCCAGCTGTGGGGCATGAAAGCGGAAAATGACAGGCACATAGCAGGCCACACACAATGAATTCATATGTCATTTCACAAATAATTTGAATATTGTGTCTAGCATGTAGGAGACAAACTGTTTATACAAATGCGTGTATATAATCGAAAAGACTATCAATAAGGTTAGGCAAATTGTTTTCAAACACAAGAAAATTACCATATTACACTTCTAAAATATACAATCATAATCACTAGACCTGATTCTAAATTTAAATTGAATGTTGTATCAAGGTATTCTTTGTTTGTCCACAACCATCACATAAAAAAGAACTTGATTTTAGATACCTTAATATTGAAAGATGTATCTATGCAGAATTCTTTCTACATACATCCATGCTGTATTGAGCAATCACCTGTTCCGATAGTCACTATCTTCTACTCATTAGGTTGAGATTATGCATTCGGTTGACTGAATATTGCTGGTTGCCCGATTGTGCTTCTGCAGATGAAAAACAGCTGACGACGGAGACAGATGTAAAACGGATAATTTGAACTGAATCGACCAGGGTTCTTGTGGAGATCATAACGGAATTTAGCAATAAATAGACAGAGTGTAGGATCAACTGCGGTACATCCTTGATCATAACTGTGGAGATCATAACGGAATTCAGCAATACAAAGACCGAGTGTGGGATTAAATGAGGCACATCCTTGAGCATAAAACAGTGACCTGATACTGTAACAGTTACTAATAGTGCCACATTCATCGATTTTGCAATGCAAGCCCTTCATGACATGACGTTGTCTCTGATGGTGTTTGTATTGTATGCTATTGCACTAAATGTAGATGCATATCAGTATGAATTAAATACCGATGTAGATCTTGCAGACCAAACTTGTCCCGCTGAGAGGAGGTTATTCGAAGTGGACGCTCCGTCAGAAATCGCGTGTGCTGTCCAATGTGGTTTTGATAACACGTGTGCTGGGATAAGTTACCAAGAAAGCAGCCGCAAGTGTATAGGCTGTGCTCCGTACAACTGCACTTCGAATATAATATTCGATCAGTCAGCAGATACGAATTTCTACAAAGTACAAAACAGTATGTATGAAGATTCGCCTAATCAATACTCCTGTACTATATGAGACAACCATGATCACTAATTTGATGACACTTTAATAATGGCATATAAACGCAGAAAGTTTAGCAAATTACATAAACTGTAGACAACAAAAATACAATTATAGTAAATAATAAACAAACAGACCTGTTTTAGATCAGATGAGGTTAGCTCAAATATCATCGCCAATGTTAATTTTATTTATAAATTAAGCAGTGTCCTGCAGCAATTAATTTTCATACATTAGACAGCTTGGTTTAAGTATGTAATGTTATACCTTAACTATATATAGTACGTTTTATTCATCACTTGTATCCCATATATTGTAACTGCTTTAAACCTCTTGCAAAAACATCCCTAATCTACTCCGTATGCTAAGGTAAGATGTTGGTAGGTAGTGTGTCTTTTCAAAATGACATTTCAAAAGTCGACATACAAACGTTGAATTGGATGAGAAATTGATTTCCTCTAACTAGGACTTTCTTTGTTTGTTGTTGTGTAAAACATGTTCCTACTTTAATATGATACAATTTTAAGGATTAATAAAGTTTAACTGCAACTATTCCATTACCCAATATGGGTCACCATTTCAGCAAAAGACAATATCAATGGACTTTTAACAGTACAGTACTAGTCATTAGTTCAATGCTCTTCACGCTAACCCATGGTAATAAGTTCAAAAATATTAATAGATACAAACTTGCGATTTCAAGCATAAGATAACATCATTATAGACCCAGATCAGAGAGTTCACTTGTTTGTAATAAGGATGAACCATTCGCCGTGAACAATGGGTGCGGTGTAATTATCAATTAGGTATTTTCTGTAGATAGTTGTAGCTGTTCATGTTAATCTAAAGTTTTTGTAATTATTCACATCACTTGCATTGCCATCACGTTTGAGGTATTTACCTGTATCTCGGTTTCTATAATAATTACGTAAAGCGGAATCAGTAACTGACGATCATTTGACCTTTATATGATTTTGGAAAATATGCATCGTTAAAAAAGTATCATAATATATCCTGAAAGTTGGAGATACTTCGAAAGCAAAAGCAGCAATAGAAAACGAGAACTGCAGACTCGATTTTGCAACACCATTCACGCCTTACTTGCACAGGCTTAAGCAGTATTCAATTTTCAAACCTAATAACATAAAAACTAATGATCCCGAAGAATTAAGCACTGGTGACTTTTTACGGCCGCCACCCAAGTACTTAACACCTGCTGTTGTGAAGTAAATATATCCTTCAAGAGCAAAGGTAGCAATGCAAAAACAAAATTGCAGACTTCTGCTGTGCCATAGTACATCTATTTAGTAATCCCGAATGCAAATATAGTCATATATTTTGACTAACTATTAAATAGAGTAAAACCCTCTAAACATTAAATATAGCATGGATATCGGTCTTGGAAACAGATGACAGCTTAATGCAGGAAGATAGTCATGCAGAACGTTCCTATGGGACCTTTGTGAATTCCACTCTGTATTAACCAGCTGTCTGTCTAAATATATCCAAGCACTTCTTTTCTACAATTCGAATTAGAGAGGTTTTACTGTAATTAAAATTACTCCAACAAGTACGAATGCCACTATATTATATTGCGTCGCATGTATGTTTTTTCTAGAATACCTTGTGTCTGGAGTTAGGCCGGTGTATAATAATCAGCTCACTGCCTCTTCGGCCCATGCCAATGACCATAATGAAATCTCTGGTCGAATTTGCACCACCCTTTCACCACCGACTAGTGAAGGAAGCTGGGTTCCTGCAGGGTACGGACGACAAGGCGAGTGGATACAGGTGCGTACGTTACATTTATTCTTCAGAACTAACTATTCTTCAGAACTAACGTAACGAATTTCAGTGTACATGAATAAAATAATGGTGGACCCTAGGAACAGCTGCCTACTATTAATTTAGCCTATTTAATAGTGTCTTATTTTCGCAATTCTGTTCTTGGTTTAATTAAATGTGAGGAAAGTGCTGAGAACGCTAAACCACGTCACCATCTTGAACTGTCGATTAGGTAGTTGAAGTTTGGCTAGGCAGACGAAGCTACCCCCCCCCTCCCCCGCCCCACGATGGGCCAGAGCTACAGCAGTCCTGAAAATAGACGACAACACCAAACGCAAAAACAAATATATCTGAACAAAACATAAATAAAAGGAGTGGGTTGGTTGGTTTTTGTAAGCAAGGAATAGCATTTTGTTTTTTCAACACTGAGCAAACATTTGCTGCCAGCTGATAACATATTCATTACAAAGGAAATTCCAATTCGGTGCCTCGTAATAATAGCCAAATCGTAATATTAACACGGCTATCTAATATAGCTATTAAAAGTGTAATTCCCAGAAAATAACTGGTTTTAATTTCATTATTGTCAGAAACCAGATTGATGTTAAAAATTAAATTTCATTTAGTGGCGATTCTTTTGCCGTAGCTGATTATGTTCAGGGAACTCCATCAGTATTGCTCTTTACTGTTTGCCTATGTTATTTGAAAGGTAATGTTCCAAATAATAATCCGTTTAATATACGCAGCCTGGCCGATATTTGGAAACGGCTCGGATCCTGCATCCGCAGCTCATTCGGATGAGAGTGCCTTGAAACCTCACTCCATAAACATACCTTTCCGTGCCTTTTCAGTGTAGACCCGGATAAGACGACTCCTATAGGAACCATCAATTCGAGTCTTCTCTGTTTGCTAATGACATAATATAGCTATGATTCTACAGCTTCTGCCATGACCAAATATTCATGTATTCATTGGCCTTTTTTGAAAAATAATCTCATTCATATTCATGATGTCATTATTTTCTTAGATAACTATTCATGAAGTAAATAATTAAAGGGTAAAACATTACATTTGTAACACTAATAGGGCATCGTTGATATATCTGTAAATGTAAGTCGTTTAAATCATAGAGACGACACTGTGAGGTTGTAAAATAACCAGATGGCTACCGTAGGGGCCTTCGGAAAAAGGCTTTAGCTATGTTTGTTTGAGGAAAAAATGAGTCTACCGAGTGTGTCACAGCACAATAATCACGTGTCCGTCTATGATTATACAAATCAGATTATGAATATTGATAATGCCATTATTTCTGACAAGAATGTTTATGAGGTATTCGGCTAACATAAGCAATGATGTTTCAACCAGATATTTGTCCTGACATTCGTTGCGGGGACATTACTTTCATTGAGTTTTTGGAGCAAGCTGAATTGAAATTATTTCAGCAGTTATCACATCCGGTATTATACTACTACATTTATCAATGTTCTACATCAAATTATATAGGTTTGGAGTAGGATAGAATGCATATTTGAGTTTTTGAGTGACGGAATGTGTAGAACCTAATTTTGGTAAATATTGTAGGCGCGTTTATGGAGATTATCTAGGATAATGGGTATAGCAACAGCAGGAAGAAGTCATCCCGACCACAACCAGTACGTGACGGCCTACATCTTCATGTACAGCACTGACTGCTCAACGTTTGAAACAGTAAAAGACTCGGCTGGAAACCCGATGGTAAGTTCATCATCCATATTTCGGTATTTGATGTGAAGTGCATAATCTATATGAATAAAATATAATATTACTTACTGAAGTTTACTTTAGCAATTTTCCATAGCCATATTGTGCACAGATACATTACGAACTATACCGAAATAAGCCGATGATCGGGGTTTAGACGGTTGCTTATGTTTGGCTATATTTTATTCACTATAGGTTAAACGTTTCATTGTGGAATGGACATTTCAGTAGGTGTTCTTTTGTTTTCACAACTTTAAAGCCCTGACGGAAAGCGACAACACCAATGTTTAGTATTGATCTAAACTACCCATATTACCGTATGAATTTCACGCACATAACATGTTTTCACATCGATTACATAGTTATTGGTTTCGAAAGCAGATGCTATAATTCAAATGCGTTTTCATTTACAGATATTTCCTGGGAACACGGATCGCTACACCATTGTATACAATGAACTTCCTACCCCAGTTGATGCCCTCTGTGTCCGCATTAGTCCTACAGGATGGCATACCAATATCAGCCTGCGATTTGACGTAGTTGGATACGAATTATAACTGGACCTTCTGCCGGCCAGTAGACACATGACTGGCATTCACTAACTGTTCGGATCAAACTGAGACATTGAGTAACATGGTGTCCCAATATGAACACACTTTTCGTTCTAGTAATAATGATCGGCAAATCGGGATTGAACCACTTCATCCTGCTTTATATTTGCTCTTGTTCCCTTATTCATTTTTTATCTATAGGTTTCACAAAAATATTGGAGAAAATATGACACACACACAATATACTATGCACGAACCCAGTTATTTGCTTTTTCAAACTAGATGAAAACATTTGACATATTTCATATTTTGATACCATGTTCCATAATGGATGCTCTGTATCATAGAACCCAAGACGAATTGCGTAACTGACATACACATGCTTTATTGGAAAGCTGCATATACTAGTTTAACCATTATACAACAGTGTGATATAGTTTAATAAGTGGGTTGTTAAGGTTTCCCGCAAATACCGTAATATACAGTAAAACCTCTCTATAACGACCACTAAATTGTGTTAATCAATTACTATTTTGGGCAGTTGGTTGCTAAAAGCAAGGTGAAAGTAAAACAAAACGCTCCTATAGGAGCGTTCTGTTTTACTTTTACCTTTTGCTTTAAGCATCATCCTAACACAAAATACTTGATGTAATTTAATGGTCGTTATTGAGAGGTTTCACAGTATTACCAAAGGTCTTAACGGCACTCTGTTGTTTGGCTGGGTTCTACTCAGCTTTAACAAATCATTCTTTCTGAGATAATGGGACAGTGGATATGTTTCGTTTACTAATTAGTAACAACTTATATCATGCAACTATGGGTTAGTGTCCATGGTGGGACGCGAAAGGAGGGATACTCTAGAAACGTCCGATTCCATATCTTAAATGCTTACAAACAATAATAAAGCACTACATTCCTTCATATCGCAATACAATTGTGTTACATTGGCTGTTTAAAGTTTCAATAACGTAGCAGTTCTGCAACGCACTCGCACGACACGTATAGACACAAATAAACACATGCACGCACGCACCTGCACATGCACGGACATATGCACACTTGCAAGCGCACATTTTGAACCCATCCATTTTTTCCTGTGAGGCGTTCACTCTATTATGAGTCTACATTGTTTAGGTATGTCACATTGTTGGTATAATGGGAGTATATGAGTTCAACTTGAACATAAAAATATATCCCTGTAAATGCCATTGACAAGTCTATGGGTTCAGTTGGAACATCAATGCATGCACATGCCTTAGTAGTGTATGGGTTCATAGGACAGTATGGGTTAAAGCTTGTAAATATCTTAGACAAGTTTATGGATTATGCAGACTTCAGAAAAGTCATCGAGTAAATATTTGACGGATTTTTCTCACTTGTTATGCTATGTTTTACATATTGCCACGTGTTCGCCGTATGTGCGTGTGTTTGGATGTGTCGTTGTGTGCGTGTGTATGTGTGTGTGACATGCTGTCTATCGGTGTTTTGGTGGTGGTTGCGTCTTGTGTGTGACTTTGCCTGCTTGACTTTACTACCTGTTCATTCAAGCTGAACATTTATTCCAAGTGAATGTCTTATACAAGTTTATGGTTTCAACCTGAAAATTTACCCATGAGAATGATATAGACGAGCAATGCATCGGATCGTGGACAATTATGGGTTAAAACAGAACAGACCCGATGTGTTCTGCAATGGTTCTTGCATGTATTCAGCTCGCGGTTTTAGCTTTGTTAACTGTTTGACCTAGGTCGATATTTTGTTGTAGAACAAAACTTTAAGTATCGATGAAAACGGTTTATTTTGTATCACAGAGTCGTTTTTCGATATAAGTTCAAATTGATAATATTCATAATAATGTTTGAGCGTAACGAATTCCAAGTTTTAATATATCATTAAAAACGTGCGTTCATTATCGGGACTTCGTCATGCATAGTCTTCAATGACCCAATGCAGTGCTTGTCTGTGGAATTTACAGGCAGGATGACTTGCATTTTCAAATACTTTAGATACAAATAAGACGGCAATGTACCAGGCCTCTTTCTCAGGATTCAACAGTTTTGCAAAAGTGTTCACATATTCGAAAATTGGTACTTCTGAGCAAAATTTCTAATTCAAATCTGCAACCCAATTTTGTTAAAACATTTCGGTAAAATAAGCAAAGAATATAAATGTGTGTAAATTTAAAAGGAAGAAACCACATATATAGAACTAAAAAGCTAAGTTCCTGATCAGGTGGTACGTTTAAAAGGCAGCGTGTTATCTGGAGCTGCATTATTTGTCTGACATACACTTCAGAAATGTATTACACCTTTTCCTTGTTTACCCTTTGAAAGCGTAACACGCATACACTGGTATTCTCAAACAGTGTTATGACAGATAAGAGGCTCATAGAGGAGATTAGAGGCTCATAGAGGAGATCTCTGATAACATATCGCTCTGTTTGCCATTGAAAATCTTCTTGAAACTGTAATCCGTTCATTTAACACCAATTTAACGTTCACTATAATCACCTTTGAAAGGGTTAATAACTTAAGGATGCAATAACATAATATACTGAACTAATCGTAACTACCTCGATAAAACATAATAGAATTGAATTAAAAATACGCCCTGTACACGAGGACATTATCGCAAACCTATGACTAAGTATGGATGAAGCAATAAACCGGAAGTTGTTAAAGGGGATGTCCCTACATTTGACGCGTTTCATGAACACTTAAAATATACAAAACTCATTTATTTATATGCTGAAAAGTAGTATATCGCAAAAAGCCCCATCCAATTATATAATGACAAAATTTTACTACCCGAAGTATCAGTTTTATTCGGGTTGGGTTTTAGTTTCGTAACTGTTCGCCCTATTCGCGATTCTCCGACCACTTCCGAGAAAGCTATTACGTAAACAATGGAGGGATCGGGTGATCATCGGCGAAACGCGGAAGAATTTAACGGAAAAGGTCGATAATATTGTGTTATAGAACAAAAAATATCAGTATTGATAAAATCGGTTTATTTGTATCACAGGGGCATTTTTCGATATAAGTTCAAATTGGGAACCTTCATAATAATGATAGAGCATAACAAATACCCAGTTTTATGATATTATTGAAAATATGCGAACGTTGTAGGCACTTCCTCTTTAAGGTATCAATACGGGTCGTCCCGTCTTTTTGCAGCTTAATGTATGGTGAATATCATACAAAAATGTTTAAAGGAGTTTTCCGTTTGACCGTTACTCTGCATTCAGCACTCAAAAACTAAAATTCTAATTTGATTACAAAAATCGGAAATAGCTGACCCTTATAAATATAAGTTAAATTGCACCATTTGACGCTTTTGTATGGAGATCGGAATGAACATAATACAGCCGAAAAGAAATGTCTGTATAGCTTTTGTCCTGCTTTTTGCTTCCATGTTTTTTCTCTGACGCCGAACCTAAGTATCGTCAATGAACTGAATACAAGAAAATGGCAAAGATGATAAACAAGAAAGGATGTTTGCCAGTTTCTTTAAGAATAATATGTAAACAGACATATTAAGACGTAATTTGGGCTTAATATTACAATTTCTACGTTTATCAGCTTCAATTCGTGGCGTCACACATTCTTTAATGCGATCATTTCTATTTACAACAATTCGTTTTAACATAATCCTATATCTGATTTCTGAGGATTTTGGAGTACAGAACTGCAAGTTTTGGTACAAGTGTAGCTAATATGCTGCAGAATTTAGCTGATAATCAGATAACGGTGTGTTTTCAAATACTAAAACCGTTATTTTTCCACCAAATGTTATGATGTCCCAGATAATCGTCTTAGAGAAATAACGGTGTAATTCCTGAAATATTTTAAGTAACTCACATTTTCAGTCTTCTTAGATGTGCTACATGTAGATAATCTGAGTTGCTAACAATAGAAGTACAAAAAATCAATCGGAACACTTGTCACGAGTCAACTGTTACATTTTTATATTTTTGTAATTATTGTTGTATTTAACCTCAGATTGCCGGGCCTCTTTTTGAATAGCAGGTCGATAGCTAACGTCATATAACCCAGCTAGATTTACACACTGAAAATGAGTTACTGAGTAAAAGTAAACGAACGCATTAGATTTAGTGTAGGGTTTTATTGCATAGGTAATTCTGTGTACTTACATGTTTATTTTACTTAAATTGATGCAGTAATAAAGATTTTAGAATTTTGTCAGTTATATTAGACATAGATTTTTGGTATGACGGGCCTCAGTTTTCTATTTTGCACAAATCAGTTATCAGACGAATAAGGTATGCAATTTAGTGATTGGACGTTTTAAGTATAATTATTAAGTATTAATATACCTATATTTAGGTATAATTGGGCGTGTAGTCAAGGATTCTTTTCGAATTCAGAAGTTGAACATTACACAATGTGGACTTGCCTTGATGTTTGTAGATCTCTTACCTTTCTTTTAGATAATATATTTGTGCTTTATGGGGGTACCATATATCGTCAAGTTGTTGGTATACCCATGGGTACAAATTGTGCCCCTCTTGTTGCAGATTTGTTTTTGTATTGCTATGAGAAGGATTTTATGCTTAATTTAAAACCTGATACACAGACCGATATTTTTAATGCTTTTAATAAATCTTCAAGGTATTTAGACTATATGTTGAATTAATATAATCCTTATCTTGAAATTTTGATTTCTTCAATTTACCCAAAAGAATTGTCTTTAAACAAAGCGAATCAATCTGACATTATAGCTTCATTTTTAGATTTGAATCTAATTTGAATCAAATGATAAAGTTTCGTCCAAAATATACGATAAAAGAGAAGATTTTAATTTTAAAATTGTTAATTATCCTTTTCGAGATGGAGATGTGCCCCGTTCTACATCTTATTGGGTTTATATTTCTAAATTTATTCGGTTTGCCCGAGCCTGTTCTTTGCTTGAAGATTTTAATAGTCGTAATTTAGTTATAACTGATAATTTCTTAAGCAAGGTTACAGATATCACAAACTTCGGAAAACGTTTTCTAAATTTTATTTCCGAAATTTACCACTCATTAGTAAATATAATTGCAATCTACGGACGTTACTGCAACAAGGCATTTCTCAACGAGACTTTTATGGGGATGTTATTTACAAACTTAGCAAAATTCGGGGTCATATCCATTTTCATGATTTGTTTATAAAACGCATTAGAACATTTAAGAAGACATTTAAGATTGAGTACATATTTGACGGATTGTCACAGTTATTATGCTATGTTTTACACATGTTGTCCTGTGTTCACCGTCGCCTAAGTTGTGGGTAAGTCCGACGGGATACCTTTATTACACTATTTGTAAATCTATGGTGACTTTGAGAGAAGTGTGAGGTTAGGACGTCCGTAAACCGGTTTAAACCCCTAGTGGTGTTTTTGCTACTGACCGTGCCAAGGCGGTACCCTCGTTGTCACCCTTCCTTTTGTTTGCCTTGCGTCTTTTTGCTTGTGATTTTGTTCATGTGTGGAGTGTTTGTCTCTAGTTCTTGTGTGTCTGTTGATGTTTTCTGTGTTTATCTCGTGTGTGAGCGTGCGTTTGGGTGTGTGGTTGTGTGTGTGTCGTGCTGTCTATCGGTGTTTTGGTGGTGGTTGCGTCTTGTATGTGCCTTGCCTGCTTGACTTTACTACTTTTCCATTTAGCGAGAACGGTTGTTTTTCTGCTGGGTTCCGCTGTTAGCGGCAGTGAGAATTAGTAGAGAAAAGCTTCACCGAGTTCTTACTTGAGATCCAGAGGCCATACACGTTGGTGTACCTACTATGCGGGGTTTTCGTGCCATAGACGTCGGTGAACACCCGGGATCTGAGTGTTGGTATTGGAAGAGTTTATAGAGACGTGAAATAAGAGTTTATAGAGACATGAGATAAGAGTTAAAAGCAGCTCTATATTGAGTGCTTTATTAAAGACTGGGTATTGCACATTACACACCCTAGTGAAGCTCATGTTAGTGATTGGAATACGCATGTATTCGTAATGTTTAGTTAACGACAGCAAGAGACAGTGACTAGCTAGTGGCCACGAACATTTTAGGGAATAGGTTTTTTTTCTTGATTACTTTCTGTATATTTGTGTAATTCTTTGTAAAAAAAATATTTGTTAAATTTACTCCTTGTTTGTTGTTGGTTGGCGACCTAAGGTATCACCCTCGGTAGCTTGTCGTTACAACACACATTGCCTGATGTGTTCATACACGCGATAAGGCGATATCAGTGTAAAGGAAGTAACTCTTACAATATTATTCCAAACCCTCTACAGTCAACGAGTTTATAAATTCAAGTTGATAAGTAATTAGCACGAATGTGTGATTCTACTTATCGTATAAACATTTCTAAAGTCTATTTGATTAATATGAAGCGTAGTTATTTAGTCACTCCATCATTTATAGTGTACGCCAAACGTGATGTTTATGGTAAAGTCATCACAAATGCGTCATTTGGCATCCCGCTTTATGCAGCTTTTTGTTGCTATTGTATACGAAAGTCGCACTACGCACTGGAAGCAGTACTTTTACTAGTCTTTGCAAAATCCGTTAACTTACTTGTTTTAGAGTGTATGTAAGCAAGAAAAATAATCGGTTGCGCAATGGACTGTTCCTGTCGGAAACTAGCTATTATTAAAGCTCGTTCCCGACTGGGAGCAGACCCACATCGTGTATAGAGGCCCCATTTTATAACAAACTTCATTCCTGATTCTATTAATTGTGACCTCTGTTATAATGCTCCTCAGGTACAATTATGTAAATATTTGCCCGAGAAAAAACATCATTCTTGGCATGTAATGCTGAAAAAGCTTTCTTTACTGACGAGCAAATGAAGTATTACACCAATTGGACTTGCTCAGAAGTTTGCGAAGCACTAACCTTTCTTTTGGACAACATATTTGTACGTTATGGGAATGCTATATACCGTCAGGTAATTGGTATTCCCATGGGTACGAATTGTGCACCACTTGTCGCAGATTTGTTTTTGTACTGCTATGAGAGAGATTTCATGTTGAGTTTGAATCCTCAATCACAAGAAGATGTTATAAAAGCCTTCAATGATACTTGTCGATATTTGGATGATATTTTTAACTTAGATAACCCTTTCTTTAATGCTCTGATTCCTACAATTTATCCTAAAGAACTCAAATTGAATAAAGCTAACCCGTCCGACAATTATGCAGCGTTTCTTGACCTAGACCTTAAAATTAATAATGGAATGATTTCTTCTAAAATATATGACAAAAGAGATGATTTTGATTTTAATATTGTAAATTTTCCTCATCTTGACGGGGATGTTCCCCGTGCTCCATCTTACGGGGTTTATATATCTCAACTTCTTCGTTTTGCTAGAGCTTGTTCATCTATTGACGATTTTAACAGTCGAAATCTCATTTTAACTGAAAAACTGCTTAAACAAGGATATAGATACCATAAACTAAGAAAAACTTTCTCTAAATTTTACTATCGAAATCTCTCGCTTATTGGCAAGTACAAATGTAATCTCAAGGTACTTTTGCGACACGGTATTTCACATCCTGAATTTTATGGTGATGTGATTTACAAACTTCGTAGAATTATTGGACATACCCATTTTCTCACTTTGTTCATCAAATATATAAAACAATTCATTAAAAAGGGATATGATCCTGTATTATTACAACATACTGCATGTTTGGTTGTGAACCCTTTTACAGTTGGCAATCACGCTGGCCTCTTTGCATGTACGCCGACAAGAAAGGTTTAGTACTCTATGAAGGCGACCTCTTAAATCCAGAAATGGAAGGAGAACGTCGGATATCTGTACTATTTCATTTTTGTCGTACCCTTTATTACTTTTCTACAGTTACTCTGTTTGCAGCTCAATCATTGAGTACACTAGCGATAGGTGGATACAGTATGTTCAATTAAATGTTTTTTTGTTATACATGCACTTTACCACTGTATTTGCTGTCGCGGTTGTTGTAGATTAGTCGGAGAGGGGATACGTTTATTTACACTGTTTGTCTTTTAGGATGGGGATGGAATAAGGGTGAGGTTGGGCGCCCATAAACCGGTTTAAACCCCCGGTGACTTTTGTCACTGACCGTTCCAAGGCGGTACTTCCATCTTCCTCCTATTGAATGTTTGTTTTGTCTTTGTGCGTCTCTTGTTGTTTTTTCTACCCATGTACATTTGCTGTTTCCTTGTGTTGCTGTTCGGGCGAGTGTTTGTTCTGTATGTGGTATTTCCTGCATGACTCTTTTTTGTACTTTTATTTGAGGTAATGGGCAATGTTTCCCAACGTCTGTTGTCATTTCAAGTTAACTCCTCGCTTGCTGAATTTTAAAACACATTTCTCCTTCTTTGCACGTGCCCTGTTGTATAATTACATATATCTTCACTGTGTATTTCACACACATCACAAGTATTTCGCTGTGCAATCAGTACTTTGGAGTGCACTGGTCGCACAATCAACTTGTAAATAGTGCAGACCCCGATGAGACAGCTACAGCAGGAGCTGTCTCATCTGGGTCTTCACTATTTACAGGTATGTATATTGAGGTGAATAGCAAGCGAAGGGTTACATAATGTTCACGTAGATATTAGTACTGCTTGTACTGCGTGTCTATGAAGAGCCTTTGTGTGAACTAGCGGATGAACCACACGTGTCAAAACAAAATCGCAATTATGTAAACTTAGGTGCATTTTCAATTTTAACGGGAATAAAAGATAACATTTTATCTTATAAATACGCCTTTCCAGACCTGGCAAACAGAACATACCAATGTCAATCTGATCGGATTCAGTTCGTTTTTGCTTATATGATGATAAAATAATATAAATCTGATTCAACAGTTTCCGTCTTTGTAAACATTGCATGAGTTTGTTTGCCATTATTGCAAATAATTTTCATTATAACATTATTTGTAACTTAAATATTCATGGAGTAAAGTACTTTAGGTGTTCAGCATATACCAGAAAAAAACATTTGAATCCATGGGCTTAGCAAACATGCTTGACGAAGGTCAGAGTGCACCTCAGAGACCACTGATCTTGGTCAGTATTATTTGTCTATGGCTCATGCACATATTCACATACGAATAAATTAGAGGAGCTGTGCCTTGTACATATTTAGCTTTTAGCATAGTATTAACAGGACATTTTTCTTCTCCATTTGTATGTCACTTTCGTTGCGACTGAAGTAAATCGTGTCTTCTACAAACCGAACGAAACATTATCTATAAACAAATCACATGTTGGATTGTTGTTACTTTATTGCAAACCTTCGCTCTACCTGTGCACGAGGAAACCCCTTTAGTTCTAAACAACGTCAACACAGATACAGCGAATAACCAATTAACCATTTCTGGAACCAAAGTACCTTCTAAACTAAAATTATATATATCTGATATTAAGAGGTCGTTGACCTGGTGAATATTCATGTAAGATATAATGACATCGTGAATATGTTTCAACTGCAGTTTTATGATGTAAAGATTCCAAGGGTAATGTTTGCTTTGACAAAAACTGTAGAAGGAGATCGTCAGAGGAAGCTGGATATTTGTATTTTGCAAGTTCTTCCCCTCCCCCAAATTGTTTCTCCACAAAAACTATGGCCTCTAAATGGTCATCGAGTACATCGAGTACACATTTACAATAGTTAGACGAATACGAGAGAATAGCCAGATACCTGAGAGCATTGCAACCAGTTTATATCCAAAACAGACGCCAGGGCACTTCTAACAATGATTGTAACTGTTTGACACTTTATGGCTTTAAACAGGACTTGAAGAAAACTCTATTTTGAAACCTGAAATAGATGGTGATCTAGTTTTGGATGTCTCGGAGCCTGGTATTCTCTGTGTGCTATATAGTATTTAACTATAGAGTCCATATGAAATACATGCGTTTGAATGACACATACTGCATATCCTAATCTTAGAGGATCCGTGTGAATTAGGTCCACACTGTTTGTGTCTAACTATAGAGGCTTACCCTTGGCAGAGTATTTAAACGCCCATAGTGCAGATCCTGATAAGACGAGTCGTATTTTTTCAGTTACCATTGAGTTCGGAGTCTGTCTCAATACGCGCAGTGCATTTAAACGCTAAAATATAAATAAGAGCAATAACATAATAACTGTAGCACACACGACTGGATTGACAAGAAACTTATCCATAGACAAACAAATAGATATATAGATATTTCTTCATTTCCTTCAAATAACAAGCGATATAGACAAGCGTGTTTGCGTTGTATTTGGCTTGTAAGTGCCACAGTAACAACCAGTCCATTACGGATATTATTGACTTGAATTATTATAGAAACATTATGACAATGGAATTAACTGTGGACAGAAACAATGCAAAATCGCATCTAAATCTATCAAATGAACCAGACCATTCCGTTATTAGAAAGCTCTTCCGTGGGCTAAGGCATAAGGCGTAAATAGACGAGAGTGTCAAGTTATAGGTTTTCATATTCATATATTTAAAAAAGCTTACAATAATTGTCTCTAAATCTCTTGCTAATTGGTCTGGAATAATGAAAGAAATGTAATCAACTTTTACAGGAATGTAGCAGTTGCCTCTACCACAGTATCAACATACCTTACTGATGTTTCATTAAAATGATATTGACAACTTCTTTGGAGCGGGACATTTTTAAGATGAACATTACACTATCACAGACATACGTTTATTAATGATCATATTGACTGCGTAAAAGACCGCACAGCGGAGCGAGATATACACTTTCTCACACACCTTCCCTTACCTCCGAGTTAGAACAACGGGTTAAGATTCCTTGATCTGTAACAGGTGTAAGATCACGTTAGAACATATATGACGCCATACGTCATATATGACGTCAAACCATGGAAACCGATGTTTACATGTCATTTAAAGGGTGAAAATACACTTTTTGGTATGTGAGAAAAAGAATCTGATGTTCCTAAAGTCACCAAGAAAATGTTATTAAGCTCGCCAAGGCTCGCTTAATGACATTTTCTAAGGCTCGTTCAGGAACATGTGATCTTAAAAGACAACTCGCAACATATACTCTATATCGTCAACATGTCAAAGAACATAAATGGTTGACATCATTGGATATATTTATAACGGCACATGAACACATACATGTTTGGCCGCGGCAGACACTATTGAAACAGAGCAGTATAGTAGAACATAATTCTAAGCGATCATTAAATTCTGGAACATCTGAGTCTTAAAAAAGCAGGTGGTGGCTTAATGCAGTACGAAAGTAATGCGGAAAGCTCTTATGAACTCAATGATTTTATTAAACCTTTTTGTTTAATTTAAACATGATGCCTATCCAGTCCGAAATGTTACAATGTTCAATGATTTCCGATTCGCACACGCCTTTTTAGAAGATACTGACATAGTGTCAAACAGTTTGGATCCTGATGAGACGCCGAGATAATGGGCGTCTAATCCGGATCCAAACTTTTTACAAATGCAAGTAATATCTCTCTTAATAGGAAGTTAAAAAAATAATCACCTTCTGTAATAAAATCGATATATAAATTATTTGTTAACGGGTGCAGTCAATTCAAAAGTATTATTTTCCCAAAATAGTGCAAACTGCATTTTCATCATCCATAGTTAGCCCAGCTATTAGATAATGACAACCATTAGACCGGAGTATCAACGACTGATCTGGATCATCGCTTTGTATGAAATGCATCATCAGTTGAACAAATTTATCATTTTTCTGTTATTGTGTGTTAATGCAAAATAAATCGCCAAATCGCAAATTTGCTGTAACCCCTTCCGCCATGTAAGAAATTATGACTTCATGGATATTGATTGGATTAATTTGCTATATTAGCATATGGAAACAGGATTTTATGGTTGTATATCATGAGCAAATACAGTAAACCTTGATTAATTTGCTATATTAGCATATGGAAACAGGAATGTATGGTTGTAAAGCATGAGCAAATAGAGTAAACCTTGTTTAATATGCTTTACCAGCATATAGAAACAGAAATGTATGGTTGTATATCATAAGCAAATGGAGTAAACCTTGATAAATTTAATACTAGCATATAGAAACAAAAATGTAAGGTTATATATCATAAGCAAATAGGGTAAACCTTGGATCTGGGTCTCTGTTTCTAAAGGCGTAGTAAGACGTATTATGGAGTATCGGGATACGATCCAAAAGTGAACATACATTATTTGTTTTACAGTAGGTTAAGGACAAGTGATTGTGCGTACTTTAAGCATCAGATACACACTTTATGAATGTTTCATGACCACCACGGCAACCGGATAAATATTTATTGTACAGGGTTGGTCGGTGTGTAAGACAGTGTATACTAAGAGCTTGTCCTAGTTTTACGAACGAGCATGTACTTCATATAACACGAACTTCAACAATTTCCCTGTTCTATATGTATACTAAATTCTGATAACTACTGAATATTCATGACAACTTAGTTATAATGAAACATGACAGGTGGAACACTGTAACCGTTTTAAAAAAGAAAATAAACATATTTATCAAATTCCATCAGCAAACAGTGCAGATCCTGATCAGATGACTCCTTTAAGACACCTGGGTATACTCTGTTTGCAGGTGCGTGAAAACACGTTTATATGAAGAAAATGGTTAAAATGATACTGAATAGTTTAAGATCACCACAGCAACGGATGAACGTATATTGCACAGGGTGTGTCGGTGTGTAAAACAATGCATACCAAAAGCTAGTCCGTAACTAGCTCTTATTGAATGTACATGTAACTAGCCTTTACTGGCCCTTATTGATTCCAACTAACCCTTCTTGACTCTACATATCCCTTCTTAACGTTAACTAGCCATTATTGACTCTAACTAGTCCCTATTTACTCTATCTGCTAGCCCTTATTGACTCTATCTAGGCCTTATTGACTATAACTAGCTGACCAAGCTGATAGGCATTCGGTTTCCACTCATTAAATTGGTTTTATCGCTAACCCCAAATGCAATGCATGCCTTCGTTAAGCGAAACTCAGAGTACACAAAGCGCATGCGCCAAATAACGAAATGTTGTTATAAATGGTAACATGTATCTACTCAATATCAAATTGATGACGTCGTCTATTTTCTGAATAATATATGACAAAATGTGATCAGCTATAAATCTGTTGCGAACATAACCATTTACGACCGCGTGTTTAACAAAATCCAACAATGCCATTCGGAGGATTTTAGAGTACATAATTTCAAACGTTGATACAAGTGTAGATAGTTTGTCGACCGACAGCAATTTGCACTAGATTTGCATTAAACGGCAGAAATATAAGTAAGACTGGCAATGGCAACAGAATGACTACACCGCCAACGGCAAAAATAAAAGTAAGACTGTCCACAGAATGACTGCAACGGCTGGATTGGCGTGAGAATTATAGATATAAACAAATAGATATATATTTTATACATGTATTTCCTCCAATATAGGAGAGTATAACATGCACTATAAACAAACGTGTTTGCATTATATCCAGTCGTTACTGTAAGACTCAGTCCTTTATGGTTATCAATTATTATAAAACATGATAATGGCATTACGAGCTAACTGTGGTTGTAAACTGCATGCTCGCAACTATATCCTGTAGGAGCTATCTGTTTTGGGTATTCTATATATGTTTTTACAAAGGTGTTAATAGGCAGAACTATAAAACAAAGCGTTCACACTCAGCATAAGTTACACCATCTTTCTCTAAATCCCTAACCAATGTGTCATTAAAATTGACATTGACAGCTTCCTTTGAAAGGAACGTTTTAAAGATGACTATACATTATCAAAGACTTACAGTTTTAAATGATCATATAGACTATGTGTGTAAAAGAACCTAATAAATGGTTAACATCATTGGATATATTTATAATATCATATGAACACATACCGGTAAATGTTTGGCCGCAGCAAACACTATACAAATAGGGAAGTGTAGTAGAATATGTCCTAAGCGACCACTCAGTTAAGGCACATAGGAGTCTTAAAAACCAGGTGGTTGCTTAATGTAGGACAAAACGACTACAGAAAGCTCAACCAGGAGTTATCTGCTATAGGAGCTTTCCGTGTTACTGTTGACCTGCATCAAACTACAAGCTGCCTAACCTACCCATAATAAGACCTCTTTTCAAAACTGCCTTAGATACGTTCTACAGTAGACTGATCAACAATATAGTTTTTTTTCTCTACACCACTTTTCATAGTATGGATGTTTGAATATTCATGATATCATAATATTTTTAAGAGTCAGAGTAACCTAAAATTCACCTCCATTAAATGTTACTGTTTCATTTCTGTATAAATATAAATCTGTTATTTAGTGTGGATCCAGATTAGATACCGAGTTACCCTGAGTCTCATCGTGATCCAAACTGATTCAATATACAATTCAATCAATCATTCTGTCCAGCTGAGCAAATTATTTCTTATAATGTTTTACCCGCTACATTTCCAAACGTCAAGCTATCAATTATAATAATCATTTCAAGCTATAACCATTTATCCATCTCCGTGTCAGTTTGGGTCTTGATGAGAGGCCGAGTATTCGGCTTTTCATGTGGAGTCAAGATGTTTGTATCCGTCTGCTACGTAATAAAGGTTAATTCAACCGTTCAACGATGTGCATATTGGTAATAATTGTGTTGAATGCTGCTTCGCGTTGAGTAGCAGATACCTTCATACTTAATCTGCTGAACTATTAGTACCGACTCTTCCTGTTCCGAAAATTAAAAACAAAGCGTTGTATAAAAATTAATCACTGCAGAAATTGATTTGTATTACTAACAGTGCACACGATGATAAAAGGGTCCCGATTGAACCATTTGATCTTGGTCTACACTGTTTGCAAAGGTCTTATATACTGGGTTCCCATAATTAATGGATAACAGTTTGCTGCTGTTAAATAGTGGCGTTTGCAAATATGTCGCTTGCTACAATTTTGTTCTTCGCAGTACTTTCAAAAATATTACCACAACAGTTTGTGTCCTGACGAGTTACTCGATGGTTCATCTGGATCCAAACTGTTTGTATAGTTGATCACATATGCGATATTTGCAATGAACTGCTAACGTCTTCAATAGTAAATATGTGTTTGGTATTGTGAGACTCATTATTTATTCAGACATATAACAGAAACGATATTCATATGAATGCAGGACACACATGTACTGTGATTTGCAAACAGTGTAGACCTAGGCCAGAGAGCTCACTTTCGACAATATGTAGGAAGTATACGCCTATCATACTGAGTGAACCCTACATTTTAACCCTTCGCTTGCTATTCACGTCAATATACATACCTGTAAATAGTGAAAACCCAGATGAGACAGCTCCCGCAGGAGCTGTCTCATCAGGGTCTGCACTATTAACAAGTTGATTGTGCAACCAGTGTACTCCACAGCTGTGATTTCACAGCGAAACACTTGTACAAAGTGAAGATATATGTAATTATACAACAGGGCATGGGCAAAGAAGGAGAAATGTATTTTAAAATTCAGCAAGAGAAGGGTTAACACTAGTTGGTTACTCCACTCTGCAAGCAACGTTGGAACGGTTAAGTATTCGAGCACCAATTGACATGAGCATACATTAATATCACATGCGTTTTAAACATACAATTACCATACCGCCAGTAAAACAAAGTTTCATATCAATTGTCTAAAATAATATATTCCATCGTATCATTGAAAACAAATGCTAATTAAATCGCTCTCAACATGGTGACGGGTTAAACATTAATCAATCTCTGTATAATACTCCAAGTGTGAAATATATTTATATTGGATGGTATTGCTGACGGGTGTATTTAATTCTAAATAGAATTCGCTTGAATAATCCTTTGTCATTTATGAGACATACAGCAGACGCCTGTTCAGGAACGCGGGCGCTTGATTGAGCGCCAGCCGAGCAAAAGTATCACTGCTGAACGCGATCGAGCGCCCTTTCTAAAAATCATGTACATTTTTGTTCTGCGGTCGGGTTCTAGAGCACCAGTTTGTTAATTCCAGTCAGTTGCTTCTGTTACATTGTTGGCACTCATCTTGGAAACACAGGCGAATGTCAAAGAAATACACCTCGCGAGTAGGCTAGCTTGCGCTAGATGGCACTAGACAGGCGCCCTCGTTCAGAGTCCAGGCGCTCGAAGTGATATCGAGCGCCCACACTCCTGAACAGGCCTCTGGGCCTAGTGGTTAAAACCACACCCAACATGCTGCAGGTTAACCCTTCGCTTGCTATTCACGCCAATATACCTACCTGTAAATAGTGAAGACCCAGATGAGACAGCTCCTGCAGGAGTTGTCTCATCAGGGTCTGCGCTATTTACAAGTTGATTGTGCAACCAGTGCACTCCACAGCAGTGATTGCACAGCGAAATACTTGTGCACAGTGAAGATATATGTAATTATACAACAGGGCATGAGTAAAGAATGAGAAATGTATTTTAAAATTCAGCAGGAGAAGAGTCAACACGTCTGCCGCTATTCGCGAGTTGATTCGCATTTGCAAGCATTGTGGAACCTTATGAGACGACGAGTACACCGGCATGTCATCATTATTCAAGGAGTTCAGTCAATAAATTTGCAAAACAACTCTGTCGAAGCAGAGGTAGTGCGATTTGCACCAGATTCAAAGTTGAGCAAACATTATTGTTTTCACCATATTGGTTAAAGCATCAACACTCATTGACCCCGTTATTTTGGTCCATCTCAGCTGTGTGTCAAGTGAACACCGCCCTATATGTATCCGGGTTGCGAACGGAGCTACTTTGCATAAACTATAAATTCGTGGTCTAAGTACATCTTAAGCCTTCGCTTGCTGTTCACGTCAATATACCTACCTGTAAATAGTGAAGGCCCAGATGAGACAGCTCCTGCAGGAGCTGTCTCGTCAGGGTCTGCACTATTTACAAATTGTGTAACCAGTACTCCACAGCAGTGATTGCACAGAGAAAGAATTGTAGACAGTGAAGATATATGTAATTATACAACATGGCATGGGTAAAGAAGGAGAAATATTTTTTTGAAATTCAGCAAGCGAAGGGTTAAGCCTTTTACCCTAACATAGTACTAGACTAAGATTAGACCAAACATGGTCTGCTCTATTTGCTTATAGAATCATATAGATCTCATTTTACATTTTTTGATATGTCCACAAACTTTCCTTTGCTCATATACCAATTCTGTCCCCTGTCATTACTATCCACGATGCGATCAATGAATGTTAATTATGTAAATCATTAAGGAATGATTAAACGCGTGGTTCAGAATCTGTGTAAAACATCTCATCGGTGTCTACACTGTTTGTCATGTTACATTTTTCTTTAGAAACAATCCCATATCATTCACCATAAGCTTGACCCATTTCAATTGTGGAAAATTCCATTTGAAAATTCAGCATTTTAAGGTTAATAAGTGAGTAGTAACAGTATCATAACCCTTAATTCGCTGAACAGTTAAGAGTAAGTCTTACCTCTGTTTGAATATGAATTTATCCATAGACAAACAAATAGATATATAGATATTTCTTCATTTCCTTCAAATAACAAGCGATATAGACAAACGTGTTTGCGTTGTATTTGGCTTGTAAGTGCCACAGTAACAACCAGTCCATTACGGATATTATTGACTTGAATTATTATAGAAACATGACAATGGAATTAACTGTGGACAGAAACAATGCAAAATCGCATCTTAATCTATCAAATGAATCAGACCAGTCCGTTATTAGAAAGCTCTTCCGTGGGCTAAGGCATAAGGCGTAAATAGACGAGAGTGTCAAGTTATAGGTTTTCATATTCATATATTTAAAAAAGCTTACAAAAATTGTCTCTAAATCTCTTACTAATTGGTCTGGAATAATGAAAGAAATGTAATCAACTTTTACAGGAATGTAGCAGTTGCCTCTACCACAGTATCAACATACCTAACTGATGTTTCATTAAAATGATATTGACAGCTTCTTTGGAGCGGGACATTTTTAAGATGAACATTACACTATCACAGACATACGTTTATTAATGATCATATTGACTGCGTAAAAGACCGCACAGCGGAGCGAGATATACACTTTCTCACACACCTTCCCTTACCTCCGAGTTAGAACAACGGGTTAAGATTCCTTGATCTGTAACAGGTGTCAGATCACTTTAGAACATATATGACGCCATACGTCATATATGACGTCAAACCATGGAAACCGATGTTTACATGTCATTTAAAGGGTGAAAATACACTTTTTGGTATGTGAGAAAAAGAATCTGATGTTCCTAAAGTCACCAAGAAAATGTTATTAAGCTCGCCAAGGCTCGCTTAATGACATTTTCTAAGGCTCGTTTAGGAACATGTGATCTTAAAAGACAACTCGCAACATATACTCTATATCGTCAACATGTCAAAGAACATAAATGGTTGACATCATTGGATATATTTATAACGGCACATGAACACATACATGTTTGGCCGCGGCAGACACTATTGAAACAGAGCAGTATAGTAGAACATAATTCTAAGCGATCATTAAATTCTGGAACATCTGAGTCTTAAAAAAGCAGGTGGTGGCTTAATGCAGTACGAAAGTAATGCGGAAAGCTCTTATGAACTCAATGATTTTATTAAACCTTTTTGTTTAATTTAAACATGATGCCTATCCAGTCCGAAATGTTACAATGTTCAATGATTTCCGATTCGCACACGCCTTTTTTGAAGATACTGACATAGTGTCAAACAGTTAGGATCCTGATGAGACGCCGAGATACTGGGCGTCTAATCCGGATCAAAACTCTTTGCAAATGCCAGTAAAATCTCTCTTAATAGGAAGTTAAAAAAATAATCACCTTCTGTAATAAAATCGATATATAAATTATTTATTTGTTAACGGGTGCAGTCAATTCAAAAATCGAAGTATTATTTTTCCAAAATAGTGCAAACTGCATTTTCATCATCCATAGTTAGCCCAGCTATTAGATAATGACAACCATTAGACCGGAGTATCAACGACTGATCTGGATCATCGATTTGTATGGAATGCATCATCAGTTGAACAAATTTATCATTTTTCTGTTATTGTGTGTTAATGCAAAATAAATCGCCAAATTGCAAATTTGCTGTAACCCCTTCCGCCATGTAAGAAATTATGACTTCATGGATATTGATTGGATTAATTTGCTATATTAGCATATGGAAACAGGATTTTATGGTTGTATATCATGAGCAATTACAATAAAACCTTGATTAATTTGCTATATTAGCATATGGAAACAGGAATGTATGGTTGTAAAGCATGAGCAAATAGAGTAAACCTTGATTAATATGCTATACCAGCATATAGAAACAGAAATCTATGTTTGTATATCATAAGCAAATAGAGTAAACCTTGATTAATATGCTATACTAGCATATAGAAACAGAAATGTATGGTTGTATATCATAAGCAAATGGAGTAAACCTTGATTAATTTAATAATAGCATATAGAAACAGAAATGTATGGTTGTATATCATAAGCAAATGGAGTAAACCTTGATTAATTTAATACTAGCATATAGAAACAGAAATGTAAGGTTATACATCATAAGCAAATGGGGTAAACCTTGGATCTGGGTCTCTGTTTCTAAAGGCGTAGTAAGACGTATTATGGAGTATCGGGATACGATCCAAAAGTGAACATACATTATTTGTTTTACAGTAGGTTAAGGACAAGTGATGGTGCGTACTTTAAGCATCAGATACACACTTTATGAATGTTTCATGACCACCACGGCAACCGGATAAATGCATATTGTACAGGTTGGTCGGTGTGTAAGACAGTGTATACTAAGAGCTTGTCCTAGTTTTACGAACGAGCATGTACTTCATATAACACGAACTTCAACAATTTCCCTGTTCTATATGTATACTAAATTCTGATAACTACTGAATATTCATGACAACTTAGTTATAATGAAACATGACAGGTGGAACACTGTAGCCGTTTTAAAAAAGAAAATAAACATATTTATCAAATTCCATCAGCAAACAGTGCAGATCCTGATCAGATGACTCCTTTAAGACACCTGGGTATACTCTGTTTGCAGGTGCGTGAGAACACGTTTATATGAAGAAAATGGTTAAAATGATACTGAATAGTTTAAGATCACCACAGCAACGGATAAACGTATATTGCACAGGGTGTGTCGGTGTGTAAAACAATGCATACCAAAAGCTAGTCCGTAACTAGCTCTTATTGAATGTACATGTAACTAGCCTTTACTGGCCCTTATTGATTCCAACTAACCCTTCTTGACTCTACATATCCCTTCTTAACGTTAACTAGCCATTATTGACTCTAACTAGCCCCTATTTACTCTATCTGCTAGCCCTTATTGACTCTATCTAGGCCTTATTGACTATAACTAGCTGACCAAGCTGATAGGCATTCGGTTTCCACTCATTAAATTGGTTTTATCGCTAACCCCAAATGCAATGCATGCCTTCGTTAAGCGAAACTCAGAGTACACAAAGCGCATGCGCCAAATAACGAAATGTTGTTATAAATGGTAACATGTATCTACTCAATATCAAATTGATGACGTCGTCTATTTTCTGAATAATATATGACAAAATGTGATCAGCTATAAATCTGTTGCGAACCGCGTTTTTAACAAAATCCAACAATGCCATTCGGAGGATTTTAGAGTACATAATTTCAAACGTTGATACAAGTGTAGATAGTTTGTCGACCGACAGCAATTTGCACTAGATTTGCATTAAACGGCAGAAATATAAGTAAGACTGACAATGGCAACAGAATGACTACACCGCCAACGGCAAAAATAAAAGTAAGACTGTCCACAGAAGGACTGCAACGGCTGGATTGGCGTGAGAATTATAGATATAAACAAATAGATATATATTTTATACATGTATTTCCTCCAATAAAGGAGAGTATAACATGCACTATAAACAAACGTGTTTGCATTATATCCAGTTGTTACTGTAAGACTCAGTCCTTTATGGTTATCAATTATTATAAAACATGATAATGGCATTACGAGCTAACTGTGGTTGTAAACTGCTTGCTCGCAACTATATCCTGTAGGAGCTATCTGTTTTGGGTATTCTATATATGTTTTACAAAGGTGTTAATAGGCAGAACTATAAAACAAAGCGTTCACACTCAGCATAAGTTACACCATCTGTCTCTAAATCCCTAACCAATGTGTCATTAAAATTGACATTGACAGCTTCCTTTGAAAGGAACGTTTTAAAGATGACTATACATTATCAAAGACTTACAGTTTTAAATGATCATATAGACTATGTGTGTAAAAGAACCTAAAAATGGTGAACATCATTGGATATATTTATATATATCATATGAACACATACCGGTAAATGTTTGGCCGCAGCAAACACTATACAAATAGGGCAGTGTAGTAGAATATGTCCTAAGCGACCACTCAGTTAAGGCACATAGGAGTCTTAAAAACCAGGTGGTTGCTTAATATAGGAGAAAACGACTACAGAAAACTCAACCAGGAGTTATCTGCTATAGGAGCTTTCAGTGTTACTGTTGACCTGCATACAGCTACCAGCTGCCTTGTCTACCCATAACTAGAACTCTTTTGAAGGCCGCCTTAGATACGTTCTACAGTAGACTGATCAACAATATAGTTTTTATCTCTACACCACTTTTCATAGTATGGATGTTTAAATATTCATGATATCATAATATTTTTAAGAGTCAGAGTAACCTAATATTCACCTCCATTAAATGTTACTGTTTCATTTCTGTATAAATATAAATCTGTTATTTAGTGTGGATCCAGATGAGATACCGAGTTACCCTGAGTCTCATCGTGATCCAAACTGATTCAATATACAATTCAATCAATCATTCTGTCCAGCTGAGCAAATTATTTCTTATAATGTCTTACCCGCTACATTTCCAAACGTCAAGCTATCAATTATAATAATCATTTCAAGCTATAACCATTTATCCATCTCCGTGTCAGTTTGGGTCTTGATGAGAGGCCGAGTATTCGGCTTTTCATGTGGAGTCAAGATGTTTGTATCCGTCTGCTACGTAATAAAGGTTAATTCAACCGTTCAACGATGTGAATATTGGTCATAATTGTGTTGAATGCTGCTTCGCGTTGAGTAGCAGATACCTTCATACTTAATCTGCTGAACTATTAGTACCGGCTCTTCCTTTTCCGAAAATTAAAAACAAAGCGTTGTATGAAAATTAATCACTGCAGAAATTGATTTGTATTACTAGCAGTGCACACGATGATAAAAGGGTCCCGATTGAACCATTTGATCTTGGTCTACACTGTTTGCAAAGGTCTTATATACTGGGTTCCCATAATCAATGGATAACAATTTGCTGCTGTTAAATAGTGGCGTTTGCAAATATGTCGCTTGCTACAAATTTGTTCTTCGCAGTACTTTCAAAAATATTACCACAACAGTTTGTGTCCTGACCAGTTACTCGATGGTTCATCTAGATCCAAACTGTTTGTATAGTTGATCACATATACGATATTTGCAATGAACTGTTAACGTCTTCAATAGTAAATATGTGTTTGGTATTGTGAGACTCATTATTTATTCAGACATATAACAGAAACGATATTCATATGAATGCAGGACACACATGTACTGTGATTTGCAAACAGTGTAGACCTAGGCCAGAGAGCTCACTTTCGACATTATGTAGGAAGAATACGACTATCATACTGAGTGAACCCTACATTTTAACCATTCGCTTGCTATTCGCGTCAATATACATACCTGTAAATAGTGAAGACCCAGATGAGACAGCTCCTGCACTACACTATTTACAAGTTGATTGTGCAACCAGTGTACTCCACAGCTGTGATTTCACAGCGAAACACTTGTACACAGTGAAGATATATGTAATTATACAACAGGGCATGGGTAAAGAAGGCAACAGGGCATGGGTAAAGAAGGAGAAATGTATTTTAAAATTCAGCAAGAGAAGGGTTAACACTAGTTGGTTACTCCACTCTGCAAGCAAATTCGAGCACCAATTGACATGAGCATACATTAATATCACTTGCGTATTAAACATACAATTACCATACCGCCAGGAAAACAAAGTTTCATATCAATTGTCTAAAATAATATATTCCATCGAATTATTGAAAACAAATGCTAATTAAATCGCTCTCAACATGGTGACGGTTTAAACATTAATCACTCTCTGTATAATACTCCAAGTGTGAATTATTTATATTGGATGGTATTGCTGACAGGTGTATTTAATTCTAAACATAATTCGCTTGAATAATCCTTTGTCATTTATGAGACATACAGCAGATTTGACATTTATATGGTATATCCTGTAGAATGCAGGACACCCAATGTAGAACCATATCAGACTTATGCCCTATGTGCCCTCTGGTTATGGTCTGCACTGTCCCACATTCCAAAGAATCTGGGAAGTGTAAGCTGTCATACTGAACGAACTATACAGTTTATATCGAGATCCAGATATGATGCGTAAATTAAAACATGTTCAATAACTTCGTTATTTCTCCGCCAACCTATATGCTGTGATTACTCTTTAGTATCGTCTCTGAGAGGATTCTAAAGAGTGATCGTAACATGGTGTTTAGTGAAGAAATGATGATTTTAGTATTTGTGTACGCACAATTATCTGTAGCTCTGGTAGCTGACATGCTTTTCCACTCTGGCCAATTAGCGAGTTCAATACCAATATGCATGAACAAAAATAGTTTAAATGAAATATGGAAGGTGGAATACTGTATCCATCTTAGAAAGTATAGAAAAAGATCTTTATAATTCCATTAGCAAGAAAGAACATACTAAAGAGCGTACGGCAGGACAAGTGTTAAATGATACAGTAATAGATTATATTGATTCGATGGTCTCGTAAATTGAAAACAAGTATTTATTATGTACCATGTTCTACATTATGTCATGATGTGATACTGAACAGTAATATTCTGCTTAAATGCAAGGTTCGTATGAGTTCTGCACTTTTACATTGTTATCTGTGTATATGTTACTGAACTGCATTTATGGAGGAAATGCAAAAAACTAACTTACGTGCGTTTTGCTGTTGACAATGTATTTAAAAGGTTACCTATGGATTACAGTTTATAACTCGGCTTGTACAAATATGGCTATTATTTGTAAAACAGTTTTTCCATAATAAACGTTGTTGATTTCTTCTCCAACTCGGTGTAACCCTAACATTTTAGAGAAATGTGTCAAAAAGGTTCGTCCCCTAAGTTTTCTTACATATATCTCAGCCAGTAGAGTATACGACAGAACGGCTGCTAGGTTTTCCATTCACTAGCACACTACTGCAATTCAATCTTTTTATGGCAAAAACCAACTTCCAGTTTGTTTTTCTTTACAGCAACATTTGTACTTGTATGAGGGAAAGGGTTCAAGACATGTGTTGATTCATCAAGTTATCACTGTATAAACGTTTTACAGTATATTTAGATAATTGATTAAATGTTCGCCAATCTCAATTATGTAAAAAGAAACATGCATACGTGTATATGAATATTAATTAGCTAATTGTTTACGATGGTCCATAGACACGAGGATAATTGGCCATAATATATAGTATAGATCCAGATCTATGTTATTCCATTAGCAAACAAGGTAGACTCTGATCCTACAGGAGCCGACTGATATTGGTCTACACTGAAAGGCGTTCTTATGGCATACAGGGTTAATCAAAGAGTGCCGTTGACTGACTCATACACCTAGTAGTTTAACATCTCGTCACGATCCAGACTGTTTGATACTCGGTTAAACTGTTTGACACTCGGCTGAACATTTCTTATACACTTGACTAAAAACAAACTTAAGCAGACATTAATTCGGACAGCGGGGAAAAAAGAAGGAGCAGAAGATGCATCATTGTAGAACTCTAAAACCACAATAGTTTGTCTCAAATTGAACTGTCATATCGTTAACTCTAATACACGTTATGCGCTTATCCATGCTCAATGTTCAAAATATCTTATCAAATGAAATGTTTCTATCATACTTATAAGTTAATTGTATTGCGATATTTAACCTTGTGCAGATAGCAATGGTCGACTGGGAATAGTTTTTCTCCCTTAATTTAAAGAAGTACAGTAAACCCTCTCTATAACGGCCACTAAATTACATCAAGCATTTTGTTTTAAAGGCGGGTGGCTGCTTAAAGCATGGTGAAGGTAAAATAGAACGCTACTATAGGAGAGTTCTATTTTACTTTCACCTTGCTTTAAGCGGCCACCTGCCCTAAATACCAAATAATTAACACAAATTATTGTCCGTTATATTGAGGATTTATTGTACATTTTTCTTATACAATAGAACCTGTCTGAAAAAGTGATCTAATTATGGATACGTCAGGCAGGTGGTACATGTAGCTTAATGTAGGTCAAAAGTAATGCAGAAAGCTATAGCTTTCTGCGTTATTTTTGTCTTGCATTAACCTGCTTCTTAAGACTCCTATGTTCGATAAATGAATGGTCGCTTAAGACAGGTTCTACTGTATTTCTCTCCTAAATATGAATAGGATAAGGGATCGAGGTGACTCATCTAGGAGCAATCTCATCTGGGTCTACACGATGTACATGGGGCTTTAGTGACTCGCGTTTGTCACTGTAAGAGTTAATACGTACGGACGACATGTACGGACGAATTTGCAAATACATGTAGCTGCTTAAACTTTTCACCACTAAGCCCTGGTCTGTTTAGTAAGTAAACATATGAATTATTGTTTTTTCATACAAAGATGTAATCCAATAGTCATGCAGATTATATCCTGGTGAGACACCGACTTATCCCGATCCAAACACACCCAACGTGCTGCAGATAAACCCATCGCTTGCTATTCACGCCAATATACCTACCTGTAAATAGTGAAGACCCAGATGAGACAGCTCCTGCTCGAGCTGTCTCATCAGGGTCTGCACTATTTACAAGTTGATTGTGCAACCAGTGCACTCCACAGCAGTGATTGCACAGCGAAATACTTGTACACAGTGAAGATATATATATGTAATTATACAACAGGGCATGGGTAAAGAAGGAGAAATGTATTTTGAAATTCAGCAGGAGAAGAGTTAACACGTCTGCCGCTATTCGCGAGCTGATTCGCATTTGCAGGCATTGTGGAACCTTATGAAACGTCGAGTACACCGGCATGTCCTCAATATCCAAGGAGTTCAGTCAATAAATTTGCAAAACAACTCTGTCGAAGCAGAGGTAGTGCGATTTGCACCAGATTCAAAGTTGAGCAAACATTATTGTTTTCACTATATTGGTTAAAGCCTCGACACTCATTGACCCCGTTATTTTGGTCCATCTCAGCTGTGTGTCAAGTGAACACCGCCCTTATGTATCCGGGTCGTGAAAGGAGCTACTTTGCATAAACTATAAATTCGTGGTCTAAGTACATCTTAGCCTTTTACTCTAACATAGTGCTAGACTAAGATTAGACCAAACATGGTCTGCTCTATTTGCTTATAGAATCATATAGATATGATTCTACATGTTTTGATATGTCCAAATCTTGCCTTAGCTCATATACCAATTCTGTCCCCTGTCATTACTATCCACGATGCGATAATTTCTTCAATGAATATTGATTATGTAAATCATTAAGGGAAATTTAAACACGTGGTTCAGAATCTGTGTAAAACATCTCATCAGTGTCTACACTGTTTGTCATGTAACATATTTCTTTAAAATCCCATATTATTCACCATAAGCTTGACCCGTTTCAATTGTGGAAAATTCCACTTGAAAATTCAGCATTGTAGGGTTAATAAGTGAGTAGTAACAGTATCATAACCCTTAATTCGCTGAACAGTTAAGAGAAACTCTTACCTTTGTTTGAATATGAATAAAATAAAATATTGTGATAAACTTTTATTTGAAAACAAAACACAACACCAGAGCACTATGAAAAAAGTGCAGACCAAGATCAAAGTATTCCCTCAGAAGCCCTTTGATCTTGAATATGATTGATTGCAAAGGTCTTATACTCTTGTCTCTTCACTTTAAGGGTTAAGAAATAAGCTGATGAACAATCTCCGTGCATCCGTGTTGGTTTATCTTAGTCCTTCTTTCTTTAATAAGTGTCACTTCTTTGTACTAGATTGGGCGTATATTATTACATTTGTTTACATGTACACATGGCGGATATTGGATTGAACTGGTTACCAGATATGTTACATGCTAAACCATGGGATTTAGTCATCCATCGGCCACCGGAGTAGGGACTATAGGTTTGTACTCCGTCCGTTCGTCCTTAAGCCCGTACTTCCATCCATCATTTTGTCCAGACGATATTTCCTCAATCTCTTGAGTTATTATTTCCAAATTATTTTCCAATTTGTATTGGTGCATAGTGGCAAGGTGGGGTATCGCATTTCACTTTTGTACCTCCGTAATATTGACATTTATCTTGACATTTACTTACATTTTAGTCGACATTTGTCTTGAAAAACGGATAATAAATCCTCTTCTTCCTGGCCTATGATTGCCAAACGTAAGACAAACAAAATGTGCGAGTGAATCTTCGGAAACGAGAGTGTCGCGTACTATATTGGTATGCCTGTGGCCTTAACGCTAACCAGACGTTTGTTTTAGTAGCAAATACATGTAGTCTGAAATTTGCCCTAATGATATATCCTTAATTCCTTTGGATATGGTTTCCAAATATATTGTATGCGTGAATCCCTGTTTAAGGCAACCACATAAAAACAAAACGTTAGATTAAAATATCAGTCGTTAAAAGTAGGTGATTCCTTTATGCAAGGTAAAATGAATGCAAAAAGTGAATATGAGAGCTTTCTGACCTACTCTTGACCACCTGATTGGTGAGATTATGCGTTATGACCAGCCAGATACATGAGAATGATATCACTCGGACTCAGAAGTTTTATAACACAGGACCAATGAGCCAGGTGTATGTAACTCTCACGACACATTGGATATCAACTCCGTTTGACACTATAGAGACAAAACCATATGAACTTTACACACAGACAGAATGCATTTAACAATTTCGCTGTTAATATGGAATATTTGATCATATTTGCGAACAGTTTGGATCCAGATAAGACACTGAAGTTAAAGTCGGGCAACGCAGATATGTCCTATATTTACGTCACATAATCGCTTTGCGAGCCGTTGCAAAACCGAGTAGAACAAGATAAAACGGCTTATCTAGGTGCAGTCCGACTGATCAGGGTCCGCTCTGTTTGCATGCGAAATAATATCGATATGATTATACAGTTTCTTCTGGGATGATATAATATTCCTATACTATGGTACAAATTCAGCTAGTTAAAATATATACATAAAATTCTCATTAGATAAACGACATGTTGTATTTAAATATTTAACAAACAGTCTTTCAGGATCATTTATCTTCTCTAGATGTAAGTTTAATACCCTTAGTAAGTTAAGCTTGATATTACGTAATTCAGAGCAACAGATAATGGTGCATGTTCAAATATTAAAATCGGCATGTCTCCACCAAACCCTATGGTGTCATACAACATAGGGTTTGGAGGAGAAATAAAAAAAGTTATTCTTGAACATGGTTTGATTTACGCAACTTATCTGGACCTCTGTGATTACTTCAGAACATTTATTAAACTGGGACCAGACTCATATTCGCCAACAGTTTGAGTAAAACTTTGAGATCCCTGCAAACAATAAATATAGTTGTAATGTCATCGTTTTTTGTAAAAATACTAGTAACATATTTGCCTGATTTCCCTACACGTACAGGTGGCATAGTTTGCAATATTTAGACAAATACATGTATGTTAATGATATTGTGAACCGAACCTCTCCAATTAAAACAGAATCTGAATGAGTATGACCCTCCTCTTCCACTCTTATACACGTTATAGACGTGTATTGATGTTTTGTCATTCAAGGCAATTTTGAAATGGTCAAAAATGAAATGATGTATTATATATATCAGATCGTTCAATTATTGTCTAAGCTAACACTTTCATTATATATATATATATATGTGTGTTCGTGCGTGCGTGCGTGCGTGCGTGTGTGTGTGTATGTGTGTGTGTGTGTGTGTTTAATATTCATGAAGTGATCAATTCATGCACAAATATTCTTCAAGGAAATTGTTTACCCATATATCTATGTTAGCCATTTGCCACATATAAATGTATTTCATGCATTTGCAAAGTGAGTAGACTGGTTAGAGTATTTTCTGTTAGTTCATGGAATTTGATATATCTGTTTTCTTAGTTTCTAAAATGGCTACAATGTTCCATCTTCCATATACATGTATCACCATAACTATTTTAACTATGAATATTCAGTATGATTGAATTTTGGAATAAACGTAGAACAGGAAAAGGATTGAAGCATAAAGTCTACTAAATTTCGGATATCTAGCAATGTTGCCAACTGCCGATTCGATCAAAGTTTTCAAAATTATTGTCGGAGTAACAAATAAGATGGATCCTTGTGAGACACTGGGATGATCGGCGTCTCATCTAGACTTTCACTGTTTGCACGTGCGAGTAATGTTGCGGATAGCGGGATACGAGCAAGGACATCTGTAGATGTTGGTCACGTGTCAGACAGTTCGCATCCTGATGAGACGCGGGATATCTTGGCGTTTCAACTGTATTCAATCTGTTTGAAAATGCGAGTCAGATGTTGGATAGCAGGATAAGGGTTTTGAGAATCTATATATTTCCCAACCTTTCACCTGATAGATGCTCCCTTTACGTCATTGCAGGCAACAGTGTATATCCAGACCAGACCAGACCACTGCGGTGGGAGAATATGCCTACAAAATAATACGAATCTGAATTTGTCGAGTATATCATGGTTAAAACTTGGTCATAATGATTTTATAAAAAAATTAATCTATATGTTCGTACATTCATTATTTCTTGCATGAATATTCTCCGGGTACGGACACCAATAAAGACTTAGAATAAACTAAACAGGTTGAGATAAATTGAAGAGACAACGGTTTCCATTGCAATATGGAATATAGACATGATTTAAATTTCTGTCAAACTCTTTGTTTAGCTTTGACGGGTCACAATAAATAAACAACCATTGGCATGCCAAGCATCTCCCGACTGGCACTTATAAACTGCTTGGATCAAGTTGAGACACCAAGTCACTCGTCGTCTCAACAGGGTCCATACTATTTACCATTCGGCTAATACTTTCTCATACAAAAAAGTAAACTTTTGTAAATAATGATGTATTCAGTTGAAACCATTTTGATAGCATTAGAGGAGTTAAAACTATCAAGACTGCAAATAATCATGCAATTACGAAGTAAATACACTAGAACCTGTCGTTAGCGACAACAAAAAGGTCTAATTATGTTTCTGTAAGACAGGTGGTGGCTTAATACATGTCCTCAATAGTTTTGGTCTGTATTAAGCCACCACCTGCTATTTAAGATTCCGGTGGCCCAATTCATATAAGGTCGCTTAAGACAGATTATTCTGTATTTGTCCTTATTTTCAAAGATAGAGTCAATGTATCTCATAAGATGTAGAGTTACCCGGGGTGTCCCTACTGGACACACTCTACTTGTGTATATAATTATGAGTCAATATTTCAAATTGAACAATGATGACTTCCAAAACTATATGTCACAGGGTCAGGTCAGCCGTTTAGAGCATTGATGTGCATCTTTGATGCGTATTGTCCTCCATAGTTATATACAATTATTTTGTCCATTTTTCTCATCCTTACACTAATAGCATGCCTACTAACAGGTTTTACTGTTGTTACTAATTATAGCATTCCACGTGACCTCGTAAGTTCTCGCGGTCTCGCATGTGCACTTCACAAAATACATTCCGTTGTGACTGACGAACACGTTTTGTGGTTCACTGAAACCACTCCACTAAAGTGCCGTGCCTTGCTTTTCAGGTAATTTCAGTAATACGAATATGTAGTGTAAGACATTTCCTTTATTGTTTAATTCATGTATTACAGGTTTTATTCATTTGTTTTCGTATAATTCATATTTGTTTGATGCGCACTTCACAAAATACATTCCGTTGTGACTGACGCACACGTTTTGTGGTTCACTGAAACCCCTCAACTAAAGTGCCGTGCCTTGCTTTTCAGGCAGTAAGTCCCCACAGAGTGCCCAATTGTACGAACCCTGGGCTTATTTGGCTACAATAAATAACCCGGTGACATATACCTAAAGCTTTATTAACCTGTAGCATCACCAAGCAGCGCGGACTCTGATGAGACCCCGATAGTCTCATCTGGGTCAATGTGGTTTTCAAACGCATGTCAGGTCGAACTGATGTAACTCAACCTATTACCTGATGCAAACGGCTTTGCAAACTGAGTAGAACCAGATTATACATCTGATCGGGATCTGCTATATTCGCTTTCGGAATAATACACATCTGATTCTATGTTTCTGTTTATGTTATGAACAAAGGTCCTGTGATCATGTGGCTATTATAAAAAGTCATCTAATTAATTTTTGTAATATCATTATTTCTTAACCCTTTCCCAGTGCTTTACTTATCCCAAATTCCATTACCTACAGAATATTCATGACCGAAATAGTTACAAAGAAATGTGGAAGGTGGAACAGTGTAGCGATTTTAAAAAGCAAAATACCCCATATCTATCAAATTCAATTATCAAACAGAGCAGACCCTGATCGGACAGCTGCTATAGGGACCGTCTGATCTGGGTCTACTGTTTTTGGAAAAGGTATATAAAGGAAAGGGTTAAATAAATATTAATTAAGATTAAAAAAATAACATGTAGTACAAATTCCTATTCGAACGCTGCATTCAGACGGAGGGATGACTCTTCTAAGTGTACTTTTATCATAGTTTGTATAATCTGGGTAAGTACTCTAAACAGGACATAGATGACCTTTTAGATTAGCACCCGCGATTGTGTGAGATAGCAACCTTCTTGATTCGATTTAGGACGACACTAAGTTTGACACCATTGTACCACTGCTTTAACCGTTTCCGTTATACGCCCTTTCAAATAGAGTAGACCCGGATCAGGCGAATCCTATATGAGCCGTGTGATCAGGGTCTCCTATGTTTGTTTAACCATTTTACTCCATAAATACGCCTTTCTACGCCTTTACAAACAGAGAATACCCATACCAGACGGCTCCTAAAGGAGCTGCTCTATTTGCTTGTGATATAATAACAAATATGACTACAGTAAAACCCCTCTAAACCGGAATTCTAGTAGATAATTATTTAGATACTTTCATGCAGGTGGCTGCTTAATGCAGGGTGAAAGTCATGCAGAAAGCTCCTAGAGGAGCTTTCTGCATGACTTTCAGCCTGTATTAAGCTGCCACCTGTCTCCAGGACCGATATTTATACTAGAATTAACGTCCGGTTTAGAGGGGTTTTACTGCATACCGTTTCCAAAATGGTCAAAATAACTCGTGTCCATGTGCCATTTTCAAAACAAAACAATCTATTCAATATTCACGTTGTCCATGTTGTTTCTTACATGAATATTGGTGGAGTAAAATGCTAAGATTAGTTTCACAATTGGACAATTAGCCCTTTACCTGATAGAAGCGGCTTTTAGAGTGTTTGATTTATTCCTCCGCTGAAGAAAATAGTTCAAATTCATACAGTCATGAACATATTGCATAATAAATATTTTCTATATCCTAGTAGGTGGTAGGTTAAAGCAGGCTGAAAGTAAAGCAGAATGAGCCTTAAGGCGCATTCTGCTTTACTTTCAACCTGCTTTAAGTGGTCATATGTCTTCAAAACTAGAAACAGGCTATTGGCTAAAGGGTTAATATGTCAGCTTCACGTTATTGTTTTCAGTTTAATTTGGACATAACATTTACACAAAACGTGCCAACGAGTGACACAATAATATCAGTGTGTTTTGTGATTCTTTTGTTATTAAACGTTTGCTCTAATATAGACGCCCTTTGACGTCTATTCAAATAGAGTAGACCCATGTATTGCTTATGGAAATCTATTTTATTCGTTTCCATGGCCAAAATACCGTATGTTCTTATGGCATTATACAAACGAAATTAGTACGTTCTAACATAATTCTAACATAATTATATATGTACAGTAAACCTCTGTATAACGGCAACTAAATTAGTTGGTTCTAGGGCAGGTGGCTGCTTAAAATAAGGTGAAAGTAAAACAGAACGCTCCTATAGGAGCGTTCTGTTTTACTTTTACCTTGCTTTAGGCAGCCACCTGCCTTTGACACAAAATACTTGATGTACAACCCATTAACCATTTCCCTCATATAAACGCCATTTTCATGCATTTGCAAACGGAGGAGATCTGTGTCTATTTCTGCTTGCTTTTAATCTGATATAGAATTGATTCTACAGATTTTGTCAAAGCAAAGATGAGGAAAGAGCATAGTTTAAAAGTTCAGCTAATAAATATACATGATGTCGATTTTCTTACATTATTAGTGAGCAGGAAAAAGGTTAAATATGTCCTCTTTTCTGTGAACTTATATCTATATTTATCTAGATATAATAATCTTGTCACAAACCTCCACGTTATTAATGCACACATGCCTCTTTTTCGCCTTGCATTAAGCTACTAGTAACACTGGCATCCATGACCCAAAATTAGACATCGTTTTGGTGGCTGCTTTAGAGGGGTGGGGGTATCATATGTCCAAATAAGAATCAGTTTGAGAAGAATTTATTAAAGGACCATTTGACTCGGAACCACCAATACAGACCCTGATCAATGGGCTCGATTTAGAGCCATTTGATCTAGATCTAGTGTGTTTGCATATGCTTTTCTTTAACCCCTTATTCATTAGATACGTCTTTACGCCTTTGACTACAAAGTAGACCCAGATCAGACTGCTCGTGTAGGAGCCACCTGATCAGTAAATGTTCTGTTTGCTTAATTTACAGTTGCTACCATGGTCAAACTGCCTTTATTTATAATGCCATTATAAAATTACAGTAATTTAATATTGATATATTATACGTATGAAGCACAATGTTAACGACACTATGCATACACGGGTTAAGGGCGAATAACACCTTGCTATAGTTTTGCGTAATAATCCATATCTTATTACATTGTTTATGTCTAATTGATCTCATTTCCCGACAGCTAACCAATGAGACTTCTCACTCAACTTCCGCGTGTCCTAAAATTAGTCACGTGGTTCTTTTGTTAGCGGCGACAATGTTGATACTATAGATTTACTAGGCTCATCTTAATAGACCAGACTGCCGGTTGTCAAGTGCCACTTGTACGTGTGAGGCCCTTCTTGGGTGTGCTGCATTTGACACCATGTTTGTATGTTGCTACTTATGTTGTACATATTCCTGTTGACGTGTCAACGAGATCTACAGGACATTTAATCTAGATCAAGACATCCTAACTTATAGCTAAGTTTACTGTTGTCGTGTTGTTAACAGTTTGATCAATAAATAAAGTTTCACCGCCGACATTGCCACAAAGCGGCACACAGGGCTTGTAACTCTGCGCCCCGACTGTCTGACAAACCACTTTCATTTTAGAAAATACATTCAAGGAAAGTTCGCTCTGAAGTGTAAAGGAGACGGCATTTGTTGAAGGTGACAACTACTTGGTGGCAGTATATTTTACACGTATTTTTTAACAAATTGTCTCATGATGCCCTTCTTTACGTCAATTCGCTCTTAGACAATGATCTCCACACGATATGTTATGTTTGGAAACGTATGTCACATATGCAGCGAAGCCAGATGATAACAGAGAACAAAGTTCTAGTATAACTGTATTGGAATAAATATATTAATGCATAGAATAACTTGTCTTATCCCTTTCCTTCATATAAACGTGTTTTCACGCATTTACAAACAGAGTAGACTCAGATCAGACGGATCCTACAGGAGCCGTCTGATCAGGGTCTGCTCTGTTTGCTAGTGGACTTTGAAAGATGTTTTTTTTACGTTCTAAAATGGCTGTATTATGCTCCACATTCCATATTTCATTATAATTTCTTTTCCATGAATATTCAGTAGGTATTGAAATTTGGACTAAATATATAAAAGGGAAAAAGGTTCAGCGATCATCTAATTCATTTGGTACTATGCGTTTGACTTGCATCAATCTCTAGCTTGCTGTCGGCCGATCCATACTTACACATGCAACCAGTTTGGATCCAGAATAGACACCGTACGCCTCGGTCTCTCACGAGGACCCAAACTTGTTAACACACTCATTGTTTTTGACAGACAAACTGGTTATAGTTTGAATTTAGAAAATAGTAAAAGAACAAATGCTCAGTAGGCTAAATGTTCATCTGTCACTTGTCGGAAAGACGCTGAGTTAGATGTCCTATTAATGGCTTATATAGACATGCTTATTGTTCTACTAAATATACGAATGGACCGCCGCATCATAGCAATATTCAGGTGAACTTTCACATCTCGAACTTCAGTATCCATGCATAAAAACATTTTAGTTGAGTCTGAGTTCGTTCTCAAGGTTTTGATTTGGCTCAAATCTGACCAATCAAAAGCTTGAGAACCTCAGAGGACCATGCACATTACTTCCAGATAGCATACGTTCGAGCCATCCGACACTCGTTTCCTAATCAGAACACTTTTTAAATTCCACACTTTAATGTAGACCTAAATTACTTACTTTCGACGTGCATTAAACTACTGCGTGTTTTTCTATATATTCGTAATGATACGTTTTACAATAATGTTGTATTGTAAACCTTAAAAGTACCGAACGTTTACTTCGAGTTAACACGAAGTTTGAGTTAACTGAGTTCGAGATATCGAAGTTCCGCTGTACATGTACAAAAATGATAGTTTTACGCTGTTAGTTTATTTTAATATTAATCATGTTGATCAAAATTCCAATTAAAGCAAATTCTGGATTATTCGAACACTAAAATACGTATTAGTATCGATCTTTAAGGCAGGTGGCAGCTTAATACACGGTGAAAGTCATGGAGAAAACTCCTCTACAAGGACTAAATTCTTCTCAACAGAAAATCAAATTCGAATAATCGGGATTTAACTTTATCTCTAATAAACGTTTTCGAGGGTGTTACATTAATTAAAGGGGGCTTCTTGCTTGTTGTTCACATGTGGTTGCTTAATACAGAATCAAATCAATGCAGAAAGTACCCAGTGCAGCTTTTTACATTGCGTCAGTCAGCATTAAACTACTATACATAATTTAAAATAATAAGTTTCTTTAATGGTTATTATATACACGTTTAGTAGTCTGTTTATCTTTACCCCCCCCCCCCCCCGGCATCCCCCCTTAGCAGAAGTAAGTGGTGTTTATTACAGTGGCAGCATTTATCAGGAAATATATTTGGTACTTCGAAGCAGTCATGAGCTAAATATACCATATGACAGACTAGGCCTAGATTCAGCCTGGTTTTCATAAAATCTAAGTATATAACAGGACGAAAATCACAATACTTTAGTATCATAACATCGTCATTGCTTGATTGATTACTCTTACGTGCTCGTGTTTAACGTTCGTAGTTTGTCACCTATTGCTAGTGCACTCGTCGGAATTGAGATTCAGATACGCGGGGATCCGTGTTGGTTTTCTGGTACCTTAGGGTATGTTTTAGCCAGTGATCGAATCTGCCACATGTCTCTTTGAAAGTAAATGCTTCCTGATCGTGATCTTGGATAGCATGCATAAGTTTGAAGTTGCTTACAAATCCACAGCGGGGACATTTTTTCTCTATGGAAGCATGCACATTATTCGAAATATTGAACAATGTAATTCTGAGTTTACAGCTTAGATTTCCTGTTTTCATATGTCATTATAAAATACATTTAATTTAACCATTCGCTTGCTATTCACGTCAATATACCTACTGCAGGAGCTGTCTCATCAGGGTCTGCACTATTTACAAGCTGATTGTGCAACCAGTGCACTCCACAGCAGTGATTGCACAGAGAAACACTTGTACACAATGAAGATATATGTAATTATACAATAGGGCATGGGTGAAGAAGGAGAAATGTATTTTAAAATTCAGCAAGAGAAGGGTTAAATGTTTAATGCCATTATTTCGTATATGAATATCCATCAGTGAAATGGTTAAACTCACTGATTTAAACTCTCCGTGATATGACTCGCGAGGACTTGCGTCGTACCAAGTAAACCAACTCGTATAATGATGTTCACATCCTCCCTGTAGAGAACTGAAATGGCCGGGCCTGCTCATCGGCATATTTGACCTATGGTATCCCTCTTGACTTGATTTGACAGTGTACAAGTACTCGGCGTATGGTTTTTACACGTTTAATTGTGAAGGAATTCGAACGAAATTGACACTTGTCTGCATATGTGCATCCATAAGAGCTGTTGATTGTTGTTTACCGTCACGTTTACAAATAAGTGAAGAGTTGACATACAAGGGATAGAAAATGACAGCGCAGATACAGTTGGAACTTCCGGTTTCGGCCCGGCATTTCGTCAGTTTATGTAAGTTATGAAGTACTGTCATACTATCTATTAATTGCTGTATACTTTCAAACAAAATTAATGATGACTTCAACGCATTTAATTTTCATCTATGCGGCTGTCGAAATGCATGTGATATTGTTTCTTTTTTAAAATTATGTTTTCGCGGAAATTTCTTAAAATGACAAAATAAAACACACAAAACATTATAGGTCATTTAAAACCTTAATGGGTTACACAGGTATGCTGAGTCATTCTATGATTAGTTTAAATGTGCTGAATCCTTTATATGCGTGAATCAATTATGTCAGTAATTGACAATTAGGGTAGACCCAGGTCAGGGGGTTCTGTGTGAGCCCTTTGATCAGGATCAGCACTATTTGCACTGAAAACAAAATACAGTGTCAGGAAAAGTGTTGCATGGTTGGTTTCCTTCGTAAATATTAATAGACAGGGAAGAAAAAAAATTCATTCAGTATGCAAAGGATTTACTCTGTAAATGCGTGACACGCATGCATGGGCTTTTGCTAACAGTATAGATACAGATCAGAGGACTCCAAGAGCAGTCATTTAATCAGGGTCTGCATAATTTGCCATTCAAACTTAGCTAGCAATGGTAAGCCTTTGTGTATATACTAAGCGTACTCTTTAGTTAAACACTGGTTGGCTATTCCACTATGTAAACCCAACGTGTTAAACAGAGTATCCGTATACCCAGAACAGACGGCTCATTTAGGGGCCGTCTGATCTTGGTCTGCTCTGTTTGTTGATGGACTTTTAAAGATACGTTTCTTTTCCTTTCTAAAATGGCTACAATATTCCTCCTTCCATATGTCATTATAACGATTCTGTTCATAAACATTCAGTTGGTATTGAATTTTGGAATGAATATAGAACATGGAAAGGATTAATGGTAGCAAGACAGGGAATATATCATACATCGGATATAACATACAGTAACACCCTCTAAACCGAACGTTAGCTTTAGTATAAATATCGGTCTTGGAGACAGATGACAGCTTAATGCAGGGTGAAAGGCACGGAGAAAGCTCCTCTGCATGACTTTCAACCTGTAATGAGCAGTCATCTGCCTAAAAGTTTATTTAAGACAGTTCTTAAAGTAGATGTGCAACCTTGGTCTGTTCTGTTTGCAAGATAGGCGGACTTATCACTCATCATGATTAACAGTGACAGGTTGCATCGCAAATAAATCGAATACACACGTTCTAATAGTTGCCTTATAATATATAGATATTGTCTATGGAACATATATTTTTCACATATTCTGCCATTTGGGAGAGCCTAAACAGAGTGCTGTAAATCGCGGAAAAGCACTAGTGCATTTTTTATGTAAATGAGCAGTTTGAATCCGGCTGTACTACGATGTAAACAATGGCCAAAACAGCCGTCAGATATAGTCTGTTTCCATTTATATACACTTTTTTAAGGTCTTGTGATAAAAAGAATCTTACATTCGTGTTCATTACAAATTGTTTTCATGAAAGTCGTTTACTAAAATAAAAAATACACTCGAGAAAGCTCGTGTAATATTATTATAGCGAACTCGTTTCCTTAAAAAAATATGTAATGAACACTCATGTAAGATCGTCTATATTGCAATCGGATCCACGCCGTGGTTCAGGGGAAAATAATTCTGATACAATGTACAGAAAATGGACCTTTCTCCTGGCATTCAAATGTTTGACAAATTATAACGTATTGTACAAGTAATTCATCTGCAATATGTTTTGATATATGACAAGTGTTATTTGAAACGTGCAACTTTTGGACCCACAAGGCTTTGATACTACAAGAATGTGTTTAATGTACCAGGCGTTTGTTACTAGTTGGGTCGTTGAATATATGCCCTGGACAAAGTCGAATATTCAAGCTCATTAAGTTGGATACTCTAAGAAGAAAAAATGAACAGAAGTGTTATTATAATTGGTGTATATGTCACTTTTTCCTGCATACAAATTTAATGATTTGCTTGATAGAGTTGTCTTTTGACAAATCAAAGGGCACATGTTGTCTGATCAGGGCCTGCTCTATTTGCTTAAATGGTATATTGTTCTGATTATGCAGTTTCTGCTATGGCCAAAATGCACTGAACTTATGAATATTCTTAGTCTCGATGTTTGTACACGAATAAACACAAGGTAAATAGTTAATGCTAACAGTTTTGAATATATACTAGTTTTATTGTAATATGGCGACAAGATAGATATTCAAACGGACAAACAAGAGAATGGAAAAGCGAAAAGGATATTAGTAAAACCTTTCTATACCGGGCGTCTAATAGAGAAGCATTTGGATACTGTTTGGCAGGCGGCTGCTTATTGCAGGGTGAAAGTTATGCAGAAAGTTCATAGAGGAGCTTTCTGCACGGCGTTTACTCTGCATTGAGCTGGCACCTAACTCCAATACCAATATTTACACGAAATGTTACTGTACTTGACATGGAAAGCATGACTAATGAGTAAGTAACCTCAACAAGCTTTTAAAGTTCGTAAATTATCAAAACAAATTTAGTAGCAAATAGTGTACACCCCGACCAAACTGTCCCTCCTGGAGCAGTTTGATTTGGGTCTTAAACATTCGTTTAATGCTTAGGGTAATAATTATGGGTGAAAAGCGTCAGTTTACACTTTGTCGGTGTGTTTTTCAACCAGTACGTTTGCAAGTAGTGGGTTGTGGTTTTTGTCATAATTTGCAGTTAGCTAGTAAATTATTGAAGTATTTAATTATTCCTGTAGGATATTAGACAATTCCGTTCAAGTTAATATTTCCTCATTCAACGCCGACTGATTAATCCACTTATGCCTATTTTTCCAAAAAGGGGCATATGCAAAAAGTGTTGACCCTGATATGATTTCCCATGGATAGAGCCAATTATTAGAGTCCGTAATTTTTGTTTGCTGCAAAAATCACTATCCGATGCTCAGATCAATAAAGGATATCTTTCAGATACATGCAAAAAAACGAAAGTAACACATCATTCAAAAGTCACACATGTGTATTAACCGAGATCATTAACCCTTTCGCTGCCAATGCCGGATCTGTGATTACCTATGCAAACATTTTGGATCCAGATGAGACGCCGACTACCTCGGTGTCTCATCAGGATCCAAACTGTTTTTTAGTGTTACTATGTTTTTGAAACAAAAATAAAGAAAATCAAAAGAGTGAAAATTTGTAGCAGACGACAACGTTAGCAGATGACAGCGTTTGGCAGCGAAACGGTTAAGACACAAAGCTTTTAAGGTTAATTGGGGTAAATTGCAGGCTGACCGTATTTCATGAAGTCCTCTATGTTCGATATATAGTGTTGCTGTGCTTGTCTATCCCCACTGATAAATACATGTCCGTCCACAATATAGCCATTTAGTGTTACGGTTATGATTCGGACGAGATGCTAAGTCACCCGGCATAACATTCGAATTCTGGCCAAATTTATAGTTTATCACAAACAAATGCAAATAGTTAACCCATATAACACCAATGATCTCACCATGGGACATAAGTACACACTGTAGACCAACCAATGTCAAATGTTATCAACTGGACACACAACATTTGCAGACAACCCCCATCCGCTTCTCCCCCGCCGGGAGAAAATTAATGGATTTGAACATTTAATTTGGACGAGTCTTCTTAACCCTTTCCCTGTTCTGTATAAATTCATACCATATTTCAATACATTCGATATATTAATGGACAAAATAGTTATAATGAAATATGGAATGTGAACAATTGTAGTCCTATTAGACTTTAAAGAACCGAACTTTCAAATTCCATCAGCAACAGGGCAGACTATATAGCCTCCTATAAGAGCTGTCTGGTCAGGGTCTGCTCTGTTTGCAACTGCGTGAAAACACGTTTATATGAAGGAAGGGGTTAATATGATATGGGAATTAAAATGTTAAGGACACAAACATACTTGATATATAAAGCAGATGAGTGAAGACACTTCAGCCACTTGTAGGTTATTCAGTGTTTCTGTGAACGCCAGTCATTTATGTTTTTCATTCATGGAACTTCAAATACATTCACTTTCGCTAACAGGAAAATATAGTGGCAAATGTATTAAATGGAGAGTCCTGGGTGTTTAGTTGCTGTTTGTTTTATCATATATGTTAAACTAATTGACTAACTCCATACAACACAAACCTTTTGGAGTGTCATATCATTTTAGTCAAAGAAGTTAAGCACAACTACGAATATGATATTGTATCTACTATATATAAAGGATAACATATAGTTCCATACGCAAACCGAATAGATCTTGGTCGTACAGTAACCGCCTGGTTTCGGTCAGTACAACATGTCTTAACCCTTTCGCTGCCAAATTGTCGTCTGCTAACTTTGTCGTCTGCTACAAAAAATCACTTTTTTTTATTTTCTTCATTTTTGTTTCAAAAACATAGTAACAGTAACAAACAGTTTGGATCCTGATGAGACGCCGAGTTACTCGGCGTCTCATCTGGATCCAAACTGTTTGCATAGGTAATCACAGACCCGGCATTGGCAGCGAAAGAGTTAAGCGGCAATCAAAAAGAGGTATAATTATGGATCTATAAGGCAGGTGGTAGTTAAATGCCTAGCCAGTACCAATACATATATAACGGAGTTTGTAAAGGCATGCACTTGCTTGTTACAAGGAAAGCGTAACGCGTAAACCTCCTTCCTATAAGAGCTTTCTGCATAATATTTGTCCTGTATTAAGCTACAGACAGATTTAAAAGCATGATTTATACATGTACCTTTATAGAGTGGTTGTACTAGCGAGAGTTTGCTGTACAGTAAACATTCGTCTAATTTGCAATTTCGACTATATGTACTTTCGATTCGCTCAAACTTTGAAGATACTATTGTGAGATACTATTTGAAGATACTATTTGAAGATACTATTGTGAGTTTTTAGAGCTTGGATTCTGATAAGACGCCGAATTACCAGACATTTCACTTGGATATAAGCTGATTGAAAATGCGAGTTAGATCACGAATTGCACCAAACCCAATTATGAGCAGGTATTATTGGTTTACAGCGGGTAGAGAGGTATAGAGTATAGAGAGTTATAAAAGAAATATTTGCTAAGTCTTTTCATACTTGTGCATGGTTTAATAATCAATAAATAGTCCAGGAAGCAACACTCCTTTTCGGTAGATTTATTCAAAGAGGTTGTATCTAAAAATAGCCTATGATGTAATGGGTTAAGTGACCAACAAATGAATGTTCATGTTCAACAAATGAATGTCCGCTTAGGATAGGGTGTACTGTAAATGATGTGTCCCATGCATAATTTTGTTGTTTCAGTATTTACTCTCATAAAACAAACCACGGCGATTGTTAACTACTTCTTTCCTATATCTTCGACTATTTATTGATACGATTGATCTGGCACAAATTATTTCCAAGGGAATCTACTCCACCAATGGCAATAAGAAACGAAATGAAGAGTCGGTTCCCTTGATGTCGTACATTAGGCAACCAAATATTTGGGACGATGACTAATTTGTTAGGTTATTTATATCTTCCAGTACTGAGCACGACTTAACAATCTTGGGTCTTGACAGGTCTTCGTGTCGTCTCATTAGTGTCAAATTTCTTTGGCACTCGGTTAACAGTTTCTGAAATTCTATACAAATCGGATAGTAGTTTTAGAATACCTTTTTATTTCTAGGAAGGGTATGGTTAATGCAATTAATTTGCTATTTGTACTAGATGGGCGGGACTCGGGTGCGTAAAACTTGGGGGGTTCGGACACAAAAACAACTTGGGGATTCGGACACAAAATTAACTTTTTTCTGGAGTCTTAAAAGTGCCCATGATCTGGCTCTGACGTCATTACTTTCAAAATTTAGAATGCACCTGGGTGTCACATTTCTTTAAATTTCACAATTATGGATCGTTAATAGTATTGTTTTAGATTTTTGATTATAGATAGAGGACATTATAGATGGATAATATTGTACATAATAACCATTATCAATAATAGACATTATGGATAGAGTAGATACTATAGATAGTAAAACTATAGATATCAGACGTTTATAGATTGTAGATAGTATATATATTGAACACTATGACTAGTAGATACTATAGATAATAGACAATATAGACAGTAGACATTATAGATAGTAGACATGGATAGCAACATTTTATATAGTAGCTACTTTATATAGTAACTAATTTTGATAGTAAATATTACATATAATAGATCATGTATATGCTAGATAATGTAGATAGTAAATACTATTAATAGTACATATAATAGATAATAAACATTATAGATAGTACATGTAGACATTATAGATAGTAGATATTACATATAAAAGACCTTATACATGTATATAGTAGACATGATAGAGAGTAGACATTATAGATAGTATATCTTATTGATAGTAGACCTTATATATAGTGAACATTATAGATAGTAGATATTATAAATAGTAGACATTATATATTGTAGACATTATGGATAGTAGATATTATAGATAGTAGATGTTATATATAGTAGTAATAGTACACACTATAGATAGTAGATATTATATATAGTAGACTTTATATATAGTAGACCTTATAGATATTATATATTATATATAGTAGACATTGTAGATAGTAGACATAATAGATAGTATATATTATATAGCAGACATTATAGATAGAAAACATTATAGATAGTAGACATTATAGATAGTAGACTAGACATTATAGATAGTAGACATTATAGATAGTAGATATTATAGATAGTAAAACAGTAAAAACAAGTACCTAATTATAGTCTACTTTCAGTCCTAATGACCGCTCCGTCGACTGTACATTTACTCCCCTGATCATTGAGTATTTGGCTTACAATATTGAGCACTGCTAACATATGGCGCAATCATGCAGCCGCAGTACCGGCAAGTGACCCTCACAGGTACCCATTTTAACCCCTGGGTGGAGAGGAGGTGCGAGTGGGAGACACGGAAAAGCGTCTCTGAAACTTCCGAGAGGGACCAGGATTTGAACATCGGTCCTCCGGACTGATAGTCAAGCGCGTTACCACTAGACCACCGCACAACATAGTATACATTATAGGTAGTAGGCATTATATATAGTAGACATTATAGATAGTAAACCTTATAGATAGTAGAGATAGATAGTAGACCTTATGGATAATAGACCTTAAAGATAGTAGACATAATAGATAGTAGACCTTATCGACATTAGACCTTATAGATAGTAGACCTTATAGATAGTAAACCTAATAGTAGACATTATAGATAGTAAACCTTATAGATAGTAGAGATAGATAGTAGACCATATGAATAATAGACCTTATCGATAGTAGACATTATAGATAGTAGACCTTATCGACATTAGACCTTATAGATAGTAGACCTTATAGATAGTAAACCTAATAGTAGACATTATAGATAGTAGACCTTATCGATAATAGACCTTATCGATAGTAGACATTATAGATAGTAAACCTTATAGATAGTAGACATTATAGATAGTAGACCTTATAGATAGTAGACATTATAGATAGTAAACCTTATAGATAGTAGACATTATAGATAATATACCTTATCGATAGTAGACATTATAGATAGTATACTTTATAGATAGTAGGTATTATATATAGTAGACATTATATATAGTAGACATTCTATCTTAATTCAAAGTGACAGTCAAACAAAGGGCTACCAAATTAGTTTTCTGGATTACATTCAGCTTTCGTTAAATGGCCACTTACCTAAAACATCTCATTTCGATTTACAGAGACGTCACTTTACATCAGTAACACTAATGAATTAACCATGGTTATGTTGAGGCAATTTTGGCCCAAAAGAGTTTTCAGCGCTGACGTCATTTGAAGTTTGGCTAGCCCAACAAATAAGGCTCAGTCTGCTGATCGCGATCTCAAAACCATTTACAAAAAGTTTGAATCAATATGAGATGCCGAATAACTCGGTACCTCACCATAATCGAAGTTGTTTGCTACTGTGCAATTACTTCGATAAATAACCTACCATATTGGATTGTTCTGCAGACGAGGTATTTTAGGCGACAGTGTATTTATGGAAGGATACAGATTAAGATATCCCTTCTCATGTTAAGCATTACTTGATTGGCATTTGTAAACATTTTGGGTCCAGTATTACAAAGTTCTGAGTCTGAGATCATTCTCAAGTATCTCATTGGTCAGATTCTGAGCTTGTTCAGAATATATCCATTCAGATTCTTGAGAATGATCTCAGACTCATGCAAAACTTTTGTAATCCCTGACATGGATCGAGAATCCAAACGGTTGGCAATTAAGCGAAACATTTCAGTCAATTGGCCAAATCAGTTCAAAAATGTTCAGCTAACATCATTTTGGATATCATAAGGAGGTTTAATTCGATTCTTTTCCAGATTCCGTCATTCTCATCCTATCCATATGCAGTGTTACAGTCGCGGCCAGGAATGCACGATTTCCATTCCTTCTCTCCAATGGCACGTGCGCTCTTCCGTCACAGTATACATCTATGTGCACGTGCACGACAAGGCTCGCTATTATGGACTATGACAACTTCTGTGGGTAAATATTCATGCAAAAGGTTTGGTATTGTCCTGTTTTATTAACCTGTCAAAATTTAAATAATTATACGCTTGCTGAACACGCCATAAATAGCTTCGATTGATATCGATTGTTTCCGCTAATAAAAGCTGCCCACCTGGCTTATTGTCCTAAAACTATAAAACGGGTACCAAATGGAAGACAAGACATTGTGCTTTTCTTTCTAACTTGTTTTTGTTTAAATTACCTTATTTGCATACTCATGAATATTAATGAGAACATTAAAAATAGTAAAAAAGGTATAGAAATAACGTAAACCTTTCATTGTTTTATCCTACAAATATCAGAAAATAGTTTCAAATGCAGTTTAACATGGTGACGAAATCCCCAGGAAACACAATATCCAATTTGAGGACCATAGCATTAATTTTAAGCACCATATTTACCGTTTCCATGGCAACACCCTAGTTTTCGTAATGATGGTCCGTACCTGCAAAATCGCCAGTTTTTGTCCAAAACCTATAGAACTGGTATCAAATTGGAGATAGGATATTGTGCTTTTATTTCTAACTTGTTGTTTTTAAACTACCTTATTTGCATACTCATGAATATTAATGAGAACATTAAAAATAGTATAAACAATATAGAAATAACGTAAATAGTGTAAACTATTCACTTTTTATCCTACAAATATCAGAAAACAATTTCAAATGCAGTTTAACCTGATGACAAAATGTTCAGAAAACAGACTATCAAATTTGAGGACAAATTTTTTAACTCTAAGTAACTTTTTAACTGTTTCCATAGTAACCATTCATTTGACTCTGTTCACACATTTTTGTTCGTCGACACCTACCTGTAAAAAGCTTCCATATCACAGGAAGTTTTTGTGCTAACTGTATAAAACTGGTACCGAATTAACGCTAAGACAGTGTGCTTTGGTTTAAAGGCTATAATTAGGAATTACCTTATTTGCATACACATGAATATTAATGAGAATAATTAAAAAAAATAGCAAAAACATACAGAAACAACGTAAACCTCTCAATTTTTATCCTATCAATATAAAAAAACAACTTCAAATGTAGTTTAAATTGATGACAAAATACTCAGAAAGCTAATCATCTTAATTGATACCCAAACAATGAACTGTAAGTAAGATTGTAACGGTTTCCATGGTAACCGATCCTTTCACAAATTTTGGAAATTTGACATATGCACAAATGATATATCAACAAAAGTAAATATTTACATTTTAAAATGTCCGGTTTTTGTCCTGTTTGTTCAACCTGTCAAAATTTAAATGATTATACGCGTGCTGAACATGCCATGTATCTAATTATTTGTCCGTTAGGCCGGTAGTAGTTTCATGCAGGTCAACAGAAATACAGAAAGCTTTTATATAAGCTGTCGGCACTACTTTTGTACTGCATTAAACTACCACGGGTTTTAAATGCTCCTTTGTTCAATAAATGAATGACCGCTTAAGACAAGTTCTACTTATGGAATATTCTTCAGAAGTTATTCATGATGAGATGTGTGATCCTGATTTAACATTTCAGGTCATATTTAGAGATGACTGAGTGTTTGGATACAGAGATTTCTAAGAACTCATCTTCTTTGGTTGGAAGAGTTTTCAACAAAACAGAAACCCTAAAGAAACTGCAGTACTTATGCAATCTCTACACTGGTAAGTACGCCGTTATTTAACGTCACTACAATAAACGAATAATTTTAATAATATAAATAAAGTTGGTATTTGTTATGTTCAATCATTATCATGAAGATTGTCAATTTGAACTTAAATCGAAAAATACCCCATGTGGTACAAAATAAACCATTTTCATAATTATTTATAAGTTTTGTTCTACAACAAAATATTATCGACATTGATCGAAAAGTTAACGAAACTAAACGTCTTCGTCATCAACACATATGAAGGTTGTGTCTTCTACGGCATTTATTCAACTAGTTTTCTTCTGTTCTGCATATAAACAAATTATGTGTAATAAAAATTCCTGTAATTGTTAGGCATTTTTCAAACACTTTTAACGTAGAGACTATCACTTAAAGACAATATACACATTTTTGTCTTTGGATAACGAACAATAACGATTACAAACAGCGTAGAGAATCAAATCAAGACATATTTATAATGGCATTATGGACAGGAAAGATTTCGACCTGACACATATGTTCGAGTCAGAACTAATCAAATAGCGCGACAACTAATTAGTATCAGATCTTATTTCCTGGGTATTATGGTGACATACAGTGTTGGAAGTGCTGTTGGAATATGTCGTGGTAAGACCCTCAAAACAGACGTTAAACTAGGATTTAATACCGGTCTTTGGGATTGGTGGCATCTTAATGCATCTAGTGAAAGTTATGCAGAAAGCTCCTCTATGAACTTTCTGCATGACTTTCACCCTGCATAAGCAGTCACCTGATATAACCTAAAGGTATCTAAAGTACAAAAATGAGTCATGCAGGAAACACCACATACAGAACAAACACTCGCCCGAACAGCAACACAAGGAAACAGCAAATGTACATAGGTAGAAAAAACAACAAGAGACGCACAAAGACAAAACAAACATACAATAGGAGGAAGATGGAAGTACCGCCTTGGAACGGTCAGTGACAAAAGTCACCGGGGGTTTAAACCGGTTTATGGGCGCCCAACCTCACCCTTTTCTAAGTTCGTCTAGAATTCCGGTTTATAAATATAGGTTTAACATGTATATGAGATGACTACATTTACACTGAACAATATATTGACACTGAACACTATATTGACACGGAACACTATATTAAGACTGAACACTATATTGACACTGAACACTACATTGAAACTGAACACTACATTGGCACTGAACACTACATTGACACTGGACACTACATTGACACTGAACACTATATTGATACTGAACACTACACTGAACACTACATTGACACTGAACACTATATTGATACTGAACACTATATTGACACTGAACACTATATTGATACTGAACATTATATTGACACTGAACACTACATTGACACTGAACACTACGTTGACACTGAACACTATATTGATACTGAACAATATATTGACACTGAACACTATATTGACACTGGACACTATATTGATACTGAACATTATATTGACACTGAACACTATATTGACAATGAACACTATATTGACACTGAACACTATATTGACAATGAACACTATATTGACACTGAACACTATATTGATACTGAACATTATATTGACACTGAACACTATATTTGACACTGAACAATATATTGACACTGAACACTATATTGACACTGAACAATATATTGATACTGAACACTGACAGTATGAATAATAAGTGTAAAGTATTTAACTGTCTTTAACGGCATTATGAACAAGACCATGACATAAATTGTAGAATATGGTCTATCTCAGACCCTAGTTAGGCGACTATTACAGAGTAGCCGTCTGATATGAGTCTACTCTACTTACAAAGAGGTGAAAGTGCGTTTCTACGGAGGGAAGGAATATGAAGAACAGTAGATTTATTTTTAATACAGTAAAATCCTTCTAATGCGATCACCTAAAATAGGTATACTTATGGGTGGTAGATGCAGATGGTAGCTTAATGTAGGCATAACGTAATACAGAAAGCTTTTCTGGGAGCTTTCTGCATTACTTTTGTCCTGCATTAAGCAACAACCTGCTTATAAAGACATCCATGTTTATTACTGTAATAAAACACTTTTGGGTCGAAAGCGTTTTCACTCATTTGATTCCTATAAGGCCTTCTCATCGGGTCCTGTTCTGTTTGCTTACTGAATTCGATGGGCCTGTTTCTTTACTTTCTGAAATTGCTACAATGGTCCACCTTCCATATACCATTACAATTGTTTTGTCCATGAATATTCAGTAGGTTTTGAAACTTAGAATAAACAACAAACAGGGACATAGTTAATCTGTTGTTGTTGTTGTATTTCAGATATCAAACCAGAACTGGACTCCTGTCCGTACGAGAAGGAGGCACAGCACTGTGACAAAATAGCAAATTGGCTGTATATGCGTAATACTACACTGGGTAAAGCAGAAGTTTGTGGGTAAATGCAATATATTTTTACCATCGTTAATTTAACCATCATTTGTACGACAGACCCCCAGCAAAGCTATTGAAAAAGTGTCCTAATAACGGTTGTAAGTGGGCATTTTTGTACGTACATGATTCTTGTGGTTAAAACCTATCTACCTAGGATTTGAATTGGGTGAACCAAGGGGAAAACATTTTGTACTCATTTGTGAAATATTCATTTTTAATCAAAATTAAAAGTCTACAACGTACTGTCGTACAAGTCTTCGGACACGTCTTCGGTCATGCGAACAAACTGTCCTGATAACGGTTGTAAGAAGACACTTTGGTAGTTATGTAAGACTCGTACTGTATCTATTGCTTGCAACGTGCCACGAAATCACGAAACGTATACTGATAGTAGACTACACATTGTGCTTAACCCTTTTCAAATTGACTCTTCCAACATTCAAACAGAACAGGCTTATGATAAATATTTAAAGATTTGTCAAAAGAAAAGCGTAATATGACAAACAGTGCAGACCTTAATGAGGGGACCCCTGTAGGAGCCCTCTCATCTGGGTTTACACTGTTTGCAAAGGACATTAGTGACTTCTGTCCAACGCAGGAAGGGCTAGTGTTCGTTAGCCCTTTATCGTCTGTATAAACAGAGTAGACTTAGATCAACTGGCTCTTGCAGGGACCGTCTCACCAGGATCTTCTCTATTTGCTGTTTGGATGACATATATTTTATGCTAAAGTCTCTGCCATGAACAAACATTTCTGTTTTCATAATGTTTATGATGCTATATACAATAAAACCCATCTAAACTGGATTTCTAGTAGAGAAGAATTGAATTAAGGTACCTATAGGCAGGTGACTACTTGATGCAGGATGAAAGTCGTGCAGAAAGCTCCTGGAGGAGCTTTCTGCATGACTTTCACACTGCATTAAGCAGCCACCTGTCTCCAATGCCGATATTTATACTGAATTGAACTTCCGGTTTATAGAGGTTTTACTGTTGATAACGTCTAATTAACCTCTTCAGTGTCAGACGAGTTGTATCATATGCAAACAGTTTAAATTTAGACACAGAGCAATTCGTGTTCTGTTTGAAACTCTGTATTGTTTTTTAAAGAAATTGAATAAATGCATACTTTAAAAAAAAGTGATACAAACTGAAAAGTGTCCAGCAGACAACAACACTGACACTTAATGTGTGAATATTCATAATGACAAGTTTCTTACACGAATATTCATGGAGTAAAGGGCTAATTTCGAATATAGGCAAACAATGTTAGTCTAGACGCAAGGGCTACTGTTGTAGTCATATGATCTGAAAAAGGGCTATAAAACACGCTTTGCCCGAGCCCTGATATATATTTGCTTGAGAAACCATAACCCCTGGCCTTGCCGCGGGGTTATAATTTTTTTTCCTTGAATCTGATGTCATTCTCAAGCACTTCATTGATCAGATTCCGAACGTTCCTAGAATATGGCCAACTATATACTTGAAAATCATCTCAGACTCAGACATCTTATGCTCTTGGACCCTGACCCGATACTTGAGAATGAGCTCAAACACGAACTACCTCATATGTTTTATTATATTTGGGGCCGGGTTTGTACTGGTTGCTACATATATACCACACAATGAACCTTATAGAATCTATCCCACTAATAAACATTAGTTTATTTTCAAAAAGGGAGTCACTTAAAATAAATTCATATTATACACTGTACCTTACTATAACGAAGGGGAAGTTTGTTGTAGAATGAGGAAAGACAGGAGCGTTTGTCATAGATTAAGAAGATGCAGGAAAAACATGGACATGCTTCGTAGAAAATATCTGTTCACGGGTGTCACTGGATAAGGCAATGCAGGAAAACTGTTTCATAGAATATTAAAGTGAAATGCGTTGTAGAGGAATGAAGGGAAAGTGTGACTTAAAATAAAAAATGGAAAGAAGAATGAAGCAATGCCGGGAAAGCATGCCGTAGAATAAAAACTTAATTTAATGTGAAGTTTAAAAATGGAGGGAAGGTGTGACTTAAAATATGAAATGAAAAATTAGAGGGTAGAATAAGGCAATGCAGGACAAGTGTGTCGTAGAATAAGATATTTAAATTGAAGTGCGTTGTAGAAGAATTGAGGGAAAGTTTGACTTAAAATAGGAAATGGAAAGTAGAGTGAAGAATAAGGCAATGCAGGGAATGTTTTCGTAAAATGCGCTACCTATCACAATTGTTTCAAAAGCTTACGTTAACCTAGGCGTCAAAATGCGTCATTTACGATAATATGAGTGAAAGGATAAATAGAATACATGTACATGTGTAACACGTGTAGGTGAGTCTTGTTATAACAGTATATAATATTTCTGCAACTATCATCTCTTTCCACAGTTTTACCGAAGTGTACAGTAACTGCTACTGGAACATTACCTGTCCAATACGAGTCAAACACTTCCTGTCCAGTACCGTGGCCTTTTATTCATCTTACACATGTGCTGAACAGTAAGTATGTTCTTTATGTTTTTATTTGTTGTCAGTTCACATGTCAGTATTATATTTCGGGTTTGTTTTCTTTTATTTCTATTCCATTCTCTAATTAACCCTTCGCTTGCTATGCGCGTCTATATACCTACCTGTAAATAGTGAAGACCCAGATGAGACAGCTCCTGCAGAAGCTGTCTCATCAGGGTCTGCACTATTTACAAGTTGATTGTGCAACCAGTGCATTTCACAGCAGTGATTGCACAGCGAAATACTTGTACACAGTGAAGATATATGTAATTATACAACAGGGCATGTGTAAAGAAGGAGAAATGTATTTTAAAATTCAGCAAGCGATGGGTTAAGGAAAGACATTCTTTATGCTTTTCGCCACATTGCACACGATCATAACACTAAAGGCATGATAAATTTGGTTTTAATAAAACAGTACATTTTAGACTCATTCCCATTGTCATAAACTGTCGTTACAATTCACGATTTCTCTTTTTTATAAAGGACATAAAATTTTGTTCAGAACAATTCTATCACATTATTACATTTGTAAAGAGGACTTACTGTTATATTTGGACATAGATTAAGTGTGAGGTTGGTCGCCTCCCCTAACCATGGTTTACACATCCAGTGATAGCTTTGCATATATGCATATGTTGCTGAAATGAATTATTTTGTTTTCAGTGGCACTGCAATAAATGCAAAATGTAGCAATTTAGGAAAGGCAATGTTTCCGGAGATGAAGAAACTCCACGAACACTGCATGTAAGTGCAATTATATTATCCCAATAACACGATGAGTATTCACGAATACTGCATGTAAGTGCAATTATATTATCCCAATAACACGATGAGTATTCATGAAAGTATCGCCCATTGTAAATATTGACTACAGTGGAATATGTTTTAACCCTTCGCTTGCTGAATTTTAAAATACGCATCCCCTTCTTTACCCATGCCCTGTTGTATAACTACATATATCGTCACTGTGTACAAGTATTTCGCTGTGCAATCACTGCTGCGGAGTGCACTGGTTGCACAATCAATTTGTAAATAGTGCAGACCCTGATGAGACAGCTCCTGCAGGAGCTGTCTCATCTGGGTCTTCACTATTTATAGGTAGGTATATTGACGCGATTAGCAAGCGAAGGGTTAAGCGGTCATCAAAATGAGGTGTAATTATCGGACTGTAAGACAAATGGTAACTTAATGCACGTCAAAAGTAATGCAGAAAGCTCGTGCATTTACCTTTGCCCTGCATTATGCAATAACTGCAATATTTAATACATGAATTGCCACTTAAGACACGTTCTACTGTAATATTATTCTGAGAGTAAGAATTCACAAGGAAATTTCCACAACCACTAATAGCAAATCAGAACTATAACAGAAGCAAAGCTAGCAACACCTACTTCGGTGCACCCTTTTAGCAAGGGCGAACTCAGGCGTTGTTATAATGTACAATGTTAGCCGTAACCAAGTCTGAATTCTTGGAAGATTGGAAAACAGGTTAGCTCCAGGTGAAATGCCGAATGACTTACAAGCAACCAAGCTATTTGACACCTGGTCAAACGGTTCTAAGAAAGCTTAATCAAACCTGAAGTAGTCAAAAGTGCACCTGATCCGCATTGAATCATATGTTTGTTTGCAGCGGGGTGAGTATTAAAGTCATTAAATGAAGCTTAATTTCACCAAAGGGTGAACATGATGTAGTTATAGATAACAACGGACTATGAAATATACACCTTTAGTATTGAAATTGCCAACTTCTATTATGTGTATTGAAAGACAGCAAGATAATTAACTCTTTCTCTGCAGATATTCTGCAACAATTTTCATTTCATTCGTTTTCATTTATCTTTCAATAGCATTGTCACAATAACAAAACATGATGATCCTGGTGAGACACTGAGTGACTAGACGTCTCATTCGGATCCAAACTGGTTGCATAGGTTATCACAGTAGGGGCACTGACAGCGAAAGAGTTAACTGTCTAGCACACAATTCTTCACTGCGATAGTTTTGCGATAAGCAATTTGACAATACATGTAATTGCTATAGATGGGATTCACCTTTAGTAATAGAGTTCCAGATAAGATGCTTAAAGACATTCCCTTGGCCGGCTTGGGTCTTTACAGCTAACCTGTGAAAAAGCATGCGGCACATGGTAAGAGCTATAGCAGTCTGCCTGTCAAGAACCACTGGAGCGTTCCATGTGAGGCCCGTCTCTTACATTTGATGATTTGGAAATGATTAGATTGTCACTAATGCAGTATATGTTTTTATTTTTTATTATGCTCCCTGAAACTATAAGAAGGAGCATATAGGCCCCGCTTTGTCCGTTCGGCCTGTGAATGTCTTCTAAAGTGCTCAACCTACATTCATGACACTCCACATACAAATATATCTCATATCCCGCTTTGTCCGGGTTACTTGACGTCTCATCTGGATCCAACCTGTTTGCATATGGCCCTTTGTTTGTTAGTGGTAGGCTTCTTAAGGGTTGAACTTCTATTGGGTTCTGACCAACAATGGTCTTTTGAGTGTGTTCCCCTTGACTAATTGTATGTCAGGGCCTCTCTAGACAGAATGAGACGGCTTGCCATATTTTGCACACTTGTATCATGCTTTTACTGTTACTTTCACGCCTATTGAGAACAATGGGGGGGATCATTGAATGGACCTGGGTAATGTCTTTAAATTAGAAAAGCATGTGCTGTGACCACTCTATTGAATCGTCTCGGTGTAATCGTCGAAGTTTTCAGCGATTGTCTAAGGATTAGTAGTATCCGCATATCGTTAATACTGAACAGATATAACAGTTGAAAAATAGGCCAAAAGCATTATGTTAATGCTGTGAAACACGTGTACAAATTTTGATGTTGATTTATTTATACATCATATTAGACTACTATGGAAACCGTTTGATCAGGATCTACTCTGTTTGTGTAGGGACTTAAGTTTGATTCAACATTTCTATAACTCATGTGTAAAAATTAAGCCTTTCCAAAAATAAAATATTAATGTTTATACCTCACACGAATGTTCATGATAAAAATGATAAACTGGACTTGAAGACATATAGAAAAACAAATAGACTTTAATCTACGCAAGTGTAACCAATATTACGTTTACTCCAGTACTTTACTAACAAAACCTTGCATTGTGTTAACATAGAACAGAAGTTAAGCAAGACATTATGGAATAACTCCACAACATAAGTCTATCAAGTCTATAAGCTGCTAATAATTGAGCCACTAACTGTGGGATGGTAATATTTGCAATCAGATTGGTTCAGGCTGAGAGGTCTCATCAATAATTAAATGGTTATAAGTTTCCCAAAAACTTGTTCGACTCGGAAGCCGTCATCATTTCACCAGATCAAACCTCGAGCAGACGTTTTGTTACGGTTTTAGATAGCGTTAGCAATATATTATATAGCCATGCAAATAAAGCAATAAAAGGTATTTCTAGTGCCTCTTGAATTCTGATAGAAGTGCATGTATGAGTCATAAGGAAACACCGCATACAAAACACACAACCGCACAAACAGCACCACGATTAAAAACAGCAAATGTGCATGTATATTAGCCACAAAGAGACACATAGACATAACAAACAAACAACAGGGGAAGATGGAAGTACCGCCTTGGAACGGTCAGTGACTAATGTCACTGGGGGTTAAGGCTATTTTTTTGGTATTTTTTTTTTTTAAAAAACAATGTCACATTGAAAGACATATTTTGAAATCTCGAATGCTTACTCTATTTCAGCGGTTTTGTGAACGAAACTAAAGAGTGTTTTATTCGAGAGAATCTTTTGCTCTCAACTCACCCCGATGACGTCATTCATAACACCGGTTTTGACATCGAACGCTTCGTCGAATACAGGGTTTTCCGATGCAACATTGAAAAAGGTACACCTACATCACACGCGTATCAAAATGAGTACGTAGTGCATATTACAGTAAAACCTCTCTATAACGACCACTACATTGTGTTAATTAGTTGGTATTTAGGGCAGGTGGCTGCTTAAAGTAAAGTGAAAGTAAAATAACGCTCGTATAGGAACGTTCTGTTTTTCTTTCACCTTGCTTGAAGCAGCCACCCGCCTTTAACACAAAATACTTGATGTAATTGAGTGTTCGTTATAGAGAGGTTTTACTGTATATCACGGGTTTAACAACTACAGATGTAACTACAGTCTATGTGGCGAAAATGTGAAAGCCTTTACAAACAGTTTGGAACTCGATGTCTTATCAGGATACAAACTATTTTGCTCTCTGATTATAGTTGCCAACAGAAAGGACGGAATTCCAATCACTTAAAAAAGTGCTAATGAATATGAAACTATGCATGTACAGCATTTTTTGCGTTAAGCTCATGATATAGAAAGTTTTGATAGTACAGAATAACGGTTAGTTGAACATAAGAGACCGGGAAACAGGTGGTTGCTTACTTCAGGGCAAATGTTAATAACATATCAACTAGGAACTTTCTGCGTTATTTTCGACCTGTATTAAGCTACCATTTTTCTTATAGACTCACATTTAGACCCCATTTAGCGATCATGTTTAGACAGTATTCTACTGTACATGTTGAACAGACGCCTTCCATACAGGAACAGAACAGAACAGATGTTTTATTCAAGATTTATTCGTACTGTATATCGTCTATTTTACATAGTACATCATATTAATAACACGTGAATATGTACAGGCAGCAGAGAATATACAAAATAAAAGTTTCAGTTTGGTTTTACGACGTTATTTAAAGTTGGAATTCAGATAACGAGGATGCATATATGATATATAGAAATTCAACGGGAATTTAACATGGCATTTCGCAAGGACATAGCTTCTTTCACAAAGAGCGATATTTTTTTTATCAGATTTGATTAGTACTTAGTTTTTAATACTTATACATAGATGGTCTAGTATAGTAATATTTGCTTATACATTTACTGCGTATATCATCAAAACAAGGACATCTACACACAAAGCGGTATTCGTCTTCTAAATCAAAAGAATTACAACACTGACAATATATTTCGTCACGTGGCACAGGACGACTTTGAACAATGCGTCGAAGTTGTATATATTTAACGAAATATAAAGGATAACAGCGTTTCATCTCGCATGTAGTTGTCAGCTGTCTCAATCATTTATTCAATCACTTCGCATGTTAACGCCTTTGCAAACAGAGTACCAATTATGAAGGATTCGTCTGATCAGTGTGTGGCTCCGCTTCGTGATAGTTGAATATAGCTATTTGTTTCAACTCCCATCTGTTTCTGGCCGTTTCAATGGATAAGAACAGTCACGTGGTGACCCTCTATATTTATATAAGGGGCCAGTAGCTGACCCATTATTGATATACCACAACAAAATGGCTGCCGTTCGAACTGTTTGTCTTTAAATCATTATTTTGATTCACGACATTGCCTATTTTAATAAATATTCACTAAATATAACGGATTGTCGCATTTTAATTAAACTTTTTGTTTGTTTGGCCGTTTTTGTTACGCACAATTGTGACGCGCAACTCTGTATATTAACAATGACGTCATTTTAACGTTTACAAACGTCCTTTCTGTAAATAATTCATCCTACAGACCCCCTTTATTTCCGTAGTGGGTCAGTGACCATCCCAATAACTCATAATGTCAACAGTTTCAGCTAATTGATATTCATACAGTCATATTTCCTACTCATTATGCACGAGGTAAAGGGTTAAACCGTTACAGTGCCGCACACAAGTTACTACTGTCCTTTGCAAACAGTGATAACCCAGCCGAAAGGGTTCCTAGAGGAGCTCTCTCATCAGGGTCTGCACTGGCGGCCATATTACACTTCTAATTAGAACAATCCCTAAATATTCACCATAAGCTTAACCTGTTTGAGGTGTGGACTAGTCCAATTGAAAAATCAGCGCTGTGAATGATTTAGTTTTCGGAGTTGACCTCCTTATGATAGTTAGTGTAGAACGGTTTAACTGTACTTTGTTGCAGAGAGAAACCACGAATGCAGTTCGAAGAAACGCAAAGAACAACGGTCTTGCTTTCTGAAGTTTAAAAGTGACATGAAACACGAAGAAAGCAGAGTTCGGAATGGGTCGAGGGTGCCGGTAAAGGATTTGTGCAGGTAAATATTTATGTCTTTTTGTTGGTTTTGTTTTCGCCCGTCGCTTGATGGCTTGTAATGAAGTGAAGTATCGGCTGGCAGGGCTGTTGATGACAGGCATATTGGTTCGTCAAAATATGTTATCCCTAGGGGGTAAAACCCCTAGAATGCGACCACTTGTGGATAAACATGGATGTTTTAACGCATTACAAAATTAATACAGAAAGCTCCTCTAGGAGCTTACAGTATTAATTTTGTCCTGTATTAAGCTATTACCTACCTCTACCAACCAAAACTATACCCCTTTTAGATTGACGCATTAGAGGGGGTTTACTGTATTTTTCTGCCGAACCCTATCTTTGTGCAACACATTAGAATCGCCTTTCCAGTGTGATTGTAGTACGTGACACACACAGTTTGATGATTTTTTTTTTATTTTGATGTCTTATCACCTTCCTTCACAAATACGCCTTCTATCCATTTGTAAACAGAATAGACACAGGACAGCAGACGGCTCCTAGACGTCTGATCAGGATCTGCTCTATTTGTTTATGAAATAATACAGATATGACTCTACAGTTTCTGCCTAGACCAAAATATCCAGTGCCATTAAATTATTATAAACCGATTCTAAATGATATTGAATACATATTTATCGAGTAAATGGTTAGTTGCTAATTGTAACCGTATCCCTGGTTGAGGCGAATGACATTCACGTTCTTAAGTTCTTTGTTTTGGTCTTGAATATTTACCAAACAGATCATGATCTATTGCCTTGAACGTCTTTGTTAAATTCGACATCCTTCTAGATCGCATTCCTGTAATTGATGTGTGCATGCAGTCAGATTGCAATTTAAGAGCTACAGATAAATGTGCGTAGCCCAATACTAAAATCGCCTATTCTCCTACAAACCCTATACTGTAATCTGTGAGGTTCGTCTCTTAAAGACGAGTTGTTATTGCCATGGTATGTCCTTTGTATACCCAGGAACTGCGCGATGCTAAACTTGTAAGGCTCAAATTGGACCGGAACTGGAAAAAGGCCAGGCTCACTATAGACCATCGGCTATATGGAGAACAGTATGCCAAAGTCAACAAGCTACTGATAAAGTCGAACATTGAATTTTACTCAGAGAGAGTTGAATCATGCCAGGCAGACTCAAAAATTCTTTTCAAAGTCACTAAGCATCTGCTAGGTTCAACTCATTGCCTATTGCTTCGTCCTGGAAACAACTTGCACGAGACTTCGGTGACTTTTTCGTTGACAATGGAGACAAAATATGGGGTAGATATTACATCAGGCACTGTATCCATAGTGCCGTTTACCACTGAGATGCAGCATTTAACAAACTTTTAAGAAATGTTTGCTACAAAGCTCTACAGTAGAAGAAGTAGAACAGATCATTAGGGTATCCCTGTAAGTCTTGCGAACTGGGTCGATTACCTATATGGCTGTTAAAGTCATGCCTTGATGACCTCCTACCGATTTTGACAAACATTGTAAACTCCTCTGTAGACACTGCCTACGTTCCAAACAGTTTCAAGAGGTCACATGTCAGACCTATTGTAAAAAACCGGAGCTCGTGTCAAATGAACTTAATAATTATAGGGCTGTATCAAATCTGACATGTGTCTCTTAAGTGTTAGAACGACATCCTTCAATCCCTAGATAAAAACGAAATTACAATTCTGGTGATACTTGACTTATCGGCTACATGTGAGACAATCGATCCCGAAACGTTGCTGAAACGCATAGAAAAAGACTTCATAACCACTGGAAACGCCCATTGAGTGGATGACCTCCTATATAATGACCGCATTCAAATAGTGTCAGTAGATGGGAATTTGAACACTCAAGTTAACATGAAATATAGCGTGCAGGGGATCGGTCATAGGACGAAAACACTATATCATGTACACGACACCTGTCTGCTCAATATGCAGAAACCATGTGCTGAACCACCATTTTTATGCCGGTAACCCAGAAATATACATAGCCTTTAAGCCCAAGGACATAAACGGTCAACAAGAAGCTTTATAACGAGTTGAGAAATGTCTCAAAGAAATAGTCTCTTAGATGCACCAGAACATGCTGAACCTCAATAGTGACAAAACTGAGGTCATCCTTTTTCATACAAAAACCCAGAAGTACATGAAGAGATTCATGTGCAAGTAGGACCCTCTGAAATCAAGCCATCTTTGTGTAAAGAATATAAAGAATCTCGGTGCATGGCTCGATTCACAAATGGACATGACATCACACATCAATTCCGTGTGTAGGTCTAGTTATGCACATAAGAAAGTACCTCTCACCTGCTGTTACCAAGACTTTGGTGAACTCTCTGGTTACATCAAAAATAGACTACTGCAAACCACTGCGGAAACTTCAAAGAGTGCAAAACACAGCAGCCCGCATCATAGCCAGGACTTCTCGATATAATCATATCACGCCGGGTTTTTCACTGGAGTCTAGTTCAACATCGGATTGAATTCAAAATTCTGACACTTACGTATAAGTATAAATGGAAAAGTAGTAAAGTCAAGCAGGCAAAGCCACATGCAAGACGCAACCACCACCAAAACACCGATAGACAGCATGACACACATACACACACAACCACACACCCAAACGCACACACACACGAAACATGAACAACATGAACAAACCACAAGCACAAAGACGCAAGGCAAACAAAAGGAAGGGTGACAAAGAGAGTACCGCCTTGGCACGGTCAGCAGCAAAAACACCACTGGGGGTTTAAACCGGTTTACGGACGTCCTAACCTCACACTTCTCTCAAAGTCACCCTAGCTTTACAAATATTGTAAATAAAGGTATCCCCGCTGGACTTACCCACAACATAGACGACGGTGAACACAGGACAACATGTAAAACATAGCATAATAACTGTGACAATCCGTCAAATATGTACTCAATGACTTTGCTGAAGTCAGAGCACCTGCAGGTAAGCCGCTAAGGGCACGACAGGGAAAAAGTAATACATGAGTCTGGTAAGCTCCTCCTGTATCCAAGTTTAAGAGTATACCATCATAGAGTACTACTCTCGGCCTGTCATCGCGCAAGCAAAGAGGGAAGCGTAGCTACCGACTGTAAAAGGGTCGATAACCAAACATGCAGTGTGTTGCAATATAATAGGATCATAACCTTTCTTTTTAAATGTTTTAATGCGTTTTATAAACAAATCATGAAAATGGATATGACCCCGAATTTTCCTAAGTTTGTAGATAACATCCCCATAAAATTCTGGTTGAGAAATGCCTTGTCGCAGTAACGTCCGTAGATTGCAATTATATTTACTAATGAGAGATAAATTTCGATAATAAAATTTAGAAAAGGTTTTCCGAAGTTTGTGATATCTGTAACCTTGCTTAAGAAGTTTATCAGTTATAACTAAATTACGTCTGTTAAAATCTTCAAGCAAAGAACAGGCTCGGGCAAACCTAATAAGTTGAGAAATATAAACCCCATAAGATGTAGAACGTGGCACATCCCCATCTAGAAAAGGATAATTAACAATTTTAAAATTAAAATCTTCTCTTTTATCGTATACTTTGGACGAAACTTTATCATTTGTAATTGAAAGATTCAAATCTAAAAATGAAGCATTAATGTCAGATTGATTAGCTTTGTTTAAAGACAGTTCTTTTGGGTAGATTGAAGAAATCATAGTATCAAAATAAGGATTATCTAAATTCAAAATATCGTCTAAATACCTTGAAGTTTTATTAAAAGCATTAACAATATCGGTCTGTGTATCAGGTTTTAAGCTAAGCATAAAATCCCTCTCGTAGCAATACAAAAACAAATCTGCAACAAGAGGGGCACAATTTGTACCCATGGGTATACCAACAACTTGACGATATATGGTATCCCCATAACGCACAAATATATTATCTAAAAGAAAGGTAAGAGATCTACAAACATCAAGGCAAGTCCACATTGTGTAATGTTCAACTTCTGAATTCGAAAAGAATGAACGTTGAACATTACAAGCAATGAACATTTTGTTTTCTCTGGCAAAGGTTTTTTCTATTAATTTAATAAGTTTATCCTTTATAAGATGGTGAGGTATAGTAGTATAGAGTGTAGAGAAATCATAAGAGCTCAGTAAAGAAATGTTATACTGTTCATTTTCAAGTTTTGTTAAAACATCATTTGAATTTTTTATGGACCAAAAAACATTAATACCAGAATTTTCATATATAAAGCCATGTACAATGTAAACTCCTCTGGTGGATTTTTGCATTGCTTTCATTCTGCGTTAAGCAACTGCCTGTGTACAAAATAAAAGAAGCTCGTTTAAAGAAATGTAACGCCCCATTGTAACATTTAGTACAGCTAATACGGTACGTATACATACGAACCTGCAGGATCTCGGAATCTTCAAGGTATTAAATATCTTCCACTAATAAACTCCATAATACAGCAAATTAACCCAATAACTAATACTTCACAACTGCAGGCGTTAAGTGTGTGTGTGTGTGTGTCGTAAAATGTCACCCAATATTGCACGTGTTTAACAATATACAATCCAACCGTGACTTCAAACATCTTGTTTAAGTAAACTGTGTGACAATCAGTGTAGAATCTGACTGCTATTGCTATTAGACAGTGTGCAAACCCTGGGTTTTATTAGCTGGGCTCAATTATAGACATTTCTTCTTTCAGGATATATGATGATGTAACACAGTGTATGGTGACTCTTTTCTCGGACTGCCCCGTGGAAAGTGTATATTTCAACTCGATCTTGTGTGCTTCCATGCCTTCCTCGTGCCATTGCCCTGTGAACTTGCATCACGAAGTTCTTGCGCGATCATCCGAGGCCCCTATTGCAACAATACCAGCAATCCTAGTTCTAATATACTCTGTGTCACTCTTGACGATCAACCATATCTTAGGAATTTGGCATTGATGCACGAAGAAATGCTACGATGAAAAGTACCTCGAGTGATTAGGCTTTATGAACCACCTATGCCATTTTCAGTAGAAATACAAAAGCAGCTGAAAACGCCGCTATCGAATGAAACGTATTAGTTGCCATTGACCACGTCAATATACACGTCGGCGCTGATATGCAGTTTAGCGGATAAAGTGTACTTATTACATATCGTCACAGCAAACGGCGTTGGTGATTACGTCACCATTATTGCAACAGTGACAGATAAAGCGTTTCTGTCGCCGCTGAACACAACGTAACAGTGAACCGTGCTTGTAATCGCAACACGGATGAAAATATGCTTCGCGGATTTAGCGTGTTTATAAACAGGTGGCCACTTGTAAATCCTTTGTGGATCGGTTATTTACAAACAGTACAGTCCAACTAGTCTGGGTATTACTCCACACTATATAGTACCAAAGAGGTTAACGCAACATGTAAATACGGTTTATGTTAAAGTATAGAACACATTTAACCCTTCATATCATATATACGCCTTTAGATGTCTTTGCAAGGTCTGCTATGGTTGTTCATTAAACTATCTATGGCGTATGTATGCAAAGATAGCTGATACTTATTAATAAAGACATTATTTCTCGGGGTGGTAAATTGGTAAAGGTAACGTTCTTTGCACAATACTATTCTTGATGTTTACTGTTTGTATAAAACTCTTACTAACGAAAATATTTGCTCAAATAACCGAATACCGAATAACCGAATGGTCATTTCGGTACATTTAATATGTGGCAAGGGTAATTTAGTTTATATGACAAACTGAAACACAATGATGCGTTCAGTAGCGTGATACGTACATAACCTGCCTGTACATTAACTACCAAGGTTATATGACGTAACCTAAGGAAACAGAGTTAAACGCTGACAAGTCACTGGTTGAGGCCATTTACGATCTCCACACTAGCACACATGCCAGACTGCTGTGAACCTACACATGCGCATATCGAGCTTCCAAATGGGCATCATGCTAACCTGAAACACCAATAGTTTCTCGGAAACAATACATGTATTTACACTTATTTTGATGACTGGAACGAAGTATTTTGGAGTAGATCTCATTTGATTTGTATGTAATCGAACGTGTACTTTATGTATATTACATCTAATTTGTCCTTGCATTGCTTAACAGTAGATGTTAATGCCATGGGTAAGGTTTAATCTTAATCCATTTTCATATCAAATAAGATAAGCCGGGAGTTATATTTTAACTAGTTTGTTATATAAATGAAATTTGTAGTAAAGTCAAGTTGGCAAAGCAACTGACGGAAGCGAAATATGATATTCCTTGATTAACACATTCTCTCTTATACTATTTTACACCCAACCTCTTTAAATGAATCCACCGAAAAGGAGCATTTACTATAGAAAAACATTTTTTTAGAATTGTTGAGGTTTGAAACTAGTTTGATAAAAAAAGCATTTAGTCCTATGGATTATCACATTTATGTATTCATCACAATGAGTTAAAGTGGCATTAACAGAAGCGTCGAAAGGCGTCAGTAGAAGGGAATGGGTTAGGTGTATGCTAACTACCATTATAAAGGAGCCCTCTGATCAGGGTCTGCACTGCATGTTATTCAAAATTCTCTTTCGAATTATACCTTTTATATAGAATTGACTCTAAGGATAGTTTTATTTTGCAAATTCAGCACGCCGAGCACATTTTAGCGTATATGTTTACTTGATGTCATATAAGTGAACCCCAACAACTTGACGTTTAACTCATAGGGGCCTGGACCGCTTCATTGGGGTCTATATGTACTATATAATAACAAGGGTTCCAACTAGCAGAACGAATATCCGTGTACCACGAGTACAAATGTGACTGTAACTCTTACAATTTAAATCTTTCGGCTATTGAAAGCCAATATATTTTCCTATTAAATGAATATAATCTTATAACCGTGACTTATGAACAAGTATCAATCCAACAATGATTTTTTTCAAAATATCACGTGTTTTTTGGGTCATTGACAAACGTTCGTTCACCCCGGTTTCACTATATCACAGCAATAACCTGGCAAATTGCAGTTTAAAAACTGGCGTGGTTCAATAAAACGAATCAATTCTATCACCCACCTCCGATTTTTAGTCCCCAGCATCAAAAGAATGATGTAAAATTAGCGAGTTTTGTCAGTTTGCTTCTAATCGTCGAGGAAGGAGCCATTGTACGTGACGTCACGGATTTCCCAACTTTTCCTTCGCTCATCAAATGAAATGGCTCCATTCAAATTTGTTGCAAAATGGCAGCATCCGAAATAGAAACGTAACGACAGACAGAAAGGCCGCTGTTGATAGCTGCTTACTTATTTAGAGGACAAAACAAATGGAGATTGGTGATATAATTGGGTTGTTTTATTGAACCACACCATCTTTTGAACTGAAAATCGCCAGGTTATGGCTGTGATATAGTGAAACCGGGGTGAACGAACGTTTGTCAATGACCCAGAAAACACGTGGAATTTTGAGAAAATCGTTGTTGGATTGATAAGTGCACGTAAGTAACCGTGAGAAGATAATATTTATTTGATAGTAAAATATAGCCGAAAGAATTACAAAATTATCATTGAAATTGCAAGAGTTAGATTCATATTTGTACTTGTGGTACACGGATGTCCGTTCTGCTAGTTGGAACCCTTGTTATTATATAGTACATGTAGACCCCCATGAAGCGGTCCATACCCCTGTGGTTTAACCTAGTATCAATATCTGTCTTGGAGACATTTGGCAGTTTAATGCATGATGAAAGTCTTGCAGAAAGCTCCTATTGGAGTGCTTCATCGATTATTCCGTATAATGTAAAATGTCTACCAGAAACTTCAATCGCATTAATTATAGACATATACCCTGTTTCATAGTTCTGATATCATCCCATCCTCTAGATTGAATCGCGTGTCTCCTTTCCATTCGCTGACATTAACGTACTGCTATCGTAGTACATGCATATAACGCATACTGAAATAGTTCCTTCTACAGTAGAACCCCGCTAATGCGACCACTTAATGGATAAACATGGATGGCTCCTCTCGGAGATTTCTGCATTACTTTTGTCCTGTATTAAGCTACCACCTGCATCTAGCACCCAAAATTATACCTCTTTAGGTGGTCGCATTAGTGGGCTTTTACTGTATTATATTGATGACGCCAGTCGTGGCTAACGCCATTTATTAGTTTCATTCGGGACAGTCTCCATTGTGGGATGTTCACTATGAATCAGTACCTTGATGGCTTGTAGTGTCGTTGATGATTTGTTATAGTTTACAGTGTCTAATTGTCTTTTATACAATCAAACCCATACATTGCTTTGGGAATCCGTTCCATGAGTATATGCCGACAGATCGCAGGAACCGCATGTCCCTTGTCTTTTATTTTGGCCGCTCTATCAAAAGCTGGTACTGCAACTAGGTATTTCTCATCCAGATTTCTATGGTGATGTTATCTACAAACTTAGGAAAATCCATGGTCATATCCATTTTCACGATTTGTTTATTAAACGCATTAAAACTTTTAGGAAGAAAGGTTATGGCCCTATTATATTGCAACATACTGCATGTTTGGTTATCGACCCCTTTACAGTTGGTCGCTACGCTTTCCTATTGCTTGCACGATGAAATACCGAGGGTAGTACTCTATGATGGTATACTCTTAAACCCAGAAATGGGATGAGCTTACCAGACTCATGTATTACTTTTTTCTGTCGTGCCCTTAACGGCTTCCCTGCAGTTGCTCTGTCTTCAGCAAAGTCATTGAGTACATATTTGACGGACTTTCACAGTTGTTATGCTCTGTTTTACATTTTGTACTGTGATTACTGTCTTCTATGTTGTGGGGAAGTCCGGCGGGGATACCTTAATTTACAATGTTTGTTTAGCTAGGGTGACTTTGAGATAAGTGTGAGGTTAGGGCGTCCGTAAACCGGTTTAAATCCCCAGTGGTGATTTTGCTACTGACCGTGACAAGGCGGTTCTCTCTTCGTCACCCTTACTTTTGTTTGTTTTGTGTATTTTTGCTTGTGTTTTGTTCATGTTTGTCTCTGGTGCTCGTGTGTTTGTTGGTGTTTTCTGTGTTCTTCTCGTGTGTTTGGTTTTGTGTGTGTGTGACATGCTGTCTATTGATGTGTTGGTGGTGGTTGCTTCTTGTATGTGACTTTCTACTGTATGTGTGCATGATTATAAATTGTTATGCTTTATGTAGGTGTTTTGGTGATGGTGGCGTTTTGCCTGTGGCTTTTCCTGCTTGACTTTACTACTTTTCAGTTGTATTGGTTTTGTTTGTATTTGGGTTTTACGGCGCGGTATTTCAGTTGTATTTCAGTTTTTCAATTGTATCGCGACGTCAAGGTGATTTCAGACGTAGAAACACCACAACAAAAGTCATTCTTTGCACGTATTGTTTCGTGCACAAAAACAAGCCAGCTGAAATGCTTTGTCTTCTTGAACGTGTATGATTAATATGTTATAACAAGGAATGAAGCGTTTTCGTTCGGTCGTTATATATAATCTTGGTGGGGTTCATTGACGGACGCCCTTCTCATTAATGATGATGGTCCATGCATCGATACTTTCTATAAAACAAAAGGCGATTCATTTCAGTATGACACGCGGTCAGGTGACGTTGATGATTCAAGGTCTCGGGATGATTAAGCGTCCCTTGATAATCTTGATTCAAAGACCTGACAATCGCTTACGTCATTTCCAGAAATGGGTACAAATTGTGATACTTATCAAACGTCGCACTTACTATCAATTGATATAAGAGCACGTAGAAAACGCCTTACAACTGACTGTTTACCTAAACCATTGCTCGCTCGACTTTCTGAAACATCTCATCAGTTTTACTTTTTTATAATTTTAAACGGAAAGAAAGCTGTACTGTTGTATATTTTAAAAGCTAGTATAATCAACATTGACTTACGTGTGGTGTAAACGAAGGCAGTATTGCATGACCGGCTACAATGAAAATGTACATAGACTAAGCATTTTATATAAAAAAGTATGACTATTGTATTGATTTTACGACTTTTACTTTGTATCATTTAAAATGTGTTGAATTCAAAATAATGTAAATACATTCCCTCCTGGACTATATAACCACTGCATTTTGAAATAAAGACATGCATAGCGTACTAATGGTCTTACGCGTTGACTATCCGAATAGCAATAGTAATACGAAACAAGAGAGTCGTCACGGGTGACAAATGCCCCCACAGTGTTTGACACCGAAATGCATTTTGGCGGAAAAACAATACAATGTAATGCAGGTTTAACATGAAATTTTGATGCTGTTAAAAATGACACAGGAGTCAGTTCTTAACATTAGAAACAGAACCTTTGACGATTATGATAGCTAAGAAAAGAGCCAAGCGTCAAAACTTAGTTAAAATGGACCCTAAGTCATTCTCATCGTTAAAAAGGACCCTAGGTTGATTGTCAACGTTTAAGGTATAGGAGATATGCTCTGGACAAGCTTTTTGTATCTGGTAAGATATAGGAGATATGCTCCGGACTGTAAAATTGAGGTCAAAGGTCAAGGTCAAGGTCAGTGATCTGAAAATGGTACACGACTCTCCGCCATCCCAAGATGAACTCACAAACCAAATTTGGAATCCGTAGCTGGTAAGGTATAGGAGAAATGCTCCGGACAAGCTTTGTGTAAAATCTAGGTCAAAGGTCAAGGTCACAGTGACCTGAAAATGGTACGCGACACACCGCCATCCCAAGATAAACTCACACATTAAATTTGGAATCCGTAGCTGGTAAGGTATAGGAGATATTCTCTGGACAACCTTTTTGTAAAATCGAGGTCGAAGGTCAAGGTGACCTGAAAATGGTACGCCACATTCCTCCATCCCAAGATGAACTCACACACCAAATTTGGAATCCGTAGCTGGTAAAGTATAGGAGATATACTCAGGACAAGCTTTTTGCAGCTGGTAAGGTATAAGCTTTTTGTAAAATCGAGGTCAAAGGTCAAGGTCACAGTGACCTGAAAATGACATGCGACACTCCATCATCCCAAGATGAACTCACATACCAAAATTTGGATCCGTAGCTGGTAAGATATAGGAGATATGCTCTGGACAAGCTTTTTGTAAAATCGGTCAAAAGTCAAGGTCAAGGTCACAGTGATCTGAAAATGGTACGCGACACTCCTCCATCCCAATATGAACTCACACACCAAATTTGGAATCCTTAGCTGGTAAGGTATAGTTGATATACTCTGGACAAGATTTTTGTATCTGGTAAGGTATAAGCTTTTTTTAAAATCGAGGTCAAAGGTCAAGGTCAAGGTCATAGTGACCTGAAAATGGTACATGACACTCCGCCATCCCAAGATGAACTCACGCACCAAATTTGGAATCTGTAGCTGGTAAGGTAAAGGAGATATGCTCCGGACAAGCTTTTTGTAAAATCGGTCAAAGGTCAAGGTCAATGTCACAGTGATCTGAAAATGGTACGTGACACTCCTCCATCCCAATATGAACTCACACACCAAATTTGGAATCCTTAGCTGGTAAGGTATAGTTGATATACTCTGGACAAGCTTTTTGCATCTGGTAAGGTATAAGCTTTTTTTTAAAATCGAGGTCAAAGGTCAAGGTCAAGGTCATAGTGACCTGGAAATGGTACATGACACTCCGCCATCCCAAGATGAACTCCCACACCAAATTTGGAATATGTAGCTGGTAAGGTAAAGGAGATATGCTCCGGATAAGCTTTTTGTAAAATCTGTCAAAGGTCATGGTCAAGGTCACAGTGATCTGAAAATGGTACGCGACACTCCTCCATCCCAAGATGAACTCACACACCAAATTTGGAATCCTTAGCTGGTAAGGAATAGGAGATATACTCCGGACAAGCTTTTTGTAGCTGGTAAGGTATAAGCTGTTTTTAAAATCTAGGTCAAAGTTCAAGGTTAAGGTCAAGGTCACAGTGACCTGGAAATGGTACGCGACACTCTGCCATCCCAAGATGAACTCACACACCAAATTTGGAATCTGTAGCTGGTAAGGTAAAGGAGATATGCTCCGGACAAGCTTTTTGTAAAATCGGTCAAAGGTCATGGTCAAGGTCACAGTTATCTGAAAATGGTACGCGACACTCCTCCATCCCAAGATCAATTCACACACCAAATTTGGAATCCTTAGCTGGTAAGGTATAGGAGATATACTCCGGACAAGCTTTTTGTATCTGGTAAGGCATAAGCTTTTTTTAAAATCGAGGTCAAAGGTCAATGTCAAGGTCAAGGAGATATGCTCCGGACAAGCTTTTTGTAAAATCGGTCAAAGGTCAAGGTCAATGTCACAGTGATCTGAAAATGGTACGTGACACTCCTCCATCCCAATATGAACTCACACACCAAATTTGGAATCCTTAGCTGGTAAGGTATAGTTGATATACTCTGGACAAGCTTTTTGCATCTGGTAAGGTATAAGCTTTTTTTTAAAATCGAGGTCAAAGGTCAAGGTCAAGGTCATAGTGACCTGGAAATGGTACGCAACACTCCGCCATCCCAAGATGAACTCACACACCAAATTTGGAATCTGTAGCTGGTAAGGTAAAGGAGATATGCTCCGGACAAGCTTTTTGTAAAATCAAGGTCAAAGGTCAAGGTCAAGGTCACAGTGACATGAAAATGGTACGCGACACTCCTCCATCCCAAGATGAACTCACACACCAAATTTGGTATCCGTAGCTGATGTGACAAAGGAAATATACTCCGGACAAAAGGTACACACACCCACCCACACACACACACACACACACAAACACACACACACCCACCCACCCACCCACACACCCACACACACACGCACGGTGCGATCACTATATGCCGCCAAAGCCTAGCTTTGGGGGCATAAAAATTGAAAACAACTTAATTTTATTACAGGTTTAATGAAGTCTATTTTACTCGTGTTGCAATTTCTTAGTCAAAGTATAAAGACATAAATTACTACTTCTGCTCATATATAGTATTTGTTAGATCAAACAGTTTATTCGCATTTCATTATAATTGTACGTAATACGTTACGACAAACAAACACACTTTTTCTGACTTCTCGTCTCCCACTTTCCGAGAGGCTATGACAATGATTTCACCTTTTTCAATTAACTCAATCTAGCTTCGTGATACATATCCTTTGATCAGTATATCTGTTACTAGCATTTTCAACAGATCTTTATTAATATACGATGGTGTTACTGTTTCGTTATTACTGAATCAGTCCACATATATTTTCATATTACATTGATATTCAGATATAACCAAATTTAAAGATAATTAAACAAACTATGTGCATCGAGATCACGCCTCTTCATGTTTCTCCTGCTTGTTTGTTTGTTGTTGATTTTTTGTTGCGGTATAATGACACAGAAAACTTTTCTAAAAAACTCATTTCATGCAACCAAAAAAAGCACAACCAAATATCTCTATTACAATCACACATTATGGTGATCTTTCCAACCCTAAACAGTAATTTATGAGAAAATAGATTTTATTCAACTGGTTTGTTCAAAAGCGCGTGTGTCTAAAACATAATCGAGCGGATCACCCTGGCAATATTTACAGTAACAATTGCATTTCATGGTGACCACTGCTGTGACATATTTTTGAAATTTGCGCAGACAAGCTTTGTGACAAACAGGCAGGCAGAATGTACAAAGTCAGTATGTTTCTTTCTCCAGTATATAAGAGTTGGAGCGGGGCGGGGCGGGGCGGGTGCGTTGGGACATACTAAAACCCAGATGCTGCAACTGATACACTTTCTGAAACATGTATATTAAGGACAATGAAAACTCAATATAACCGATTTAACGTGTCATATATTATACTGGTGCAGCTTTTCAAATAGTTAATGAATAAAACTTTAATGAAGTTCAGACCATATATGCTGAAGGAATCGGTGACTGAATACCCAAATACTTCATTGCGACTTGAGAGTATATAGTACAATATACACCCGTACATAGTTCCGTGCACCAGATTCAACTGATGCAACACATAATGCAACATAGTTTACCTTTTCCAGACAATAGATCTATATTGTGCTATATTTTGCTATAAATATACGAGTACTTATATCTGTACATATGCATTTTAACACCTTGGCAAATAGAACAGACCTAGCTTTGACACTCCTGTAGGATCAGTGTCTGCTCTGTTTGCTTATGGAATAAAAAATATCAGATATATTTGTATCATGTCGCTATATAGTTCAATCATTACTATACGTATATGTCTTGCTTGATAAGTATGTTTGCTCATTCATATTTGTTTGGTATACTTATTGTTTGATAAACCTGTGTTTTCTTATTTGTTTCTTATCACAATAAAATTCCAATTTCAACATGAACCAAGGTTTTTGGTATGTTCCATGTCTTGCCTTTAAAATTTCCACAACTTTGTAAATCAAATTATACAGGATACCTACTGACATGATACCCCATACTTTACTATGATAATACGGCTTGTACGACAAACCCCCAGCAAAGCTATTGAAAAAGTGTCCTGATAGCGGTTGTAAGTGGACACTTTTGTACGCACGTGATTTTTGTGGTTAAAACCTATCTACCTAGGATCGAGCCCGTGCATTTGGAAGTATCGCCCAATGTCACGTGCTTCATGCTGTGTAGTAACGGGTCTGCTACGCATGTCGTCTGCAGCTTTCTTTAACGCCTCCACTTGTATAAATGCAGACTAAACATGAACTATCTAACTGCTTAGAGCCAGCTCAGAAGCCGAATCGCTCAAAATCTGATCTGGGTTAAGCAGGTGTAATTAACAGTTTTGATAAACGTTGGGACAAAAGTTAACGCATATCGACTGCTGTTGTTCTGCGGAAATGGTCGTCTGCTTAAAAGTATTTAACACAAATTACGGGTCACGATTTACTCGTGCAGGGTACAGCTCGAGCCACTATGTGGCCGGTGGCTATTTAGAGATCAACGACCGGCTTCTTTGTAATTTGAATCGGGTGAACCAAAGGGAAAACATTTTGTGCTCATTTGTGAAATATTCAGTTTTATTCATTTTTAATCAAAATTAAAAGTCTACAACGTACTGTCGTACAAGTAAGATACATGTACTCGGACACGTGTCTTCGGTCATGCGAACAAACTGTCCTGATAACGGTTGTAAGAAGACACTTTGGTAGTAAGACTCGTACTGTATCTATTACATATACTGACGTTTAAAGCTTATTTATCATCTAAACAAAAACATATATCGATTGGATTTAAGTCTACGCATATTGGTAATTCCCGTTCAATCATATCACAATTGCCATTTACATACATTTGAATGCAAATCGGTTTGACTAAATTTTGCGTAAAATGACTATATTTTAAAAGCCCGAAACGGACTGGGTCCGACTCGTTCATAACAAATAAGCTCTTCCAGGCAGACGGTAAAAATAGTATTCCAGTGCTAAACAATGTAGGTCATTAAGATCATCACATGCCCGCAACACAATGAGTATATATTTGTTTTGAACATTATGACTTTTTACATTCAGGTTGACGTAATTGAAAAAGTAGTAAAGTAATGCAGGAAAAGCTACACACAAATCATCACCGTTTAGGTCACACACACACGTGCACGCACGCACACACACACGCACACACACACACATACACACACACATACACACACACACGCACGCACTATGGAAATCTTCAAGACGAACAAACACACAAGTACAAAGACCCCAAATCAACCCAAACGCAAGGGCCAACCCACACAATCAGGCACATGCACGAGACGAAAACCACAAACACGTAAATACAAAGACACCAAACAAATTCAAGGGTGACAAAGAGAGTGCCACCTTTGAAAGGTCAGTGGCAAAACCACCACTGGAGGTTTAAAGCGGTTTACGGACGTCCTAACCTCATACTTATCTCAACGCCACCCTAGCTAAATAAACTGTAGAAAAGGACTTCCCCTCAACATAGATGACAATAATCACAGTACAAAATGCAATATATAGCATAACAACTGTGAAAGTCCGTTAAATATGTACTGAATGACTTTACTGAGGACAGGGCAACTGCATGGAAGCCGTTAAGGGCACGGCCGAGAAAAGGCAATACATGAGTCTGATAAGCTCTTTCCATTTCTGAGTTTAAGAGTATACCATCATAGAGTACTACCCTCGGCCTGTTATCGTGCAAGCAAAGAGGGAAGCGTAGCGTCCGACTGTAAAGGGGTCGATAACCACAATTGCAGTGTGTTGCAATATCTTAGGATCATAACCTTTCTTCCTTACAGTTTTAATGCGTAAGCAGTTTATGACACCTAGCACCGCTTAAGGCGGTGCTAGGGGGCGTGAGCAGTGTTGCACTTTCAATTACCAATTACTGCTCATGAACGGACTCAATATAACCGAGTCTGCAATTTTCTCTTTTTGTGTTGCATTTTTTGCTTTTGGGGGATCACCACCTTTCAGAATTTATAACTAAATCACGACTATTAAATCTAGCAAAAGACAGACTCGGGCAAAGCAAATAAGTTGAGAAATATAAATCCCATAAGATGTAGACCGGGGGAAATCTCCATCTAGAGAAGGATACTAAACAAGTTTGAAATCGAAATATTCCCTTTCATCGTATGTTTTAGACGAAACTTTATCATTACTGATGGAAAGATTAAAATCTAAAAGGGAAGCCTAAATGACGGATCGATTCGCTTTCTATAAAGTAAGTTCTTTTGGGTAAATAGAAGAAACCATATAAAACAACTAGAGTTAGCAATAAAACTCATCTCATACTGATTTGTATGTAGCTTCGGAATCCAGTACATAGTAGAAAGTTTATGTTGTTTTATGTTAGGAATAGATTTAAAAGTTTTACACATTTATGCATGTTCCGAGACTAATCTTTTTCAAGGATTTGAGCTGTAATATATGTGTGTGAACCTGTTGATTCCTTCTTAAATGCAACAACATGATAAACACTTCACGTAAGTATTGGGTATAAGTATTATAAGCACTTTTTATTACTACTCATGAACAGACTGAATAAAACCGAGTCTGCAATTTTCTCCTTTTGCATTTCTACTTTTGCTTTCGAGGGATCACCCATTTTCAGAATATATGTACTTCACAACAGCAGGTGTTAAGTGCTTGTGTGGCGGCCGTAAAATGTCGCCCCATACTTCATTCTCAGTTTTGTTATATTTTCTGGTCCTTCGGGATCATTAGTTTTCATGTTATTAGTTTTGAAAATTGAATACTACTTAAGTCGATGCTAGGGGGCGTGAGTAGTGTTGCAGTTTTAATTACTACTCATGAACAGACTCAATAAAACCGAGTCTTTTTGCATTTCTACTTTTGCTTTCGAGGGATCACCCATTTTCAGAATATTACCTTATTTGATACCTTGTCAGCAGAGGCAAGAACATGATTAGAATGAAAGTTCAAAATGTTTTCTTCAGATATCGAAAGGCATCTCTAGGTCGAGTTGGTAATAGATGGTAATTAAATTTGTAAAACGCAGTACGTGTATCAATACTGTCAAAATACTTTTCTTTCCAATCTGAAAGGGCATTTACATCAGCATGTTCTCGTCGACACAATTTGATGCAGAATTCTTGAATAGCGGCGGCCTTTTTGAGTGCGACAAGTGTCAAAATCAATAAGGGAAGATAATCTATATTTGGGTTCTTTAATTAGGAGGGTCCTGAGACGTTTATTTTTAATAATATTAAAAATACCGGTAATAACGTGATAAACTGGTTTATAACACAAGCTTGAAGTGGTACAGTCTCAAGAGGTACGGGTGTCATGTTCGTGTTATTTGCGCATCGATATACCGATACAGAAATGTCCACCAATGACACCTCTAGATAATGCTGTGACGGTTCAGTGTATACAAGTACAAATGCCGATTCAAAATAGCTGCGGAACATAATAGTTGATATATGTAACGGCATTGTTCACCAAGCCAAAAACAAAATGTTAATAAGATATGATTTCACCACAAATGTATTTGACAGAACTTTGAATTGTTCTGATATGTCTAAAGAGAAAGATTGTCAGAGGATATTTTTTAAACAGATGCGAGGAGGAGAACGGAGAAAGGAATATAATATGCACCGAAACAAATAAGAGAAAGAGAAAGAAAGAACGATATATAGATAGATATTAAGCAGATAGTTTCACAGATAGTTAGTTAGATAGTTGGATATATATTTAAGTATGTTAAAGCTTAATGAATATCGTATTTGTTAAATCGTCGTCCATTTCGTATTTTTGTTTGCTTAATGATATTTACATATATGTTAAATACAAGATAAACTTGTTTCGAAGTTTCGTTTTCTCTTAAGCCATAGGAATACCTTTAGCCCAGAGACATGCTGTTGGGTTCTTGTTGTCAACATTCACAAACACATTACACCTAGTTCAGGGTCTCATCTACAATAAAAATTATTTGGCAAACAATCATCTTTTTTTAGAAAGTAAATTACACTATTTGAGGACTATAACAGATATCATTTTGAAATCAAAAGTAATTAATTTTGAACAAGAAGCCCCACGCCTGCAAACACAAATGGCATATCATCCGCAAGGTGTACCACATCAACATCATCAAAAAGTTGCTTATCATCGATTTAAATTCTGAAAGGAGGTGATCCCCCGAGAGCAAAATTGCAACACAAAAAGAGAAAATTGCAGACTCGGTTTTATTGAGTCTGCTCATGAACAGTAATTGAAAGTGCAACACTGTTTACGCCCCCTAGCACCGGCTTAAGCGGTATTCAATTTTCAGAACAAGAAGTACTGAAATTCATGATCTCGAAGGATCAGAAGGTATAACAACACTGAGAATGAAGTACGGGGCGACGTTTTACGGCCGCCACACAAGCACTTAACACCTGCTGTTGTGAAGATTATACATTCTGAAAGGAGGTGATCCCCCGAGAGCAAAAATTGCAACACAAAAAGAGAAAATTGCAGACTCGGTTTTATTGAGTCTGTTCATGAACAGTAATTGACAGTGCAACACTGTTTACGCCCCCCTAGCACCGGCTTAAGCGGTATTCATTTTTCAGAACAAGAAGTACTGAAATTCATGAACTCGAAGGATCAGAAGGTATAACAACACTGAGAATGAAGTACGGGGCGACGTTTTACGGCCGCCACACAAGCACCTAACACCTGTTGTTGTGAAGATTATAAATTCTGAAAGGAGGTGATCCCCCGAGAGCAAAAATTGCAACACAAAAAGAGAAAATTGCAGACTCGGTTTTATTGAGTCTGTTCATGAACAGTAATTGAAAGTGCAACACTGTTCACGCCCCCTAGCACCGGCTTAAGCGGTATTCAATTTTCAGAACAAAAAGTACTGAAATTCATGATCTCGAAGGATCAGAAGTTCGCCATTACATTAGGAGACGTCAAGCCATGAGTTCAGTTATGGCATATGTTAACAACCGGTTGCAACCAGAGACTTGCCAATATTTTAGTCACATCAAAAGTGTGTACCACAATGTAAAACGCCATTCCTTCTAGGGCTATTAGCTAGTCTACAAACGGGTTACATACGGTCGCCACTACTAAATGCACGACAGGTGCATTTTCCGGTCAGTGTTATTGGCGAACTAACATTGCCTTCAGTAATGCATAACGCCCACAATTTATTGTAACATTCTAGGGCTACTGGCTAACCTACAAAACGTTACAAAAGTGCTGTCGCTACTAATCATATGGCCGTTAACGTGGATCTTAACGTTATATCCTTTAAGACATGGAATATGGCGGTGTACACGGAATCTGCATACGTGACATTTCAATACTGCAACACCTCTGTGAAACAACCCCCTAATTGACGTATAATCTCAGTCTGAACGTCATGTAGTTACTCAATGCATCACGAAAACATCCTGCACTACTATCGATACAAACACCTTATTTAAAAGACGTCAATTTGTGTTGTAATAGGCAATGCCATTCACATGAGCGCCTACAGCTTCAATAGAACCTCTCTCAGGCAGCCACAACCTGAATGGGCACTGGTGGCTGTGGATGCAGGTGACTGTTAACCATTTGCTACATAGATAATATATTCTGAAAGTGGGAGACCCATCGAAAGCAAAAGTGGCAATGCTAAGAAATGAAATTCAGTTGTATTGAATCTGTCCATGAGTAGTAATTAAAAGTACAACACTACTCACGCCACTAGCACTGGCTTAAGCAGTACTCATTTGTCAAAACATATACCACCAAAGCTAGTGATCCCGAAGGACCAGAAAATATAACAACAATGAGAATTAAGTATGGGGCGAACTTTATGGCCGCCAAACAAACACTTAACACCTGCATAAACCTTTTAATGTACGAGATCAGACGGCCATGACCGGAGCCATCTGAACAGGGTCTGGTTGTTTATGGAGTAACATAGATATGGTTTTATAATTCATGGCATGGTCAGTAGTTAAAAAAGTAATATAATTTACATTCATGATATCATTATTGCTTATGTCCCCACATTCCCCACATTTATTTTATTGATATAGTATTTGGTGTAATGAATTGGGAGAATTTGTTCTGTGGGGCGTCAATAGACTAACTGGTGTTCATTAGATGAAAAAAGTAGTAAAGTCAAGCAGGAAAAGCCACACACAAAGCTAATGTTTAAATGTGCTTCCGAAAGTGTGGTTGACGTTTGTCAGGTTCTGAAAAGTATTGTGTGGTGTTTAATATTATCCACAATGGTAAATAAACATGATAAAGAAATAGAAAGTTTATATATCAGATTAACATTTTTGTTTTTGGTTTGCCATAACAATGTACATAGAAATGTGATATTGTTGCATGCCCTTCGAACCTTAACATTGGAAGGTACCTTTAAATTGTCGTACAGGTATGGCATCTTTTTGCAGCACTTGCTAATTGGAACCAAATTAATAATGTATGTATGGATCTAGAAATGCGGGAAAAGCGGAATCAAACCGAATATGCACGACGTTAAGGTTTAATACAGAGTGAAAGTAATGGAAAAAGTGCTACGGTGAATAGCTGTACAAGTTTGTCTTGTTTGCAGCTACCACCCCTATTTTAACCCAAATAGTACACAGCCTTCTTTTAATTGCTGTTTCTGTAATTATAAACATAAATTAACAAACAGTTGGACAGAGCTATTGAAATCAACATCAAACATTTCCACAAAATAAAGCAGTTATCATTGTATAAGTAACATGGTAGTTTTCGTTATAGGGCAAACACTTCTTTCAAAACAGAGAATGATTTTCTTTAAATGCATATTTTGTGTGTTTATTTCTGCTGGTTTTAATCTTGGTAATATTATATTAATGATACGATTTAAATTTATCATTAAAACACTTTGAACGCCGTTGCAAACGCGGAAGACTCATAATGGGAAACCCTGTATGACCCGTTTGATCAGAATATGCGCTTTGTTTGCATATGGAATGTTATAGGTTTAGTTGTGCTTGTAATTTTACGACCGGAAAATGCATGTTTTCATATGAAATATTAGATTAATCTGCATCATTCCAGTATTCCTAGTTCGAAGCAAACAGTGTTAACTCTTTCGCCTATTTCGCATATGCAATTACATATGCATCCTGATGAGAAGTCGAATACTCCGGTGTCTTACCGGAATAATAAACAATACTTTAAAGAAAAAGGGGCGAAATTTTAAGACACAAAAGTTGCAGTAGATGACACAATTGCATACGAAAATATTAGCGGCGACATTGTGGTCTAAATTGTGTAATGATGCATACCAAACATTGCCATTTTTGTTCAACCTAGTCTATCTTTAGAAACAACATTTTTGAATAAATCGACTGAAAATGAGCATTCACAAGAAAAAATGATATTCCTTCTTGAGAATTGTATACCTTTGAAACCTATGTATTGTTGAATAGAGCATTTGCAAAAGCATATTGCTACAATTAACTGTCTTCTTGTGGCAAACTTACAAATGTCCTGTATAAACTGGATAGCATGCAGCAAATGACATCACATTAACATAGTATGTAACATGGAATGCTATAGGGTGCTTTAAATATCTGGATGTGGACGTGGTGAAAGACAACCCGTTCAAGCGATGGGATTCTGAAACCAGCAGACATCAAGATTTTATCATCATCATAATCACCATCATCATGATCATGATCATAATCTTCATCATGTTCTTCTTCGTCTTGTTCGTCTTCTCATCATTATCATCATCATCATCATAATCATCATAATCATCATCACCATTGTCGTCGTCTTCTTCTTCGTCGTTTCTTCTTCTGCTTATTCTTCTTCTTCAGTAATCACTTAACTCATCTAGAGTATAGTCACGAATGGAAAGGTTGAAAAATGGACAGCAGTTTATGTATTATTGACATAAATGCTAAAACTTGACACCCTATGCACTATTTACAAACGGGTGAAAACATGCATCAGTGTCTAGCTAGTTGAAGTGTATTTGTCTAGGGCCAAACAGAATGTTTCAGATGTTAGCTGGACCGCGACTAGGTCGAGAAGGCGGTTCTACAAAACGATGATGGCTGAAAGAAGCTGTGCTGGTAACACGATTTCCTGAATGATGTTTGACAGTATTGTTGCGAATTTCTTCTTGTATATCTTGCAGTACGAAGTGGGGTCTGGTGTAATAACATATACATTATTTATGATCTTGAATAACATGGTTACTCTGGCGTGATCCCGTCTGCACTGTTATGTGTCCCAAGTCAGTGTTTCCAACATATTGATGACGCTGTCTTCGGACGAGTAGTCATTGGTGACGAATCTAGCCGTAAAAAAAGTACCTAGTTATAGTCTACTTTCAGTCCGAATGACCGCTCAGCCGACTGTACATTTACTCCCCTGGTCATTGAGTCATTGGCCTACACTATTGAGCACTGCTAACATATGGCGCAATCATGCAGCCGCAGTACCGGCGAGTGACCCTCACAGGTACCCATTTTAACCCCCTGGGTGGAGAGGATGTGCGGGTGGGAGACACAGAAAAGCGTCTCTGAAATTTCCGGGAGGTGGCCGGGATTTGAACCCCGGACCTCCGGACTGATAGTCAAGCGCGTTACCACTAGACCATCGCCACCTGCGCCATAGCCGTGCGTCTTTTGATGATGTTGTTCGGAATATATAGTGACCATATCTTTGAATTCGTCGACATTCTACTATTGGTCGAACATAGGTTTTATAGGCTGTTGATTTTGCATTTTGCATTTTGAGGACTTGAACAAAAATTCATATGAATATACTATATAGCTGAATGTGCATTCTTGGTAATGTTTTCGACTTGATGTTTCCATGAAAGATCTGGGCTGATTTTATTTTAAGTATATCTTACAGTTGACCAAATGTTTAAATAAATGACAATTCGTAATTCCATATACTAGCAGTCGAACCGTTCATATGGGCGCTATTAACTGATATGATATACAATTGAGATTGCAAATACCACGGATTTAACTTAATTACATGTCAAGAGGGGAAACACCATTTAACCTCATTGCTACGAATATATGCGTCCATATTTATTTCATGTGTACCTTATCCTAATAAATATATTCTGAAAATGGGTGATCCCTCGAAAGCAAAAGTAGAAATGCAAAAAGAGAAAAGTGCAGACTCGGTTTTATTGAGTCTGTTCATGAGTAGTTATTAAAAGTGCAACACTACTCACGCCCCTAGAAATTTTCAAAACTAATAACATGAAAACTAATGATCCCGAAGGACCAGAAAATATAACAACACTGAGAATGAAGTACGGGGCGACGTTTGTAATGTACGGGCATGCATTGTAGGCGAACATATTGTTTATTTAGCTTGATGCGCTCCCGTGTTATTTCTGCTTTCAGGCGATATAGGTTTGCATTGCATTTAGGTGGGTGTCTGATATTAAAACACGACATTACTGATAATGAAAAGAATACCCAAATATTTATGAAAACCATGTTGTGGACGAGTTTAATTTGCAAATTATTTGCACAAAGCAAGAGTTTCGCATGCATTATATTTTGTCGAGGTGTCAGGTCCCAAGGCAATGTCACTGTTACTAGTTTTACAGTGGCATTACAATTAAGAATTAACCGACAAAAGTCGTAATGTATCTTTATAAGAGAAATTGAAGCATGAAGGTATAGAAATTACCAATGACAGCTCCAAATCGGCTTTCTGTATGATTGGTAACTATTTTCATTACTTTTGTCCAGTATTGAGCATCCATACATATGATTTTCAGACTAGTTTCTCGCAATGAAATTATTATTTTACTCTTTAAATATCTGGCTGCGTGAGTTTGCTTTTATCTAACCAGGTAATCGTACATTTTCACTTCACAAAATATAAGTACACATATTTTAATTAAAACCCATTTGTATTTCACGGAATAAATCACAACAGAAAAGACAGTGACAGTTAACAACAATAATATAACGTAAAGCACATCATCAATCGATATTTATCTGCATGTCAAACTCGTCTCGCTGAAGCAAAGTTTTTGAAACTCCTGAACAAGACACATAAAGAAGGCTATCCATTTTGTGTACGTTCTGCTAACTTTGGTTCACGAGAACATACCACGAATGAGTGTTCTGAGTGATTTCTGTTTGCATTACGATTGTCCTGCACATATTAACCCATTTATTCCCATATCATTCCAGATCTGATTTGGAACCCATCCATGTTTCATGTTCAGGAAGCACATCATATTAAATATATGCCAAGACTGCCATTAATATTTATTTCAGCATACAGTGCAAGCCCCGGTCTGGGTCTATACTATTTGCCAACACGTATTGTCTATGTCCCAATTAAAGGGTGTTGAACTTGAATTGCTTAATTGATAAAAACAATATAAAAACAATATGAATCAAAAGGTTTATTGAATGAATAAAACCTTCACAGTGCATACAAATATTCTGAAAATGGGTGATCCCTCGAAAGCAAAAGTAAAAATGCAAAATGAGAAAATTGCAGACTCGGTTTTATTGAGTCTGTTCATGAGTAGTAATTAAAAAGGCAACACTACTCACGCCCCCTAGCACCGGTTTAAGCAGTATTCAATTTTCAAAACAAACAACATCAAAACTAATGATCCCGAAGGACCAGAACATATAACAACACTGATAATGAAGTACGGGGTGACATTTTACAGCCGCCACACAAGCACTTAACACCTGCTGTTGTGAAGTACATATATTCTGAAAATGGGTGATCCCTCGAAAGCAAAAATAGAAATGCAAAATGAGAAAATTGCAGACTCGGTTTTATTGAGTCTGTTCAATACATAAAGCATTACGTACGAAATATTCAGCAAGCACTGGCCACATTGAATTCTAGTACGATTCAATACACAAAACAATAGGTTTTCTTTACATTACATACACCAATAGTCACATCCAAATAACTATATTGCAGATTCATTCACTGTCTCATTTTGTACTTTGTATCAGTTCCAATGTTTAGTACATTATACATTACATCACCAAATAGACACAATTCCTGTTGTTGTGCATAATATGAGAGTAAAACCACATTATAAATGTCAAATATGTTGAAAATAATATACGTACACACACGGTCATTGACACTCATTCTCGGATAACCTTTTAGAAACGTACATCTATTGAATGCCCTAAACGTAACTTATACGATAAAATCAACAGTTAATGGCGGAACATTTAATGTCAAGATGAACTCAGACGTTGATTGTAATACTACTAACGTTATTTATGTTTTGACTGGAAACGCGCCTAGTTGCGGTATACAGTATGTTGGTCAAACAAACAGGCCGTGCTTGGAAGACTCCTTTCCGGGAGCACGCGTACCAATTTCGAAATCGTAAACTAAAATATTTATTTTTTACCAACACTTTAGACAGTCTGGCCATTCTTTTGAAGATGTTTTAGTACAACCTGTAGAGCATATATTATATGATAAGGATGCTACTATTTATATCTGAATTAAATTCGATTCAGAATTTGTAAATATCTTTTCATTTAAGCTCAGAATTCATAATCTTCACAACAGCAGGTTTTAAGTGCTTGTGTGGCGGCCGTACAACGGCGCCCATACTTCATTCTCAGTGTTGTTATACCTTCTGATATTTCGAGATCATTAATTTCAGTACTTCTTGTTCTGAAAATTTAATACCACTTAAGCCGGTGCTAGAGGGCGTGAGCAGTGTTGCACTTTCAATTAATGTTTATGAACAGACTAAACAAACCGAGTCTGCAATTTTCTCTTTTTGTGTTGCAATTTTTGCTCTCGGGGGATCACCTCCCTTCGGAATTTACTAACTTAATCCATAAAGTATTTGCCCGACAAAACAAATCATTTCTGGCATGTAATACTGATAAAGAATTTTGCGAATCACTTATCTTTCTTCTGGATAACATATTTGTACGTTATGGGAATGTGTACCGTCAGGTGATTTGAATTCCTATGGGTATGAATTGTGCACTACTGGTTGCCGATTAGCTATTGTACTGCTATGAGAGAGATTTCCTGTTATGTTTGAACCCACAATCACAAGATGTTATAAAAACTTTCAATGAAACTACTCGATATTTGGATGATATTGTAACTTAGATAACCGTTTCTTTGATGCTCTGATTCCTGCAGTTTACCTATTATAACTCTAATTGAATAAAGCTAACCCTTCCGACACTTATGCAGTTTTTCTTGATCTAGACGTTAAAATTGACAATTGAATGATTTCTTCTAAAATATATGACAAAAGTGATGGTTTGGATGTTAATATTGAAAATGTCCCTCATCTGGGTGGATATTTTCAACGTGCCCAATCTTACGGTGTTTATATAACTCAACTATTTCGTTTTGCTAGAGCTTGTTCATCTGTTGACAGTTTTAACAGTCGAAATCTCGTTTTAACTGAGAAGCTGCTTAAGCAAGGATATAGATAACACTAAATATAATTTTATTATCGAAATCCCTCAATTATTGGAAAGTACAAATATAATCTCAAGGCGCTCCTGCGACACGGTATTTCACTGACTGAATTGTATGATGATGTGATTTACAAACTTCGTAAGATTATTGGACATAGTCATTTTCACACTGTGTTCATCAAATATGTTAAACAGTTCATTAAAAAGAGATAAGATCCTACAGTACTACAACATACTGCATGTCTGGTTGTCAACCTTTTTACAGTTGACAATGCGATGTAAAGGCAAACAAAACTATAGGTCGTTGCATTTGCATGAAATAGACACATCACAATACTATTATAAACTATACATCTCAGGTGCAAACTTACTCTATTATTTGCCCATTTATTGTCACTTTCAATGTTAAGTCCAAATAGAATACCATCACATTAGTAGCCACAAAACATCGAGGTCAAGAGCTACAGAAAAAGATGCGTACCCTAACTCTAAAATCGTCATTTCTCCAACAAACCCTACACTGTGACCACGCTCTGAGATAATTCTAAAGAGTGGTCACAGTAAAGGGTTTGATTGAGAAATAAAGTGGCAATCCTCTGCGAATTTGTGTCCACATTGTTTATCTCGATTCTCGACAAAACACAGTATTGTTGGTCCAAGTAGAATCGGAATTACACGTTTTGTGTAAGTAGTCAGTAATGCAATACTTATCAGAAGTGAATGCGGTTTGATCTTTATTAAAGCACTCGTAATATACAGTAGAGCCAAGGGTAGTGGTGGTCTGGATGGCATACATTTCTGGAACAGCAGGTGCAGGTCCGCAATCTGGTAAAAAAACATTTGTATATGGCGTAAAATGGTACAATACTATCTTATAGTCGTTTAGTATAGTTAAATGAATTAAAGGCATGCATAGAAATGAGACGGCATGCATAGAAATGAGACAGCGAATTTATGCTGACGTAGAAATGACTTTAAAAAATCGAATAAATCATGCAGATGACTGATATTTGTTAACTCGTACTTCAGACATTGTTTAAAACGATGTCATGAGCGTTATGCCGGAAAAAATTAAACCATTAATTGCCTACCAATGTCGGTACATCTGAAGGGAGTAGTTTGAAGACAGCGCTGTTTGTTTCCACACGGCCTAGAGGCACACGTTCCTGCGACTTCCTGTACAAATAAATACATGTAGTGCATATACTATATGAGCAGAACAATGACAACTTAACTAATAAGACTGTACATCGGTGATACCTCAATAGAATTTGGAACTTACCCATTACCTAAAATGGTCATGTTTGGACACATCCGCTTTGAATACGTCCACTGAAAATTTTAATCAATTTTAACTGAGCAAAGGAAAATTGTAGAATTGTTTAGTTTTAAAACAACTGCGATAAATAGAGCGGTATTTATTAAAATTGTTGCAAACAGTTCCATACAGTTTCATCCCTACATGAAGCAGTCATCTGCCTATAAACACTCGTACAATTATTCATAACGTGGTTGGTTTCCGAGGTATTATGCCGTACATGTTATCATTACTAACCATTTAAGAGATATTATATTTAATTACTCAAGGGATGCTGGGAATCGACTATTTCAAGTGACTTTTGTATTATTCATATGGTTTTGTCATTACGCAGTACGGACTACAAAATTGAATACGTGTTACATGAAATGTATATCGTACATACCTTCGGCCAATCCCGTACGTCAAAATAATCAAACGTTTCATGTTCTATAAATTGTGCAGCATTGGCCTCATCATGATTCACAGAATGTAATTCACACAGCGCATAGCTGTCATTGCCCTTTGTTTTGTAGTTGAATGATCTGCACCTCTTCACCAACAGACATTCCAAAGCACATTGTTCGAGGTTAAGGTGACGGATACACGAAATCCGGTTATTTGTTATATGTTTGCGTCGTTGCATTATATCGGCCACGTTTAGCACGCGACACTGTTTTGGCAGTACCAGTACCACTCCATTCATGATCATTAACAAATGCAAGGTTAACATGCTGGCAAGAAAATATGTTATAAGTATGTAAGGGAGTTACAATTATACTTTGAATTCGAACAGTGTCAAAGAATGGAAGCCTCACTGTTAATTTTCCTAATTGCTTGCCTACTGAGTAATCGTATATTTTCCGAGACGTAAATTGCAAATTAATTGTATCACCCACTTTCAGAATATGTAACAAAGAGTCCGACGTCTGGTTTGTTTCGATGCTTGTTCATTCACCCGACCATAAAATGTCAAATCAGCCTCGATGTTCCAACCAAATCGGGTGTAAAACTAACAGGCATTGCAAACTAAAATATCCCAGTGGTGTTTCTTTAAATATTTTCAAACTAATGTCAATGTGAACTGCACGAGCAATTTAGTGTTTCTACAGTTATACCCACTAAATTCATTAAACATACTTTTAAACAATATATTTAAAACATGCGCTGAACTTCAGTCTTCAGAATGGCACATTATTTTAAGGCATAAATAGACAACCCCTCTCAAATACTTGAAACTACACTATTGCGGTAGGTATATATTGGCACCTCTTCGGATAAAAATGTTCAGTTGCATAAGTTACAATGCAGAAGACCAGACAGACCACACATCGAACATGATGGTGCATTAATAATTGAAACGTCAATATTGTTTCAACATTTCTGCCATTCACCATAAGCCCACCCGTAATGTCATGGCACTCTTGCTAACAAATAATAAATGATTGGAAAGTTGACTTTGTGCTGCCTCTCCGTGATAAACAATATGCTGTATCAAATGCAGGTTAGACATTTCGGTAATATAATTTCGAACAGCTTAATAATCTGTGTTGTCATTTAGAGCTGCCTCAGACTGGTCACTACAAATTATGGAATTTTGACCCACACTTTCGTAGACCTAGATTTATTCTGACGTTTGACTCAATGATGCTCCTGAAACGCGTTCAGATACACCTACAACCGATGACTATATATTTTGCATATTCGACCACAGTAACGTATTATTTGTGCATTGAACTAAATGTGGTAATGATGAAAATGAAATATGCAATGCTTGACCTTATATACCTTGAATATAATAGTTATTGAAACTTATCTGACTGCAGTTAATATCTACTACGAATATTTGATGGTTTCTCGAGTCGTTATATCTTGTAACGTACAGCAAACAAATATGTCAGGGATTCAGCTTTATAAGTGGTAGAAAAAGCTATGCTAGCCAAGATCATATCGCATGCATATTTTCTCTCTGATATTTATTCGGTTTGATATATCAACATATATAATCACTGATAACCACACTTGGCAATACTTAAGTACAGATGTAAACAAATAAAATATATGCAACGTTTTATGCTAATAAACTAGCCTCATATTCTTGGTCGTTCGTGACTTTTACAGAAAATGGGCCTTTATCCTTATTAGGTTAATAACAACATCATGGATATTCATGTAAGAAATATGACGTAATGAGTATTAATTAGATTCATTTTTAATATGGAATATGAACACAGGAAATTTGGCTATTGCAGAAGCTGTAGAACCATATCTATATTGTGTCATAAACAGAGCCGACCCAGATCAGGCGCCGTCTACAAGGACCGTCTGATATGGGTCTACTCTGTTTACAAAGGCGTAAAAGGCGTATTTATGGATATTTTCGACAAGGGATTTGTATCGTATTCCAATTATTCTATCAACAGTACTTAATCTGATGTCTATCAACAGTACTTAATCTGTTATCTATGAACAGTAATATTATGTTGTCTTATATTAAATTGTTTAATGTAAGGCAAAAGTAATGCAGAAAGCTCATACATGAGCTTGTTGCATTGCATTTGGCCGGCATTAAGCTACGAGGGGGTCTATATATTTTATAGTAGTATGACCCAATGCCATTTTACCATAAAATATAATGACTCACTCGCCAAAAACAGCCACCACGGAGATCGATATATCATATAGTACTCCCTTGATAAAATACATCCAACATGGGAGGGGTAGTTCGATATATATTATAAAGTACTATTACCTAGGTCATTTTACTATACAATATAGCGAGTCCCTTGCCATACTATAATGACCTTCCCTTTATAATATTTTGACCCATTCTTTTTATCTACGTAGATCGACCGAGGGTTCTATATAGTTTATAGTACTATGATCCGGTCATTTTACTATTAAATATAGAGACCCCCTTGCCAAAATACGTCCTCCAGTGGGGTTCGACATCTTATATAGTACTATGACCCCCATACCATTTTATTATGAAGTATAGTGACTCCCTTGCAAAAAGTACATCCACCACAGGGGTCGATATATATTATAGTACTATGACCCAAGACCATTTTACTATAAAATATAGTGACTCCCTTAACATAATATAATGACCCCCTTATAATATTGTGACGCACACTTTCTATCGTACTAGGTAGACCAAGGGGTCTATATACCGATATGTTATAGTACTATGACCCCCGGCCACTGTAATATACATGTATAATATAGTGACTCAATTGCCACACTACATCTACCAGATAGGAGGTCGATACATTATGTAGTACTATGGCCCCATGCCATTTTACTGTAAAATATAGTGACTCCCTTGCCAAAATATATCCACCACGCGGTCGATATATCATATAATACTATATAACCCCCAGGCTATGTTATTATAAAATGTAGTGACTCCCTTGATAAAATACATCCACCGGGAGAGTTCGATATATATATATATTATAAAGTTATATGACCCCAGGCATATTTACTATAGAATATAGTGACTATCTTGCCATAATATAATAACCCCCTTATAATATTGTGATCCACTCTTTGTATCTTAGCAGGTCGTCCGAGGGGTCTATATATTTTACAGTACTATTACCCGGTCATTTTACTATAGCATATAAAGACTCCCTTGCCAAAATACATCACTCAGGGGGGTCGATATATTATATAGTACATGTACTATGACTCCCATGCAAATTTACTATACACTATTGTAACTCCCTTGCCAAAATACATCCACCACATATGTCGATATACCCTCCAGACCATTTTACTTTAAAATATAGTGACCCCTTGATAAAATACATCCACCAGGGTTTCGATATATATTATAAAGTACCATGATCCGCGGGCCATTTTACTATAAAAATATAGTGACTCCCTTGCCATAATATAATGGACCCACCTTATGATATTTTGACGCACTCTGTTTATCGAAGGGTGTCAATTTTTCTCGTATTATAAAGTCTCTAAGCGTGGATCCAGCGAGGCAGGGTTGGAGTGGATGGTCAGGACCCCGTCGATTTTCAAGACTAGCCATATTAGATTTAGAGTTGTGTGTGGTTCAAAGTTCGTAATTAGCTGTAACACATTCAAACTTGTTAGGGGCAAATTTATATAGAATATTTTGACTTGATGATTATCGATTAGATGAAGTTATATAATGGCACTTGACTATGGACATTAGGCATGACAGGCAATGTAGAAAAAAGGATCTATAATAGTTTATAAGCAAACACGGGTTGTCTTGTATGGACCCATTATGTTTCAAAAGCGTTAATATTGATTTGAAGTAAAGGGCTAGTGTCGCTGAAACTACATGATATGTTGTGCTTAATATATTTATGCACAGTCACTGTTAGCAGTTGTAAATTTAAAGGTTTCGTGATCTTGTGCATGATTCAGTGAGTGTGTGTAGGCGGGTGGGTGGGGACACTGTTCCGTATGCAATGTATACAGGTTACATACAATTCAATCAACATCGATGAACACAATACCTACCACGCGTTGGAAAGGACATGCTAAAGATGTGTGTCATTTGCAAACCCTGTAAAAGCGACTAAAACAATTTTTATTTTATATATATTTTATATATGGGAAGACGTTAACAATCACCAGACGAAACATACACTACTGTAGTGACTGCAAAATAGAATAAAAAGTAGACGGAGATGCTAATTTGAGCACAAGTGAAGTTCACGCGTAAGCGCGCACACACTTATACTCTCACTCTCTGTCACACACACACACACACACACACACACGCACGTACGCACGCACGCACGCACGCACACACACAAAACGCACGCACGCACGCACGCACGCACGCACAGACACACACACAGAGACTGACAGACACAGACACACACAGACAGACAGACACCCCCCCCACACACACACACACACACGGGCGCGCACATACAATCACACATTTTATTGCTATTTTATTTGATGCACATTTCGAAAGCTTGGGATCAGATCTAACCTGTGTTTGTACAGTATTGATAATTCATCACGCGCGTACAGAGAGTGCATGTATATAGGCCTATACAAGAACAAGTTATACATGTTGTATGATTAAAATGGCAAATGCATCTTGGGCTGTTTTATACTGGCATATGTACAAAGATTGTCTTGTTAACGGTAGAAAATGTAGAGTCATATCTATCATAATGTTATAAGCAAGCAGACATATATTAGATGGCATGTCACCTATCCACAGAAGAGGACCATACCATTTAGTACTTACACTAATACATATCATCGCTCTTTGTGTCGGTACATTTATTTTCTAACAATCATCGCCATATTTTAACTCATTAACACACCCATGTGTGTTAGTGGAATTGCCCAAACAGAAACATCTCTCTCCACCTGTCGCCCAAATTGCCTTTCTATAAAGCATGTGGCAGCTTTATGTATATTGAACGCCATGCAGAGAGCTATTTTGCATGACTTTCGTACTGTCGTATGCAGCCACCTGCCTAAAACATCTAAATTCTTCTTTACAAAAATCCGGTCTAGAAGATGTTTACTGTATATGTATTCTAAATGAGTGTATTTTTATAGTCTAGATGGAATTATTCTGAAGAAAACAATGGTTTAGTTTGAGTAAACGATTCAAGGAGAGCAAACGGTGTAGATAAATGTAAAAGTAATTGTCAGCGGTGGGAGTGGGGGGTTCTAAGCTGCTAGCATTTGTCTTTTTCTGGACACTTGCCAAGTTGGATTACCTAAGAATACATTTACGGAGATAACTCTAATAGTACATTTATAAAAAATGTAGCAACTTTACTGATACCGATTGTACTATTGGACACTGCGGTAGCTAGTAATGAACGATAGTGTCGTCTGCAAAACAATTCTCGTCTTCAACATTCAATTTTAGTTTGTTTAATGATCACCTGTTTTCTTTAAAACCACTTTACAAGAGTAACAAATACTTTGGAAAACTCTTTACATATATAATCGCAGATTCGACATTGGCAGCGAAAGCGCTAATTTAGTTTACACATTTTCAGACACACCACCTTATATGCTCGCATCAAGCTATAAAACGAGGCATATACAAGAAACATAACTCTTTACTCCATATATGCCCCAATGTATTTGCAAACAGGGTAGAGCCAGATCATACGCTCCTGTTTGATCCGTCTGACTGGGTTCTACTGTTCGCTTATGGAATTTTATAGACCTAATTCTACAGTTTCTGCCGTGGCCCAAATTCCCTGTGTCTAAATGCCATTAATAAAGCGCATCTAATTAATATGAACGATGTTATCATTTCTCCCTGAATCATAGAGTAAAGTGTTCAACCCTTTTCACGTATAGCTCCATCACTTCTTCCTTTACAGCAATTCAATGTTGTGACCACTCTTTACTTCAGAATCATCCAGATTCAGATGATTCGAATAGAGTAATAAGAACATATAGCTTTGTGGTGACTTTAGTACAGTAAAACTCCTCTAAACCTAACGTCCAAATAGCATTAAGCAGGCACCTGCTCAAAAAGACATAATTTCTTCTTTATTAAAATCCTGTTTAGAAGGTTTTTACTGTATTTGAATACGGCCTGAGTAACAAACATTCTATACAGTAGTCTCTATCTTTGCTACCCTATATGAATAAAACCTATCTATACCGGACGTCAAAATTAGTGTAAATATCGGCCTATTGGGACAAGTGTCAGCTTAATGCAGGGTTGAAGTCATGCGAAATGCTCCTCTAGGAGTTTTATGCCTGACTTTCAACCTGCATAAAAGTATCTAAATTCTTCTCTACTAAAAACCCGGTTTAGAGGGGTTTTACTATACTCTGTTTAGAGGGGTTTTACTATACTCTGTGTGTCGGTTTAGAGGGGTTTTACTATACTCTTTTTGCCGGTTTAGAGGGGTTTTACTATACTCTGTCGGTTTAGAGGGGTTTTACTATACTCTGTTTGTCGGTTTAGAGGGGGTTTACTATACTCTGTTTGCCGGTACTCTGTTTGTCGGTTTAGAGGGGGTTTACTATACTCTGTTTGCCGGTTTAGAGGGGATTTACTATACTCTGTTTGCCGGTTTAGAGGGGTTTTACTATACTCTGTTTGCCGGTTTAGAGAGGGTTTACTATACTCTGTTTGCCGGTTTAGAGAGGGATTTACTATACTCTGTTTGCCGGTTTAGAGGGGTTTTACTATACTCTGTTTGCCGGTTTAGAGAAGGTTTACTATACTCTGTTTGCCGGTTTAGAGAGGGTTTACTATACTCTGTTTGCCGGTTTAGAGGGGTTTTACTATACTCTGTTTGGCGGTTTAGAGTTTTTTTTATTATACTCTGTTTGCCGGTTTAGAGGGGTTTTACTATACTTTGTTTGCCGATCCATTGGTATAAATTATGTATGTAATTTCTTAACGACAAACCAGCATATGATAAACTTATTGAAATATCGTCAGTTTCACCTTTGAATTTAAACAGTGGTTAATGACGTCGAATCGGGACATCGGAGGCGTATCGAAAATACAAATATCGACACTCGGTATTATGGGCACTGATGTTAGATAAACTGGTCCAAGGGTTGTCGCATAATATCATATGTGATGTTTACATCAATCGGCTTTGGGTTAAGGATAGCCATTAAACAGGGGTACTAAGCATAGTGACTGCAATCAAGCATTACATAGGTATTCGTATGTATTTGTTATTCAGTAGCTGAAGTCACTGAGCTTGATACCAGATCATTAATTATGTAATAGTTTGACCTTAGAACGGATGCCCATATGTTTGTGGACGTATGTACAGACGGATGTGGTATAGTGGTAGATGACAACAACAATGGGTCTCCGGTTGATACTTTAATTCATAGCTAGCGACACATGAGACCTTGTCGCGTCTCTAGACCTTTGCGACCATGTGTGGTCTCTCCTTCCATTAGTTTTGAGGATTTATTTGTATAAGTCAGTAAACCCGGAAATCATATCATTTGCATATGATCTAGTCGTATCGTACCAGTCTTAAGTGTAACATAGATAGGCAATTCCTTAACTACATTTTTTTCTCTTTGGAACTACCTACTGGTAGTCCGTTTATTTACAGTTTGTAACAATCATAAAAACATAACAAATACATGGAAAGCATGTAGTAAGCATGTATGTATAGAGCAAATCAACATGCATACATATATACTGAAAGAGATTAAATCATATCTCTCAATGCTTTGTTGAATGTTTTAATTGTTGGGTGTTTCAACCTCTTCTCAAAGTAATATTTTTCTACTGTTAGTAAATCATAGTATTAGGCTGGGTCCTAGTAGTGGTTACCGTAGCATCCCCCCCTAGACTTTTTTTCATGGGTACCAAATTGTTCGTTGGGGTCCTTAGAACACATTTTGAGCATGCCCCCAAAAATAAGTTTGTCCCAGCTATGTTTTATTTAACGGTTTCCATGGTAACCCGAGGTAATTTTCGAAACTACCTTGGTTCAGAAAATGCGCCATAACTTTGTTTTTAGAAGCAATAGAAGGACAAAACAAGTACCAAAGTAAAGCAGAGACATATAGCTTGAATATGATATATGATTTTATTAATATTCATAAATGCATTCTTATGAATATTAATGAGGAAGTAAAAAATGTGATTTTTTTAGAAAAAAGGAGTTTGTTGTTTAGTCTGAGAGGCTTATTAATGCACAGAAATTATTGAATTTAAGTTTAAATTGTTCGTTGGAGTCCTCAGAACACATTTTGAGTATTTCCCCAAATAATTTTGTCCCATCTATGTTTTATTAAACGGTTTCCATGGTAACCCGAGGTAAATTCCGAAACATCCTTGGTTCAGAAAATGCGTAATAACTTTGCTTTTAGATGTAATAGAAGGACAAAACAAGTACCAAAGTAAAGCAGAGACATATAGCTTGAATATGGTATATGATTTAATTAATAGTCATAAATGCATTCTTATGAATATTCATGAGAATGTAAAAAAATGCGTTTTTTAGAAAAATGAGCTTGTTGTTTAGTCTGAGAGGCTTATTAATGCACACAAATTATTGAATTGAGGTTTAAATTGTTTGTTTGGGTCATCAGAACACATTTTGAGCATTCCCCCAAAGTAATTTTGTCCCATCTATGTTTTATTGAACGGTTTCTATGGTAACGCGAGGAGGTAAATTTCGAAACATCATTGGTTCAGAAAATACATAATAACTTTGCTTTAAGAAGCAATAGAAGGACAAAACAAAAACCAAAGTAAAGCAGAGACATATATCTTGATTATGATATATAATTTTTATAATATTCATATATGATTGCTTATGAATATTAATGAGGAAGTATAAAAATCCGCTTTTTTAGAAAAATGAGTTTTTTGTTTAGTCTTAGAGGCATATTAATGCACAAAAAGTATTGAATTCAGGTTTAAATTGTTCGTTGGGGTCCGCAGGACACCACTTGAGCATTCCCTAAAATAATTGTGTCCAAACAATGTTTTTAACGGTTTCCATGGTAACCCGAGGTAAATTTCGAAACATCCATGGTTAAACAAATGCGTCATAACTTTGCTTTAAGAGGCAAAAGAAGGACAAAACAAGAACCTAAATAAAGCAAAGACATATAATTTGAATATGATATGTAATTTAACTAATTTTCATAAATGTATTCTTATGAATATTAATGAGGAAGTAAAACAATCCAATTTTTGTTTAGAAAAAAGGAGTTTATTGTTTAGTCTGAGATGCCTTGTTTGAAGCGAACCCCCATCTGTTGGATGCAACTGCCGGTGCTAAAGAAGTGAATGAGAGAGAGAGAGAGAGAGAGTGAGAGAGAGAGAGAGAGAGAGAGAGAGAGAGAGAGAGAGAGAGAGAGAGAGAGAGAGAGAGAGAGAGAGAGAGAGAGAGAGAGAGAGAGAGAGAGAGAGAGAGAGGCCTAATGCTCGTCCCTGGGGCTGTCGGAATCAAGTGAGGGGATCTAATAAAACATCCCAGGTCGATTTTCATTTGAAACAGGAGGCCTAAGAGATACCCAGGGAACCCTTGTCCGTAAGAGTTTAGCGGACATGATCCACCCAGTTGCCGGGCTGGCACAAAAATCTTCGTCCAGGTCAGGCAAACGGGAAAGAAGTCCCGTGGAAGTAGAAAGAGACTCCCTAGACTTAATTAGGTTAGGGAGGTCCACTTTTTCGATGACACTAGCACGGAAGAGGATAGAGGACCCCTGTGAATAGGATTCGGGGGTCTAGGGCAGACAGAGGGTGGGATGATTCTAAAACAATCTTCACACGTATTCGCAACAGAAAATATTGATGTTCAGAATCATCTAAAGAAAAAGAGGACTAAGTCCCGTCTAAATCTGAGTGAGAGGCTTCCACAAAGTCTGATTCCCTTAAAAAATAGGACCATCCCTAGGAGCCATAATGGACAAAGTGTCTTCCTGCTCTCCCTCAGAATCCGCCCTGGTGAACGCCATGGATGGCAGAACCCGGGAAGAGTGGGACCCGCCACAGACATAGAAGTGTGGACTGTGGGTTCACGTGAGAGCTATTCTCCCTCTAGGTGAATCTGAGGAGGCAGAGCGATGTCTTCGCATAGAAGAGTAATGGTAAAACCTCGATCTGCGATGAGAGCGGTGCGAGTGCCGGTTCCCATTAGAAGAATAAGGTTTTTACGCCTCCAAGGTGGTGGGTGGGATGGGGGCTGGTGAGTCCGAAGTGTACTCAGAAGATGAAGGGTAATTGCAGGGTCTAGACGACCAAGAACGTCTAGACTTAGCCAGAGCAGCTTCCTGTTGACTTTCACCACTGTAATGCGGTGTAGAGACAGAATGCCCTGTAGAAAAGATTGGACTGGTAGATTTACCGGTCCACTTCGGTATCCTGGTCCAAAGGACCAGACCGGGCCACCGGAGGACCGTTGGAGAGCAAACTTAGGACACCGGGCCAAAGAATACACAGTGACATCTTTGGGCGGGGGCTCGGTAGACCGGTCTGCTGGTGACGTCATGAAACGGAAGCACTAACGCCAGGACACCGGGAACGGGGACGGATAACTGGGCCTAGATTCAGCGGGACCAGGCAAAACTCTTCACACAACAAGCGGACCGGGAGACCTGGCAACAATAGTACCTGGGACCAGAACAAAGGGCACCATTCAAGTGGTAAACGGGGAACCCGCACCCGGGCCAGCAGTTGGGTGCCGATCTGCAACTAACAACTGGGGAATCGACCGCACCACAGGGGCTGTTGACGAAAGATATTTTAAAGAAGAAGCAGGCTTCTTCTGAGCTTTAGAGGACAGTGATTTGTCTGTTGCGAGGGAGTCGCTGACCAAAGAGAAGAATATTTCTTCCGTCGGGCAGCAAGCTCCCACGTCTCCCCTGTCCAGAGGGATGAAACTGGACAGGGAACTGACGCGGAGCATCCGCAGCAGGCCAGACACACTTAATGAGTTGTCCAGCCTGTCGCGAAATGCTCGCAAGAAGCCTTGCGTTGCTCTGGCATGCTGTGGTAAATAATCAAGCAAATGCATAAGACATCGCGAGTAAGTTAGAAGTCACGCAAGGCTAATATGGGTAAACATAAGCTGATGATTACAGTCGAGATGCTATATATTTTCTATTGCATTGAAAAACACCCATAACAGTAATATTCTTCATAAAACATGCATGAGGCTCAATTCCTCTGCTGTAATTTCTTACAAGAAATGTGTTGTTCACATACATGTATATTGCAATATAATAGAAAAAACTTACTTTCCTACAACAGTTTACATTCTCATTAATATTCATGATTTTGAAATAATATTCATTACATACATATTTATATACATGAACATCAATATCGCTGTTTCAGTCAGTATCAAGCTCTATACTGGTTAACTAAAATAATTTCAGATAAAAAGAACAACTCATACAAGTGTGTTTATTTTACATCTCATTAATATTACTATGCATTAATATTCAAGAACCCAAAGTAATGACCCTCTGCTCTTGTCAATTGTTGTTCAATATCTGGTATTTTACGTAAAATAAATAATAGAAAAGATAGTACACTCGAAACAATGCTAAATATAGGGCTTATGTTAAATTGCTTATTCATTTACGCACGTTATATGCAAAATAGCTTAAAAATACATGTTTTAGAAATATTACATGAAACAAAGATGTTTTCCTTTATTTTTTGTTGATATTAAAACATTTAAATCTGAATTCAATAACTATTTGTATATCATTAGGCGTCTCAGACTAAAACCAAACTCGTCAAACTAAAAACGCATTTTTTACTTCCCCATTAATATTCATAAGAATGCATTATAAGAATGCATTATATGTATTAATAGAATTACATATCGTATTCAAGCTATATGTTTCTGCTTTACGTTGGTTCTTGTTTTGTCCTTCTATTGTCTCTAAAAGCAAAGTTATGAAGCATTTTCTTAATCAAGATAGTTTCGAAATTTACCTCGGGTTACCATGGAAACCGTTTAATAAAACATAGCTGGGGCACAATTATTTTGGGGGAATGCTCAAAAAGTGTTCTGATTACCCCAACGAACAATTTAAACCTGAATTCAATAATTTTTGTGCATTAATATGCCTCTAAGACTAAACAAAAAACTCATTTTTCTAAAAACGCGGATTTTTATACTTCCTCATTAATATTCATAAGCAATCATATATGAATATTATTAAAATTATATATCATAATCAAGATATATGTCTCTGCTTTACTTTGGTTTTTGTCTTGTCCTTCTATTGCCTCTAAAACCAATGTTATTATGCATTTTCTGAACCAATGATGTTTCGAAATTTACCTCCTCCCGTTACCATGGAAACCGTTCAATAAAACATAGATGGGACAAAATTACTTTGGGGGAATGCTCAAAATGTGTTCTGATGACCCAAACAACCAATTTAAACCTCAATTCAATAATTTGTGTGCATTAATAAGCCTATCAGACTAAACAACAAGCTCCATTTTCTAAAAAAACGCATTTTTTTTACATTCTCATGAATATTCATAAGAACGCATTTATGAATATTAATTAAGTCATATACCATATTCAAGTTACATGTCTCTGCTTTGCTTTGGTACTTGTTTTGTCCTTCTATTACCTCTAAAAGCAAAGTTATTACGCATTTTCTGAACCAAGGATGTTTCGGAATTTACCTCGGGTTACCATGGAAACCGTTTAATAAAACATAGATGGGACAAAATTATTTGGGGAAATACTCAAAATGTGTTCTGAGGACTCCAACGAACAACTTAAACCTAAATTCAATAATTTCTGTGCATTAATAAACCTCTCAGACTAAACAACAAACTCCTTTTTTCTAAAAAAAATCACATTTTTTACTTCCTCATTAATATTCATAAGAATGCATTTATGAATATTAATAAAATCATATATCATATTCAAGCTATATGTCTCTGCTTTACTTTGGTACTTGTTTTGTCCTTCTACTGCTTCTAAAAACAAAGTTATGGCGCATTTTCTGAACCAAGGTAGTTTCGAAAATTACCTCGGGTTACCATGGAAACCGTTAAATAAAACATAGCTGGGACAAACTTATTTTTGGGGGCATGCTCAAAATGTGTTCTAAGGACCCCAACGAACAATTTGGTACCCATGAAAAAAAGTCTAGGGGGGGATGCTACGGTAACCACTACTAGGACCCAGCCTAATAGGAAGTTTAATATATTAACTAGTTTTGTTCTTCTTTCACTTTTCATGTAGCTTTTGTAGATAGAATACATAATGTTACCTATGATGAGATTTACTTCTTCATATTCTTTGTATTGTATTTTGTAACCGATTACGAGTTCATGCATGCTAATCCTTTTATTTATACCTATCTTTGAAAGTAAGTTATGTATCTTTTCCCAAAAGGTATTTAAATACGGACATGAGATAAACAATGTTCTAATGTTTCAATTTCATTGCAATGTTCACAGAATGGTCTATGTATAAGTTTCCACGTAAAAAGGTTTTCATTGGTTGGAACTATTTTATGGATAAGTTTAAATTTAAGCTCTTTTATTCTGTTGTCGATATAAACATTATTTATTTTGTCGTAAACTGCATACCACTGAACATCTAGTTTCAGTTTATCTTCCCAGAACTTGTGTATATAAGGACTTTCAAATTTGTTTGCAATAAACTTTTTCCTTATATCTTTGTTATTTAATTTTGTAATGTTACAATTTTCACCGAAAGCTGAATTCCTGTTAATGTTTACTTGTGTTTTGGTGGATGATTCCGATTTCAAAATGGTTTTCCAGGCATTCGGAATTGCTGCTTTTAATATAGTAACTTCGGAGATCCAGTTACGTTTATTTTTTAGTTTGTTTATTGAGGTTTCTTTAATTTCGCCAATACTATGTATGATATTCCTTAACTACATTTAACCTGCGGTCAGCTCCCATATTTACAACTTGAAGGCTAAATAACAATTATATCACACCCATTTCCACTTCCTAATAATACACAAAACTTAAACAGACAAATACATGTAAACAAGAAAAGGCTATATAATAGCAACTTCATAAAGGTATTATCCAGTTTAAACGGCATGTCTCTACTATATTTAAAGTTCTGGCTCCATGCTTATGAAGCTTTTAGGTGAGTCTGAGTTCGTTCTCAAGTGTTTGATTGGTCAGATTTGCCTTTTGCTCAAATCTGACCAATCAAAAGCCTGAGAACTCAAATCTGATCAATTAAAAGCTTGAGAACGAACTCAGACTCAACTAAAAAGCTTTATAAGCATGGACCCTGAATACGAGTCGCTGTAAAGTCAGATTAGTCAAGTGTTGATCCAAAAGGAAAGTTCATGTATTAAGGATAATCGTTGGTCTTAGAACTCTGACATCGATAGTAGAATTAGTATCTTGTAATGTCAATATTACTGATGAAAATAGGTTACGAAAATCTCTGATTACGTTTTAAAAGTCTGGTGAAAATGAGCATCTCCGAATAAGTTTTGAAAGTCTGAGGCAGATCCGTTTTGGTTGATATGAGAAACATACTTTATAGTTAACACAACACTTGTCCAAACTCTATGATCACACGTATGTGCCAGAACTGGACGTTGATGTTACCACGCGACGGTTCATTTAGTTATACATTTCTTATATGGAAATTCATGTCTCCGACATTTGAAATAACATAATAATGTCACCTCGCTGCTGCATCGACGTCGGAGACTAGATATACGCTGATCATGGCGGCACGCTGACGTGGATTCTACAATACACAACTGAGTAGTGTTGCACTTTTAATTACTACTCATGAACAGACTCAATAAAACCGAGTCTGCAATTTTCTCTTTTTGCATTTCTTCTTTTGCTTTCGAGGGATCACCCATTTTCAGAATATATTTAACCTTCGTTGCAACAAAATGACTCTCAACTAGTTGTACATGCCGACACTTTAAACTTACGCATTAGTCGTACACGTTAACCTCATACTATTCTATTATTATAACTAATAAATGTTTCTAGGTGACTTGCCAATTTCTCAGTTCGACAACCTATTTTGGATAGAAAGTTTGCTCTTACTTGCGATATATTCACCTTTCTGTATTGTCAGGGGTTTTAATGATTGCATTGATTATATTTTTAGTCTGCTGTACGAACATGCGACTTGTATTAAATACTCATTAAAAAGCGCACTTGGCTACTGTATTGTTTTTATCTTAAAACATATACGAAAAAAGACGCAAATTCAAGAAACCAACACCAAAACCGATTTCTTACCTCTTTCATACTATTAAAACTATAAATGACAAGCAATCTTTACAGTATGCCGTATGTAAAAGAAAATGTATGAGTCATGCAGGAAACACCGCATAAAAAACACATAACCTCCCAAACATCACCACGACTACAAACAGCAAATGTACATGTATATAAAAGACACAAAGAGACACACAGACATAAACAAACAATAGGGGGACGATGGAAGCACCGCTTTGGAACGGTCAGTGACAAATGTCACTGGGGGTTAAACCGGTTTCGGGGCGCCCAACCTCACACTTATAAGTATATTCCTTAATCGAATAAAACAAGAACAATTTAACCTGTCATAACTTATTTACAACATAACCTGTCTGCCATACTTATGGCAATCGTTACAATAGTCACCAAGAGTTTACTCTAATTCCACTAAAACGCATAGCTATTCGCAATGTAAAACTAGAGGTTTGTTTTTGTCACAAAAACAGATGTCTCCCCCTCCCATCCTCTTTCCAATACACAAGTGTGATGTCTGTAACTCCAAACTTATCAGGATCTAATTTTAAGTTATCAGGTGCAATAACTCCAACATTATCAGGGGGAGACAATTCAAAACTCCTGGGTACATAACAGCACATGCTGGTCAACATTCCTGTGAAGTTTGGTGACTCTAGTACTAGTGGTTTAAGAGATACACACGACACAAAGTAAAGTGTCTCTTATTTTAAGTCATAAGGGGCAGTAACTCCAAAGTTATCAGGGGAGACAAATTAAAAAAACAGATGCACAACAACTAATGCTGGTGAACATTCCGGTGAAGTTTGGTGACTCTAGCCCTACTGGTTTCAGCGACACATGCTGCACAAACTTTCTCTAATTTTAAGTTGTCATATCAGGGGCAATAACTCAAGAATTTTCAGGGGAGAAAATTAAAAATCACAGGTGCACAACAACTCATGCTGGTGAACATTCCTGTGAGGTTTGGTGACTCTAGCCCTAGTGGTCTTAAAGATATGCATGACACAAAGTTTCTCTAATTTTAAGTAAACAATAGGGGAGATGGAAGTACCGCCTTGGAATGGTCAGTGACGTTGAAGTAAAGCAGCGTCATATGTATTCCTTATTAACTCTGTTTGCGTTAATAAATAAAAACGTCTTAATATCAAACTAAAAGACGTTTTTGGTGTGGTTTTAAATCAATCCATGAAATAAACATGCATTTGCATTGCATTGATCAGAATGATTGCTGAATACGCTTAAAATATTACTTTCTGTTAATGAAACTCTTAGACATACAAAAGTGTTCCTAGTTAGTAGGACCGACTAATGACAATCGCAGTACATAAAATGCATGACAGATGTCAAGATAATTTAAACATTTTCAAGAGTAACTTCGTTATTTCTCATTTCTCAAACAGTCCCTATGTTGTTACCTCTCTTTAGAATCGTCTCGAAATGATGATTATAAAGAGTGGTTACAACATATGGTTTGGTGGAGAAATGGCGATTGTAGTATTTGAGTACGCACCTTTATCTGCATCTCTGGTTATAGCATGTGCATTTCTTTTGAAAACTGATGTCTCCTATCTGGAAAAGGGCGTGACTGTGAATTGAGCCACTTTGTATAAATTCTGAAGGGAGGTGATCCCTTGAGAGCAGAAATTGCAACACAAAAAGAGAAAATTGCAGACTCGGTTTTATTGAGTCTGTTCATGAACAGTAATTGAAAGTGCAATACTGCTCACACCCCCTAGCACCGGCTTAAGCGGTATTCAATTTTCAGAACAAGAAGGACTGAAATTCATGATCTCAAAGGATCAGAAGGTATAACAACACTGAGAATGAAGTACGGGGCGACGATTGTAAGATTGTAAGATTGTATCATTTCAAGATTAGTAACTACGAGACTCACCGGAACAATCTTTTTAATCCCGTACTTCATAAATATGCCTTTCGGCGCCTTTGTATACTTATAGAGTAGACACAGAACAGACAGATCTGTTCTGTTAATATAGATCTGATTCCACACTTATGTCGTTGCTTAAATTCCACGTGTCCATGTATCATTGCAAAAAATAATTGAATTGATATTTATTATGTTATTACTTCTTATATGAAAATTCATGGAATAAAGGTTTAATGAATGCCACGGCATGCATTGCATACGCAATCCTCCTTACTTAGATGGTAGTAAAACCCTATAGTAAAGTAAAACGTCTCTACACCGGACGTTCAATCTAACCCTTCTCTTGCTGAATTTTAAAATACATTTCTCCTTCTTTACCCATGCCCTGCTGTATAATTACATATATCTTCGCTGTGTACAAGTATATCGCTGTGCAACCACTGCTGTGAAGTGCACTGGTTGCACAATCAACTTGTAAATAGTGCAGACCCTGATGAGACAGTTCCTGCAGGAGCTGTCTCATCTGGGTCTTCACTATTTACAGGTACGTATATTGACGTGAATAGCAAGCGAAGGGTTAGTATACGAGTAAAATCGGTTTTAGAGACAGGTGGCAGCTTAATGCAGAATGTCCCTCTAGAATATTTCTGCATGACTTTCATGTTGCGTTAAGCAACAACCAGCCTGTCAAAAAATGTATAAATGCTTCTCTACTAGATATCCGGTTTAGAGGGGTTGTACTGTAATATCGTGTCATAACCCATTGTGTTAAAGATCGTTGGGCATACTTTTCAAAGTTTGTAGTTCGATATGCAGTTATGTAACTGTGCTCACTATCAGTGGATATTGCTTTCCGACTTTGAAATGCGGGTATATGCCATTTGTTATTTTGTCATTTGGAATATTACACGAGAGGGAAATGCCTGGCGGAAAGCTTCACCTGTCTGATGAGCGGAATCACGAGAGATTGATACTTTAATTCATTCGTATATATGTCGGTTCAGAACGCTAATCTGGGTATACACCTTTTTCTTGTTTCATCACAAGAAGATGTCCATGTCATGATTCAAAACAATATTCATGGCAGTCCTATCCAATCTCTGGGGTACATGTCATACCTGTTGAGAAGGCTGTCTAAAGGGCTGCCTTTACGTGGATAACCTGTCCAGTAAATGACTTCCCCACCCGCCAACCATGCGCCCCACCAGCCAAAGGTACCTGATGTAAATATCACATGATCACAGAGAGTCATTAGTGTGAAATCAAGTTCTGCAATCTTATATGAACTGAATGTGATATTATTCCACTTCATGTTGGTTTTACACCATTGCATGTCATTACTAAGCACAAAAAAGTGCACACGAGTGTACTTTTCCCTAAAATGTTCCATGGCATTTTTCAAGTAGTGAACGGGTGCTACTATACGTCCAGCTCTTATGAGGTTTGGTTTCAAATAGTCTCCTCTTCGTACATGGACACATATCTTTGTTACATTTCCTTGAACTGCAAATTGCATGAAATCATTTACCTGTTCCACTAACTCTTGTTTTACTCTGAAAGTCTTTCTTATTTCTGCCTCAGCTCCTTTGAAGTATCTCCACGACAGAATGTAACCTTGGAGTGTCCAGTTGTAAGTATGCTCCAACATGGTTGTTCTGTTATCAAACTTTCCATAAGTCGGGTTATATTTCTTAGCGTTGTCGAGTTTGATATCCAGCACATTTGGCAAATCAAACAATTTGGTAAGTGGAGATGAAGGGTCTATTATTGGTGTGTAGCCATGATAAAATGCCATTCCGATAAGCGCTGCCACCTGGAATATTTTGTTTCCAATTCGCCCATCGTTAGTCTTAACGTTCATGAAATGGCTACACTCAAACCTGTCTCTAGTGTTTTTCTTAGGTAGACAGACGTTTGACTCTAGACCTTCCCTACACAGGGTTTTGTTTAAACATTCAAATATATTGTGAAACTTCTTTTGATTGGAATCGTTTGAATCAAATGGTGTTTCTGTTGAAACCGTTGTAATGAAAACTTTATCAGTTTCAAAAGAATCGTTTTGGATAATGCTTGTATATAAGTGCGGTGTACCATATCTTAGTAGGTTGTCCGTTTGGAATTTCAGCATGATGACAGAAAATACAATGACAACAGGCAGTACTAAATGACAGTTGCGTGTGAGAATTTTCATTTTAGTTTTTACGTTTATTTTTCTGTTCAAAATAAAAGATACAGGTAATTGTATCTGTTAAATATGTTTGGATGTTCACCTTATATTCAAACGAGTCTGCACTCCGTAGATAGCTGGTAAGAGGTATTATAGATACAAAGTTGTTTCTCAGGTGCATGTCATTGTATGCGTCAATGCCTGTAATCTGAAAAGGAAAATGATAACAATTTGCTGTTGTTCAATTTCACATATATGCTGGGTAGTAGTCATCATTACCGTATTATCCTCGTAAACTTTTTTGCATGGGTACAAAATAGTTTGTTGGGGTCCCAAGAACATATTTTGAGCATGTCCCCAAAAATAATATTGTCCTAGCTATGTTTTTTCAACGGTTTCCATGGTACCCCCAAGGTAATTTTCGAACTACCTTGGTTAAAAAAGTCATCATAATTTTCCTTCTTGAGAAAATAGAAGGATAAAACAAGAACCAACGAAAGGCAGAGACATATAGCTTGAATATGATATGTAATTTTATTAATATTTATTAATGTTTCCTTATAAATAATAATGAGGAAGTAAAATATGCGTTTGTTTTAGAAAAAGGGAGTTTGCTGTTTAGCCTGTGAGGCCTGTTAAGGCACAAGAGTTATACACAGGCACGGGTTCCATGTTCACCTCTTGAATGGTGCCAATTTTCTGGTCCCCGCTATTGGTGTTGCCAGGTATCCCGGCGTGGAAAGTGGAGTCACTCTGATTCAGTACGTCGTATTTAGACGATTGGCTGCTTCACCTGTTCATTTGTCAGTCCCTTCTACTCGACCTCATCTAAAGCTGGAAGTTCGTGTCTCAGATGTGGGTAGTTCTGATAAATGTTATCAACCGTGAAGATAGGGAGATAAGGAGGTCTCATTTATAGGTTGTTCAACAAAGAAAGAGAGAGAGATAGGGAGTTAAAGAACGAGAGAGCCAGGAAAGACAGAGAGAAGCATAGAGACATACAGACAGAGAGAGCGAAAAAGAAAGAGACAGACACGGAGGTACAGAGAGAGAGATAGATATATACAGAGAGAGAGCGAGAGAAACAGACAGACAGACAGACAGACAGACAGACAGACAGAGAGAGAGGGGGTTCTACTGAATAACTTTAAATGCTGTTAAATAAGGCTATTGGCAATTGACCCTTTTCTATTCATGATATATGTCTTCAAATGTACAAAATATTTCCTTTTCTAAAATCATCAGCATAGAATATGTGTAAGTCTTCTTGCCACCTGTTTCCTTTACTTATGTTTCCATCTTTTTCCATTCTCATTAATATTCATAATTTGGAAAATAATATGTATTAGCTTAATATATTCATATCACTGTTTTAGTTTGTTCCGTACTGTTTAACTAAAGAATCTCAGACAAGAAGAACAGTTCATTTAAGTGGGTTTATCTTTACATCTAATTCATATTCATAACTATGGTGCAAATATTCATAAACAAATTAAACATGTACACAAAGTAATGATCCTCTGCTCTCGTCTTTGTTTGGTAAAATATCTTGTATTTAAAATTGACCATACAATGCTCATAAATTTGCTAATTCATTTGCGCACGTTAGTTGCCAATTAGCTTAAATATATATGGATTATAGACATATTACCTTAACCAAAGATGTTCTATTTTCTTTATATGATCACATGAAAACATTAAAACCTGAATTAAATAACCCTTGTGTAGTAAAAGGCCTCTCAGACTAAACAACAAACTCCATTTTGTTCTAAAAGACCGCTTTTGTTTACTACCTAATGAGTATTCATAGGGATACATTTATGAATATTACTACAATTACATATCATAGTTAACCCTTCTCTTGCTGAATTGTAAAACACATTTCTCCTTCTTTACCCATGCCCTGTTGTACAATTACATATATCTTCACTGTGTACAAGTATTTCGCTGTGTAATCACTGCTGTGGGGTACACTGGTTGCACAATCAACTTGTAAATAGTGCAGACCCAGATGAGACAGCTCCTGTAGGAGCTGTCTCATCTGGGTCTTCACTATTTACAGGTAGGTATATTGACGTGAATAGCAAGCGAAGGGTTAAGCTACATATCTCTGGTTTACTTTGGGTCTAGTTTTGTCCTTCTATTGCCTCTAAAAGCAAACTTATGGCGCATTTTGTTAACCAAGACAGTTTCAAAAAATACCTAGGGTTACCATGGAAACAGTTACAAACATAACTAGGACAAAAAAGAATTGAGGGCATGCTCAAAATGTGTTCTGGGGACCGCAGCGAACAATATGGGACCCATGATAAAAGTCTCGGTGGGATGGGGTGCTACGGTAACCATGACTAGGACCCAGTCTGATACTTAGTCACTCAATAAGAACACTAATATTATTTATTCATCATATAAGACAATTAGTCCTGTGTATTCATCTTGTATGACAACTATTCCTACTCATACATTCAGTAAGACAATTTTCGAAGGATATTCTACTTTCAGAACTCATGTACTTCCTAACAGCAGGTATTAAGTGATGTGTGGCGGCTGTAAAATTTAGCCCCGTACTTCATAATCAGTGTTGTTATATTTTCTGGTTCTTCGGGATCATTAGTTTCGATGTAATAAGTTTTGAAAATTACAATTATGCTGATGTTAGGGGTGTGAGTAGTGTTGCACTTTTAATAACTGCTCATAAACAGGCTCAATAAAATTGAGTCTGCAGTTTTCTCTTTTTGCATTATTGCTTTCACTTTGGAAGGATCTCCTACTGTCAGAATTCATTCACCCAGTACGACAACTAATCCCCACTCATTCACCCAGTAAGACAACTACTCCCAACTCTTTCACCCAGTACGACAATTAATCCCAACTCATTCACCCAGTAAGACAACTAATCCCAACTCAATCACCCAGTAAGACAACTAACCCCAACTCATTCACCCAGTACGACAACTAATCCCCACTCGTTTACCCAGTACGACAACTAATCCCAACTCATTCACCTAGTAAGACAATTAATCCCAACCCTTTCACCCAGTAAGACAACTAATTCCAACTCTTTAACCCAGTAAGACAACTAATCCCAACTCGTTCACCTAGTAAGACAACTAATCCGAACTCTTTCACCCAGTACGATAATTAATCCCACTCATTCATCAAGTACGACAACTAATCCAAAACATTCACCCAGTATGATAACTAATCCCACTCATTCATACGGTAAGACAACAATCATCTTGTTCACCCAGTATGACAACTAATCCCACTCATTCATACGGTAAGACAACAATCATCTTGTTCACCCAGTATGACCACTAATCCCGCTCATTCATACGCTAAGACACAATGATCCTATTTATTTATCCAGAAAGACAATTGACCATACCTATTCACCAAGTAAGACAAAATCAAACCAATCTCAATTAAAGAGGAAGTCCCTACAATGATCGCATATTTTCAATAATATCATAAAACTTGGCATTTGTTATGCTCTATCATTATTATGAAGGTTCCCAATTTGAACTTATATCGAAAAATGCCCCTGTGATACAAATAAACCGATTTCATCAATACTGATAATTTTTGTTCTACAACACAATATTATCGGCCTTTTCCGTTAAATTCTTCCGCGTTTTGCCGATGATCACCCGATCCCTCCATTGTTTACGTAATAGCTTTCTCGGAAGTGGTCGGAGAATCGCGAATAGGGTGAACAGTTACGAAACTAAAACCCAACCCGAATAAAACTGAAACTTCGGGTAGTAAAACCGGGATTGGCGATATCAAACACATGGATGTTTTGTCATTATAAACGGTAATTGGACGGGGCTTTTTGCGATATACTACTTTTCAGCATAAAATCAAATGAGTTTTGTATATTTTAAGTGTTTATGAAACGCGTCAAATGTAGGGACATCCCCTTTAAACTGAAATACTATTCAATCATTTTACGTTTCAAAATGTCTCATTGCATTTAACCCATTTGCGAACAGATTGAATCCAGCTCAGACGCCGAGTAACTTCAAATTGTTTGAGACTCGGCAAACAATTGTCACAATTTGTTCAGACGAGTTTAAAATAAGTAAAACAGGTCGAGGTTGACACAGGCGCCATTTTACAGAGGGCTAAGGATCATTCATTATTTCTGATTCTGCGACGTCATATTAAAAGTAACTTCTAGCATGTGACCTCCTCTTGTTTTCTATACAAATTACATATAACCCCAATTGTTTCGATTGATAGCAACATATCCATGAAGCTGGCGCAATAAACATCTCTTAACCATTTCCCTGTTCTATGTTTATTCTGTTAAAAGTTCAATACCTACTAAATACGCTTGTACATACTAGTTATAACTAGAGGTTTTTGTCACAAAAACGGATGTCTCCCCTCTAATAAAAACAATACGTAAAGGGAAATCACTAAAAATGTTATGGACTTGATGATTGATACTTCCCCTCATTATGCGCTTTCCACACCACATTTTTCAAGAAGAAAATGATAACAGCTAATAACTCCAAATATATTGACACCAGAGTTATGGCCTTTGTGCACGACACTTACTTTCATCATGCTCTTTCCATAAATGAAATGTCATTCCAATAGCATCAGTCGAACAGGAGTTATTGATCGGACAATAAATGTAACAAAGGGCAATAACTCCAAAAGTATTGAAGCCAGAGTTATGGCCCTTGTTCGTGACACTTTCTCTCTTCATGCTCTTTCCATGTATGAAGTTTCAATACAATGGCAAGAGCCATGTAGGAGTTATCATCCGGACAAGAAAGCGTTAAACAAATGTACAAGGGGCAATAACTCTCAATTTATTGAAGCCAGAGTTGAGGACCTTATTCATGACACTTTCTCTTATCATGATCTTTCCAATATTCAATATTAGTAAAACAAGAGTTATGGACCTTAAGCATGACACTTTCCCTTATCATGATATTTCCATGTATAAAGTTTCAATCCAATGGCATGAGCCATATAGGGGTTATCGTCCGGACAAAAAAATGTGAAAAAAATTACAAGGGCAATAACTCCATTATTAGTGAAGCCAGAGTTATGGACCTTGTGTATGACACTTCCTCTTGTCATGATCTTTCCATATATGAAGTTTCAATTCCAATGGCATGAGCCATATAGGAGTTATCGTCCGGACAAAAAAATTGTGAATTATTTTTACAAGGGCAATAACTCCATTATTAGTGAAGCCAGAGTTATGGACATTGTGCATGACACTTCCTCTCATTATGCTCTTTCCATATATGAAGTTTCAATCAACTGGCATCAGGCATGTTGAAGTTATCGTCCGGACAAAAAGTGTGACGGACAGACGGACAGACGGACGGACGGACGGACAGACGGACAGACAGACAGACAGACAACTCTCACGAAAACAATATGTCTCCCCCATATAAATATGGGGGGAGACATAATTAAATATAGAAAGGGGAATATTGTAGCCATTTTAGAAAATAAAGAGATTTCATTTCAATTTCCATTAGCAAACAGAGCAGACTCTGATAAGACGTCTCCAAAGGAGCCGTCAGATCTGGGTCAGCTCTGTTTGCAGATGCGTGAAAAACACGTTTATACAAGCAGGTTATAAGCAGGTTGTATGTGATCGAAATGTAAATGTACGACACACTATTCCTGTATTTCCTTCTTTCTACCGTAAGATCCCACTTCTTTAACTTGTTAATTAGGCATTTTGTACATTTGCATACAAAGTAGATCCATGTCCTGACAGGGCCTGCTTGGTTTTCTTATATGTTACAGATGCGAACATATACAGTTCATCATTTTTCGTTTGTCATATTTCTATTGATTATTAATGGACAAAATAGTTATAATGAATTATGGAACGCGATACAATGTAGCCATTTTAGAAAGTAAAGAAACAGATCTATCAAATCCTATTATAACACAGAGCAAATCCTGATTATATGGCTCCTATGTGAAAACACAGTCATATGAAGGAAAAGGCTGAGAATGATATGGATTAAAATTCTGATCATTATTGGCGGGCTCCTACATGATATTTTATTTGGTAAGTAAATCACAATTCCCAGGTGTAGTGTTACGGTACATCATTATAAGGGAAATGTCATTAATAAAGACCGATTTCGTGAAAAACAATTTGCTGCCTAAAAATTGAAAGAAATAATTATGCCAACCTGAAAAAGTCACACACAAGATGCAACCATTACGAAAACATCTATAGAAAATAAGTGACAAACACACACGCACACACACGCGCGCACATACTTGTGCGTGCGCACGCTCGAACGTGTATATGCTCGAAATGCACATAGCAAACACCAGCAAAGGCACTACAAGTACAAAGGCACACGACAAACATGAAAATAAATGTGACAACGAGAGTAACGCATTGGAACGGTTAGTGGCAAAACCATCAATAGGATTTAAATCGGTTTACGGACGATCTTTAAACCACACACTTGTCTCAAAGTCAGCCTTGTTAAGCAAACGGTGTAAATAAAGGTATCATCGCCGGACGTCCCGACAGCATAGACGACAGTCAACACAGGACAATATTTAAAAGCATAGCATAACAAGAATAGGATGTCGACACGACATCAAACCGGGTTTTCCTTCACTATTAAATGTGTGTAGATGGGGAGATAAAGAACGGGAGAGACAGGAAACTCTTTATCGGATACCTCTGCATAGCATATATAGTCTTGGCTAAGTCTGTCTTGCGTTGGGAGACCACAATATAGTAGATAAAAATCTAAAATAAGAGATGCATAATGGCATTATATACGGAACATTCTTTCAAAGATACATGAAATTTGTTGAAAGGATTTAGGAGGAGTTGCGCTCATGAATTGAGTACCCAAACTCCATGTACTATTATGGCTAAGTTCATGTTTTGTTATAGAACATCATGAAGCATTACCTAAGGAACAACTGCATTAGTGTCAAAGCTTTACTACCCATGTAGGAGTTGCTCTTACAAGTTCAAAAATACAAAATATCGGAAATAAATACGAAAGTCAAATTATCTCCCCTGAAATATGTCAGATCGTAAAGATCATCCTTCATGCACATCTTTATATGACATATTACCTTCTGTTAAATATTTATTGGTAGCTGACTACCCATATACGAGGAGTGGCGCTTATGTGTTCAACCATACTTAATAATATCTTGTATAAATACGAAAGTTTGATTATCTCCCCTGACTTTGTTGAACATAAAGATTTTCCTTCGTACATATCTTCATCTAATGCACTACATTCTGTGAATGCGGGTCAAAACGGCCCAATTCCAAAACGGCCCGGTCCATGACGGCCCCGCCCAAAACGGCCCATTTTATCCCCTGGACCAAATTTTGCTGAGTCAAAACGGCCCATCTTTGGCTAGTGGTCATTCATATCAATTTAGTGGAGAAAACAGATGTATTGGTTTAATTGATACTTATACGTTAGTTTTCATTTTGATATAATAAATATATTTCCAACGAACACATTTAAAAGTGTACCACCAAGTATGATGTTTGATAAATGTTTCTTAATTAGTAATAGATACGGGTAATTAAAAGTGTTTTACATGTATATTTGAAATTCATGTAGAAATTCTTTAAATACTTCGATAATTGATACCGTCTTTAAACATGTCTGTATGCTGTTTATATTAAAGTCGCACGTCTTTTAGCTTAACTCCAGATTAGTTGATTAATTACTTGCCTAAGTAGTGTTTATTGTGCTGCATTTACAAAACAAAAATTAAATGAATAGATTAACATGTTTATACTGTGTCATGTAGTGCAGACCCTGCTCAATATCGTAGACAATACTTCATTCGTGCATGTCTTACACAATATGAATACACTGTAACATTGAATGCAAGGGGCGTTATTCAATCAAATAAACATGGATAATTATATTGCGCTACCAAATACAGTAGAACCCCTCTAAACCGGACATTAAATTTAGTACAAGTATTGGTCTTTGTGACAGGTGGCAGTTTAATGCAGGGTGAAAGTCATGCAGAAAGCTCCTCTAGGAGCTCCTCTAGGAGCTCTCTGCATTACTTTCACCCAGCATTAAGCAGCCACCTGCCTAAAAGCATCTAAATTCTTCTCTACTAGAATTCCAGTTTAGAGGGGTTTTCCTGTATACATCAAATATCATAAAAACTGGACCGTTTGGACCCGGACAAACCGGACCGTTCTGGACTGGGCCGCTATGGAAGTGGGCCGTTTTGGTATAGTGCCGTTTTGGAACTGGGCCGATTTGACCCGTCACCCCTTCTGTTCAAGTTTCATTGAAATCCGACTACCAATATAGGAATTGCTCTTATAAGTTCAAAAAAAATAAATCTAGAATAAATTCTAATATCACATTATCTCCCCTGAAATATGTCAGATCGTAAAGATAATTTTTCTTGCGCATCTTCATATGACGTATTACCTTCTGTTAACGATTCATTGAAATCCGGCTACTCATGTACGAGGAGTTGCGCTTACGAGTTCAACCATACATAAAACCTGGAATAAATACCAAGGATGGGGTCAAAATACCTAGTGATTGCTAGGTTCAAAGGGGTATTACTCCCAGACAAACTGCAGAAGGAAATATCTCCGACAATATACACAACTACATATCGTGTCCTTGCAACATACAAGGTTTTATGAAATTCTGTTGTACAGTTTCAGAGGAATTGTGTTTACAAGATAGGGTCAAAATACCTTGCGATTTCTAAGTTCAAAGGGACATAACTCCAAGACAAAATGCAGAAGGAAAATCCCTGACAATATGCACATCTACGCATTGTGTCCTTGCTACATACAATGTTTTATGAAATTCTGTTGAACAGTTTCAGAGGAGTTGAGCTTACAAGGATAGGATCAAAAAGCCTAGCGATTTCTAAGTTCAAAGGGGCATAACTCTCGGAAAAATTGCAGAAGGGAACATCCCCGACAATATGCACATCTACATATCGTGTCCTTGCTACATGCAAAGTTTTATGAAAATCTTTTGAACAATTTCAGAGGAGTTGCGCTTACAAGATCGGCAGCCGCCCGCCCGCTCGCTCGCCTGCCCACCGTTTATTACCATTTCAATAAATGGATTTTTCGCATTCAGAGGTTGAACACTGATCCGCCATTGGCTGTATTTAACCCTTACAACGCCGACTTTTCAAAGGACAAATTAAAACAAGTGATGCATATGGTGAATATTTAGGGATTCTTCTAAAGAAAAGTTCCTCTAGGAACCTTCTTATCTGGGTCTAAACTGGTTGCAAAGGACATTAGCGACTCGTATCCCGCACAGTAAAGGTTCAGATTTTACTACATCGGTATATGGCATATGTCATCATGAGTTATTTACTCTTAACTATGATCTGTAAAATACAACTGCAACATATGCACATAGTGTAGACCAAGAAGAGTCTATAGCTTTAAGTACTGAAGACTTAGATGGTCAGCAGCATATAAGTAAGCAAGATAGACCATAACTTACAGTTCAGTCTATGACCAGACTACAGCATAGAACAGTTCATACTGTAAAAAGGTATGAGTTATATAAGAATTACTATGCTAGTAGTTTGGAAGTTCAGCTGTATTTTGGTGAGTTAGAAAAGTTGTTAAATGCGAGCCTTGGCGAGCATTTAACTACTTTTCTGACGAGCCAAAATACAGCTGAACTTCCAAACTACTAGCATAGTAATTCTTTTATCATGCAACACCAAGAAAAATGGAAAAAATGAAGAACTAGAAAGATTGCTAAAGCGGTTTCGTCCCCTGAATGAAAATACATGCAAGTACGAATTACGTGACGTCATGTTGGCATGCAGCGACGTCATCGACATTGACAACATAAACAAACTTGATTTAATCCTTTTATATGGACAGATAGTTGAGACAAAGGTGAGAAAATGTGTTCATTTGATGTTTATGTTTAATTATGCCTTTTTCGTCCTTCTGTTTTCCTCCTATCGGCTTAACCAAACTTGCATTCCAGTCGGGTCAGTACACATGCACTATACCTCACAAAATACAGCGTCGACGTGGAAAATATTATGCTAGTAGGAAGTGACTGTATTTCGTGACGTTGCATGATAAAAACAGTTATACTGTAAACAGTTAATATAAAGCAATTGGTACTCTAATGGAATTAAAGTAAGCTGAAGTTTATACGAACTAATTGTCTCCAAATGTCGAATCTGTCATTATCTATTGAACTAGTTCGGACCTAGCTGAAATACCCATTAACCCTTTCCCTGTTCTATGTTTATTACAAATTTCAATACCTACTGAATATTCATGGAGAAAATAGTTATAATGAAATGTGGAAGGTGGAACATTTTAGCCATTTTAGGGACAAAAGAAACAAATCTATCAAACTCCATTAGCAAACAGAGCAGACCCTGATCAGACGGCTCCTCTATGAGCCGTCTGATCTGGGTCTACTCTGTTTTCAGGTGCGTGAAAACACGTTTTCGTGCATCATGGGGATCTAGACTGTTGGATGATATAGTGTGATTATATTTAAGGTAACACTTTCGCTGCCAACTTTTGTCGCCTGCAATATTTTTGTCTGCTACATTTCTTTTTATTTTCCCTCATTTTTTTCAAAAACATAGTCACACTAACAAACAGTTTGGATCCTGTTGAGAGGTCGAGTTACTCGGCGTCCCGTCTGGATTCAAGCTGTTCAAGCTGAACGGGTTAAGATCTACATGTATTAGCAGTTTGTTTCATATTGTCAAAAGAACCCTTTATATTACTAACAATAGAAAGTATGCATGCGGAAACAGCCGGTGTCCATTTTCTTCATGTAAACACCTTTTCACGCATTTGCAAACATAGTAGACACAGATCAGACTGCTCCTGTAGGAGCGGTTTGACCAGGGTCTGCCACAAAGAATTGATCTGTTTCTTCTATTTTCAATATGGCTGCATTGTATCATCTTCAATATTTTCCTATAACTAGTGTGTCAATAAATATTCAGTAAGCATTGGGAATTAGACTAAATATACAACAGGGAAAGGGCAATGTCAGTCATTCTGTTCAACAGTGTAAACAATGAAGTGTGGTCAAGCTGTCAAAAGCATGTGTGCTCAATTTTGGATCCGGTGCACTTCTGTCTACTTCCGATTCAGTGAAGCTGTTGCGCGAAACTATTGGCCGAGTATCGACCGCTCTGATCCTGATGAGATATTGAATTTCTCAAAGGATCAAAGTGGTTTGCAGGTTATATCATGAATAGCAGGATAAGGAAAACTGTTGACGTATCTCGATACTAAGTAATGTGTCATTTGATTATGAAAAGAAAACTCTTTTTCAGAAAAAAGCCATTTTAAATCAGCCAATGATTATATCATCATGACTGTAATTTTGTACATGCTCTGGTGATTTTAAAAGTGTATGTATCTATATTTTTAAATTTAAGCTGTGTTAGAATACATCTTGCAAGCGATCAACAAACCCAGACGAATGATAAGTTAGGGGTCGCATGCAGAGCTTCATTAATGTCAGCATTACAATTAAACTTTCAATGACAACGATCAAATGATGTCCCTTCCGACGCCGGGTACCTTGTACAGTATAAATACAGTAAACCCCATCTAAACCGGACATCTGATATAGAATAATTTAAATACTGTTTGGCAGGCAGCTGTCACCTGTCTCCAAGGCCGATATTTATACTTAATTTAACGTCGGGTTTAGAGGAGTTGTACAGTACTATATATATGTGTTTATCATGTGTTTCTCTCATCTGTATACATACACAGTCAATAAAATTACACAATCAGTAAAACCATGCACACATCCTTTTTTCTAAACAGACATACGAGACGTCCATTTATAATAAAATGGGTAAAACGTTACCACAGCATACAATTTAATTACAAAATAAACTCTTTAGCTGCTAATGTATCAAAATGAAACATGGAGTAAAAGACAAAATAAATGGACGCTAATGCAAGTAATATCAAAAGAACCGTCATTTTAAATACATGTAGTTAAAATAAAATACAAACGCATTACTACAATCTGAGTATACATTATTTAAACAAATAAGCAGATCCTCAATTAAGAATTTTTCCAACAGGTTTTGGCACACTTTCAAATAATATATATTAGCTTTGATATGTCATCTACGCTATGCCTTTTGATAAAGACTAGTTCGTACATCAACATCTAATGTACAATGTACTAAAACATGAAGTTCGGATTCAACAGCATCACAAAATGGATATTTTCTATCTGACAATACTACCCTGGGGGCCAGAAAGGGTTTGGGTTGTAAGTGTTAGGTTGGGCGCCCATAAACCGGTCTAACCCCCCAGTGACTTTTGTCACTGACCGTTCCAAGGCGGTGCTTCCATCTTCCCCCTATTGTGTGTTTCTTTTGTCTTTGTGCGTCTCTTGTTGTTTTTATAGTTATGTACATTTGCTGTTTCCTTGTGTTGCTGTTCAGGCGACTGTTTGTTCTGTATGTGGTGTTTCCTGCATGACTCATTTTTGTACTTTTACCATGCACTCGCGTCTGACTTTTTTCATGGGTGCCAGGGTGTTCGGTAAGGTCTGCTGCATTGAAATCAAAACTGTACCCATGAAACAAATTCATTCCTGCTATGGGTATTCCTACAGTTTCCATGGACACCAGTGGTCTGGACAACGACGGTGGGTACTAAAGGCTATAATGTAGTATATATATGCTATTTGGGGCACTAAGAGTTTGAAACTGGTGCCAAACTAAAGGTAAGACATTGGTCCTTAATTAAGAATGTGTATTTTGTTAATTACCTCATTTGCATAACCCTTTCTGGCCCCCGGGGTATACCTCTCATCGCTGTGGGTTCGACTCCCGGCCGAGGTATTTAGATTTTGTCATGTTATAAAGCTTTTCAGCTGGCTTGTTGTAGGTTGATGGTTCTATTTGTATGCTCTTCCGTACACAAAACAATTTAATTTGTTCCGTGCACAGAGGAACCTCTGGCTCTGGAGTCTTCCTCCACCTGTAGTTAGCTGGACGTCATTACATGACTGAAATACTGTTAAACCGACGTACAACAACCCGATAAAAAAAACTACCTGACAGGGCCAAGTTCTCCTATCTGCCAATTTATATTATTACAGGCGCAATTCACAAATTCTTAACGGTGTCGATGTTATTTATTATCGATTTGCACTGGCCAAACAACCAGTGAAAGATTTCTACCTGACACAAAGGATCTGAAGCACGTTCTCTGACATGTGTCAGTGCATATTCACGAACACAGCATGTAGCAGTGGGTTTAAATTTAACTCGTCTCAAGTAAAGTACGTCTTGACTGACATTTGCAAACAGTTTGGATCCAAATGAGTCGCCGAGTTCAACGTAGATCAACGAACGCATTATATACATCTGATATACGATAAACGCATCATTTACCCTCGGTACGATCTGCCATTATACGTTTTACGATTTACATGATTCAATGTGATATTTATTTGATACGCTTTTATAAGAAATATACTCTAACAAATGACATGTGGCTGGACGTGCCTACCTTGCAGTGATATTTATTTCCATTCTCGCCACAAATTGCAACTATGGATATACGTGTCTCCCTGGTATGTTTTAAAAGTTAACAAAGAGATGCAAACTGCAAACACATCAGCACATTGCTGATAAAGAAATCGGATTACCCATTGGAAGAGATGTGAATGTCCCAATGCACATTAAAAGGCGACGAAAGGTCGCTTGTACTGACCCGACTGGCATGTGGGTCAAGCTTCATTTAACAGCCGTGTAACCCTTATTAAGCGTAAAAGCCTTCCCAGGAAAAGTCCCATCATAAAATGTGTGTGCATTGTAGCAATGTCATGGATGCGTAATAGCATAAATTAATGGGGGTGGGGATGGACTACATCATAAAACTCGTATGTTATACTTGTATACGCACTATATACAAAATTGTATAAATGTACGACGTACGATAAAAGCAAACACGATGCACTCACAATCGAAACTAATACGTTCAAACTGCTGCACCGGTTCATATTGTTACAAAATGTAAGACCAGTCTACCATGAATAGTCAGCATTCTAAATGTTATGTAGATATTAAAGTACATATTTATGTGTTTGTGTTGAATAGTGCATGTTTCTGCTCACTATGGGCTAATTGGACACCCCCCCCCCCAAAAAAAAAAGAAAAAAAAAAAAAAAAAAAAGAGGAGCGATGATACAGAGAAACCCGGGGACGATGTCCTACTCTTATTATCGACAGATTTTGCCTGGTTCTGTTAGGTGCCCAGTGTAAAGCACTGATACCTCGGATCTCGGTTATACGATAGTCTCATCCGAAAGAATTGATCCGGCGGTCGTGGGTCGAACCCGAGACCCCTATTGTTTTAGTCGAGCGAATTAACCACAAAAAAATGTCCGCCGGTATTGTCTAATATTACATATAAGGTAAAAAAAATCAAAGTACTGAAAGTGAGCGTTTTTGAAAGGGTCAGAAAGTAATAGATGTACATGTATATAGTTCACGAAGTTTATTAACAACATAACTAATATCTCTTGATGGGAGAAAGAATATCAATATTTTCTAACAAAAGTTTTACTATTTCTCTAACAAATACTAGATCTACTTTGTGACTATTCATTAGATAGTCAGAAGACAATTCTGATGAGAAGGCACACAGTAGGAATTGGTTGAGAAATAAGCAATTCGAGAAGAGGTACTCCCTGAAGTTAAGAGCCCTGATAGTTTGTTCCTTGTAAGGAACAAAAGGGATACATGGAATTGAAACAGTGTAAACCTAGTACATGTGTATCACATTTTTATTGATCAGACCCGAATAAGAGTTTGAGAAATTTAACATTTCCTTCATATAAATGCCTTTTCTGTATTAACTATTTGCAAACAGCGTAGACCAGATCAGATAACTCCTATAGGAGCCGTCTGATCAATGTCTGTTCTGTTTGCTTATGGTAGAGTACATGTAAAGATATGATTCTATAGTTTCTGCCTGAGCAAAAACATCCTGTCTACATACACCATCATAAACTTCAGTTAATAAATATTCATGATGGCATTACTTCTTACATAAGTATAGAATAGAGAAAGAGTTAAGGTGCCAAGAGTAAACAAGTTCATATTTTATATTTGATTTTGTCTTCATAGATTGGCAATATAATGTTACAATTATAATATGCAATTACAACTGTAATATGATGACACCCAACCTAACCCTAACAATGCCACAACTGAGATTCAATGCCATTTGCAAACAGTGTAAACCAAGATGAGAGGGCTCTAGAACCCCTCTCATAAGGGTCTGATGTGTTTGTCATAAATAATTTTGATAAAAAAAAAACCACCCATAAGATGGCCAATACAAACTCATCATTTTTAGAAAATAAAAGATTCCAAATGGAAATTCAGTATTGAAAGTGTAAAGTTTACCTATTACAAATGTACATGTAAAAAGACTGCATGTTCCTGTCATGTGTAATAACCCTCTACTCCATTAATAATTTTTGAACACATTTTCAAACCATAAACCCAGATAAGACAGCTCATATAGGAACCGTCTGGTCTGGGTATACATGCTCTGTTTACTTGTAAAATGATAATTATAGACCTGATTCTAGTCATTCTACAGTCGTAAAGTTCCTGTGTTAATGTAAGTTTCATATCTAATAAGAAATGTGTCCATATGACATTCATGCCACAACTTCAGATTTTTTTGTCACAGAGTGTAAATGCCATACTTATCATAAAATTGATTATATATGTTCAAAAACATGTAAAGTATGCAATGACTGAAGCGATTTACATGGCTATCGAACTTGACCAAGATATAATGGCCACAAACGTGTGTAAAGTTTGGTGACGATTGGACAAATACTTTCCAAGAAAGAGTCCGGACAAGATATTTTCAAAGTCATCTTTTGAAGAAAAAAGGGCCGCAATTCCTAAACGACTACAGCGATTTACACTGCTATAAAATCTGACCAAGATGTAATGGCCATAAACATGTAAAGTTTGGTGTAGACTGGACAAATACTTTCCAAGAAAGAGTCCGGACAAAATATTTTTAAAACCATTTTTGCAAATAAAGGGTCGCAACTCCTAAACGACTGAAGTCATTTACATGGCTATCAACCACGACCAAGATATAATGGCAACAGATATGTGTGTAAAGTTTGATGAGGATTGGACAAATACTTTCAAGAAAGAGTCTGGACAAGTCATTCTTGCAAATAAAGGGTTGCAACTCATAAACCACTGAAGCAATTTACATGGCTATAAAACTTGACCAAGATATAATGGTCACAAACATGTGTGTAAAGTTTAGTGTGGATTTGACAAATACTTTCCAAGAAAGAGCCCCGACAAATTCTTCTAGATGTGCATACGGAAGGACGGACAGACAAGAGCAAACCCTATATGCCACCACATTGTGGCGGCATAATAAATAATAGTGATATCATTATTTCTTACATGAATATTCATGGCGAAAATGGTTAAACTTATCTATCATTCATAAATAATATTTATTCATACATTGTATAATATACAGTATCCAAACACTTTGAGTCAAATCAATTCTAGTATACCAGAGGAACAGATTTATAAGTAGTGTTTTGAGTAACAAGAGGTGTTCACAGAACACATGTGTCATCTGCCAATGAGGCTGACCTAAAATCTGAACCTTGCAATGTGTAACGGGTAGGCAGACTGACGGACAGACGATGGAAAAATGATCCCTATCTGGCACACTGCTTCTCAGCAGGTGACACAAAAACCAATTATATTATTTATGTAGATACTATATTTATTTGAGGTAAATGTATTAAATGACAATTAGGAATAGTTCATTTAATCTAAAATGTCCGAATACCTAAGACTAGGTGCATGTACCCAATTTGTTTTGTTTGATACTAAATTACTTTTAAAAGTGAGGAGAATTACTCAAACTATAGTTCTTATCTGCTCCTCTGGTACACTGTACAACATACAACAGTCAAGTCAACAACAACTAATTGACAGCTTAACCCTTTCCCTGTTCTTTATTTATTCCAAAAGTCAATACCTATTGAATATTCATGGCCGATACAGTTATAATGAAATATGGAAGGTTGTACATCACAGCCATTTAGAAACTGAAGAAACAGATCTGTCAAATTCCATTAGCAAACAGAGTAGACCCTGATCAGACGGCTCCTGTCGGAGCCGTCTGATCTCGGTCCATTCGGTTTGCAAATGTGAGAAAACATGCATATGATGGAAAGGGTTAAAGTATGTGAGATATGAACACACTGTGAAAATTTGCTTCATCAAATCCTGCATACATGTATTTAAATTAATGATTTGCTCCAGGTGGGAGTCTATTCATTGACTTATTCTATCAATGTGTACTCTGGCTTTGGAAATGTTCACATATTTCTTTTTAAGGTCACTTGTTATATTGAATCCACAAACAGCTATTACAGTCTGACCTGTCCATACATGAAAGCTTCACCCTGTAAAGTTCACCCTGTAAAGTTTTGAGGTTGACAAAAGACCTGCCTCCCCATGATTTGGATACATAACTAACGGCCAGTGTCATAGTATTTATAATTGGATTTTTTTCCATGGGTCCAACTTAGATGCTCATGGAACCATTAGTTCTGTGCGGTCAATCACAGAAAGTACTGGACTGCTGGATTTTACATAATCATGATCAGTTGTTTGGCAAACTACATCTATAATTTGTAGTGTCCGCTGCCATTTTGGTAAACCAGGTTGATCAGTTGAATTGGACTCCTTTCTTTTGTTGGGCTGTGATAGAGTCTCGAGCATTACAACTGAAAAAAAACAATAGTGGCTTTAACCCTTTCCCTGTTCTTTGTTTATTACAAATTTCAATACCTAATGAATATTCATGGACAAAATAGTTATTATGAATTATGGAAGGTGATACAGTGTAGCCATTTTAGAAAGTGAGGAAACAGATCTATCAAATTCTATTAGCAAACAGAGTAGACTCTGATCAGATGGCTCCTCTAGGAGCTGTCTGATCTGGGTCTACTCTGTTTGCATATGTGTGAAAACACATTTATATGAGGGAAAGGGTTAAAATTAACATGATGCTAGTGTCACACTCTCAATGGATAATAGTAATAAAACACTCAAGCCGTGACTGTCATGTATACGAGTAAAGTTTAATAAATAAATGTCTACACAATTTCAGTTGAATTTCCTTTTATAAATGTCCTAAAATGGTTCTATGGTAAAATATCCAAAGTCTGCCTAATTATTATGTTTCCCTACGGAACTCTCACGAGCTCAATACCCTAACAAAATCTGAAGCCAAGAACACCTCTCTATGTCAGTGCGCCGCTTTTTATTACAACCCAAAAGGAAAGGCGGGTTCAAATTATGATATCATTTGCAAGCTCCCCGATAGGCTAAGAGTTAAGCTATGACTTGTCAATCAACAAGTTCAAACCCTGATCAGCACGTGCAGGATGACAAGCACCCCCGTGATGTTTTAAAGAGCGCAATAACTTTTGAGTTAGTAAACATAGTAACATGAACTGGTCAAGCCCGGGTTAATGATGGTCACACCTCGGCCAAAACACTTAAATCTTAAATGGCTCTTTACAAATGAGGCCTTCACAAAAGTTGACTTTGTTGAGTGATGGTCAGGGTACTAACACTTACTATCGGGAGCATTAGCAAATATATATTGGGACAGATGATATTGTTACACTATGGGCCAAAGATGAAAGCTGAGAGCCTTGTAGATTCAGAGGAGAAGATTTAAGCTTTACATTATTGACAACTGACCACACATGATGCACGCAGACAGACATCAGGCGATCACAAAAGCTCACTCTGAGCACTTTGTGGTCTGGTGAGCTAAAAACATAAAAGCTTTTTAAACAATTTGCATAAAATACTTGAAAATGAAATATAAGTGTATTTGACTTCTAGTTTGTAAGTTCTGGCACCAATGTAGCAATTCCTCATTTCGGAGAGCTCTGTCGTATCTGTGATCTACACTAGCTGTTTACAAGATAACAAACAAAGGAATTTTCCTGGGAGATCTCTGCAATGTTATACCTATCAGGATCAGTCACAATTGGTTTAACATTTTGAGTTTTTAAGGATAAGATTCCAGTTTACCTAGGAATCTGCTTATACTACAGGAGGTAGAGAATCAACATTAACCCTTTCTCTCATATAAACGTGTTTTCACGCATTTGCAAACAGAGTAGACCAAGATCAGACGGCTCCTATAGGAGCCGTCTGATCAGGGTATGCTGTGTTTGCAAATGGAAATTGATAGATCTCTATTTCTTTACTTTCTGAAATAGCTACTGTGTTGCACCTTCCATATTTAATTTTAACTACAAGTATTTTGTCCATGAATATTCAGCAGGAAATGAAATTTGGACTAAATATAGAACAGGGAAAGAGATTAACTGGTTTTTCAAATATCAATTTGATTTTTTTTAAATTTTGATATTTAGGGTTATTTGGCGACTATTCCTACATGTACCAAATGTCATTCAAATTGGTTCACCGGTTTTAGAAAGAATTTTTTTTTTAAATATTTTTCTTTCAGTAGCCTTTATGATAGTAACCCGTTCTACATCATCACGGATACAGAGTCTTTTAAGAAATTTGATAGAACATGGTAAAACATTTCTGTAGCATAGAAATCATTTGTTGACATGCCATTTTAAAAATTACCGGTAATAAAAAAAGATAATATTCATGATATCATCATTTCTACATAGATATGTTGGGAGTAGAGTAGAGTTACACAAACGTTTTTGTATTTCTACTCCCAACATATATACATACTTGCCATCTGAGATTTTCTTGGTTCTGTTCCTTGGGAATATATTTGGTACACAGGCTTCACTGAGGACTGCTTGATCTAGATCCTGAAATTTACAGAATTACGTACTTAGATGGTAAACTAGACAAAACGTATGCACATGTATCTCAGTAAATTAGGAGCCAATTTAGATGTGTCACTGTGTGTAGGTTTATCATCACTTGTACCGCCTTCCTGTACAAGTGCGCTTTTATGGCGATGTGGTAGAGTGTATGACTGCGAGCTTGGCAACCCGGGTTTGATCCAGGGTCTGAGAGGTACATTTCTTTATAAGAACACCTGGCCACATTTGGCACCCAATTTGGGACTGTGACTGTATGAGCTCCGAGTTTGATTCCTGGTCGTTATCATACACATAGCTGGGGGAGTATGTCACAGTGTGTAGATTTATCCTCACTTATACGGCATTGCTGTACAAGCGCGCTTTTATGGCGACATGGTAGAGTGTATTACTACGAACCTGGCGAGCTGGGCTTGATTCCGGGTCTGAGGGGATATGTTTCTTCATAAGAACACCCGGTCGCCAGGCTCGCAGTCATACACTCTACTACCATATCGCCATAAAAGCGCGCTTGCACAGCAAGGCCGTACAAGTGATGATAAACCTACACACCGCGACAAATGTCATAAATTTATGACATCCTGGCTTTGGCTCCAAACAGTTGACATCTGACAGACAGAGAAAAATACAAAAGATATTATAACATTTTAATAACTTTAAGGTATAGAAAGTTTTCACTAAAATTATAATTTAAGTTTATAATACAATAAAATCATAGGAGAACTGATAAATATGGGGGTAGACATGTCATAATGCATATCAAAAACAATAACATTGTATACATGTTGTTTTCTCCAAGGAATCAATTCAGGGGAGAAAAGAAAAAAAATATTTCTATCTACCAACAATTTTGAAGATAATTTCTGTTCCTTCTCTTTATGTTTTATATGCAAATTTCGTTTATATGAATATGCTATTGATCACACTAAGTAATTTGCGCTTGATCATGATCTTGTATCATCAATGAGATATCGAAACCGAAAGTAACTTTTAAGAATACTATTATGACATGTATGAATGCTTACTTGGATCTAGCTCAGAATCCTTATTGAATCCTGCTTAGCATGTATAAATGTCACATAACGAAATTAAATGTAGTTTATGTACAACGTTGCGGCGCGCATAGCTAATGCTTAGGGTATACGCATTAAAACCTTAAATAATTACCCCACCCAAGCTCCAACTATTTCTATGATTGATGGATTTTCGGTTTCCAGGACCACAATGTTATAAAACGCTATGAAATCATATTATCGACTTACCTTAAATTTAATCTAGTTTATTTTCAATGCTGTCTTGATATCCACCATTTATTCAAATAACGTTTCCAATCATATCAAATTCAACATGTAGAGTGGCCTAGTTTCGTACTTCATATAGGAGAGTGTAACTGGTGGTCAACTCGTCACCTTGCCATTTCGTAACCGGAAAATTGTTAGTGAAACTGCAAATTCAGTGAAATTTTAAAAGAGTCTCTGGTAAAAATGAAGCCAGTAATTTGTCTATTCGTATTGCAATTAATTTATTATTCGTCGAAAATGACCACATGTACACCGGAATTATCACTTTCGCAAAGCTCGATCGTGTACATTGGAAAGTCCAGAGTTCATGGATGCATGAATGGATCCGTGACGTCATAAGACTGCGCACGCGTATATCATCGGTGAAATGTTTTTTCGCCGACCAAACAATATTTTTGCATGCATTTTATACGGAATCGAACCTAAAATTAATGATTATATAATACTGAAATTGTAGTACGTTTATCAAAAACGTATTCCGTTTTTCATTTGCAAAAATTTGAACCGGGTTTCAGGTCCGCTGGCAATGTACTACATCTTTGCAGTGGACGATTACTAGGAATCCGTAGGTTTATACATTAACCCTTTCGCTGTCAATGCCGGATCTGTGATTACCTATGCCAACAGTTTGGATCCAGATGAGACGCCGAGTAACTCGGCCTCTCATCAGGATCCAAACTGTTTGTTACTGTTACTATGTTTTTGAAACAAAAATGAAGAAAATAAAAAAAATGAAAATTTATAGCAGATGACAAAGTTAGCAGACGACAGAGTTTGGCAGCGAACGGGTTGATTGTGAGAAAGTCGTTATGAAGTTACCGACTACATGTATTTTGAGCGTTTGAGAACGCTCACTAAAAACTCTAGGCTGGACGTTCAATTTGGTATAAATATCGGTATTGGAGACATGTGGCAGCTTACTGCTTTAGGACCTTTCTACAGAACTTTCATCCTGCCTACTGTCTAGCAGTATTTAAGTTCTTCTCTACTAAAATTCCGGTTTAGAGGGGATTCAATGTACCGCAGACATTACTGTAGTTAAATTTATACGAACATTAGAAGTTCAGACGATATATTATTTTTAAAGCACATGTGTCAGTGCATATTCACGAACACAGCATGTAGCAGTGGGTTTAAATTCAACTCGTCTCAAGTAAAGCACGTCTTGAATGACATTTGCAAACAGTTTGGATCCAAATGAGTCGCCGAGTTCAACGTAGATCAACGAACGCATTATATACATGTTCATCTGATATACGATAAACGAACGCATTATATACATCTGATATACGATAAACGCATCATTTACCCTCGGTACGATCTGCCATTATACGTTTTACGATTTACGTGATTCAATGTGATATTTATTTGACACGCTTTTATAGGAAATATACTCTAACAAATGACATGTGACTGTACGTGCCTACCTTGCAGTGATATTTATTTCCATTCTCGCCACAAATTGCAACTATGGATATACGTGTCTCCCTAGTATGTTTTAAAAGTTAACAAAGAGATGCAAACACATCAGCACATTGCTGATAAAGAAATCGGATTACCCATTGGAAGAGATGTGAATGTCCCAATGCACATTAAAAGACGACGAAAGGTCGTTTGTACTGACCCGACTGGCATGTGGGTCAAGCTTCATTTAACAGCCGTGTAACCCTTATTACATGTAAGCGTAAAAGCCTTCCCATGAAAAGTCCCATCATAAAATGTGTGTGCACTGTAGCACTGTCATGGGTGCGTCATAGCATAAATTAATGGGGGTGGGGATGGACTACATCATAACAACTCGTATGTTATACTTGTATACGCACTATATACAAAATTGTATAAATGTACGACGTACGATAAAAGCAAACACGATGCACTCACAATCGAAACTAATACGTTCAAACTGCTGCACCGGTTCATATTGTTACAAAATGTAAGACCAGTCTTCCATGAATATTCAGCATTTCAAATGTTATGTAGATATTAAAGTACATTATTAGTTATACAGTTCTTTCCCAGGGTACATGACGATTTATTCCCGGCTGAGGAAAATCATGTTACCCGAGCCGTTAGGCGAGGGTTACATGGTTTTTCCAGCCGGGAATAAATCGTCATGTACCCTGGGAAAGAACTGTATAACGAATTTATTATACTGCAAAGTTTTTACGGTCTGAATAATTTATATAAACCCATTTTGGCATGTTGAAACACTAAACACGCTAATTCCCCTGAAGCGCCCCCAATACATTACTTCCGTAGTGGTGTGTATTGTAAGTTCTACACACCGCATGATTTTAAACGTGTGATTTATTCAGGATGCTCGGATATTTATAAGGAATAAGGATTCGGTTTAAAACCCCAGATAATCGTAAGTTATTTTTAGCATTATATATTTCATATTTATCAGGTTCATTGTGCTGCATGTGATGAATATTAGTGGTAAGTCTATCTATAGGTACAATACAAGGTCAAACTGTACATAGAATGATCGCCCCAAGTCAAAACGCTTCAATTTAAGCATTTAGAATTTGAATGATTAAAAATAAGAATATGAAAAGAAAAACATTTGCATATTCAACAATTTCTGTAGTTCAATGAAAGAATGCTCACTCTTAGAACTGAGTGAGAGGTCTGGGTTCAAGTCCCGGCAGAAATTTTATAGATGCAAATGTATTTCAGTCAAATTAATGGCAAATGTAAGCCTATGATAATGAAACAATTTCAAACAAACACACTGTGTAACTGGTAGCAACAGCATAATGCCGTAATGGTAACAGCTTACTATCGGCAAATTTAAATGTAGAAAGCTCCTACAAGATGATCTTTATGAATGTACGTTTGTTCTGCATAAATAGCTGATTTTTGTCTGTATCATATATATGCTATGTTTTCATCGGGGTTCGTGTTATAGCCTAACAGATGTGGCTGGATGATATAATAACTCGTCTTAGTGACCTGTTTTATTACTCATAGCCAGCAATAGTGTTTTTAATTCATTTCTGCATTTTTGGTTTACGTCTCAGTAGTTGTCTATTGTCAATTTTGCTACTATTTAGCCGAATCGAGAAGTCGGCCGTTTTGTTTCTGACTAAATATTTGGGGTCTGCCATAGGGAATTCCTATGTACCCTGTCAGCTCACAGGGTACATGGACTCATGTACACGGCTAGTTAACCAATCAGAAGTGAGGATTTTACTTTGCAGTATAATAAGTATTTATGTGTTTGTTTGTGTTGAATAGTGCATGTTTCTGCTCACTATGGACTAATTGGACACCCTAATAGTTTGATTCGCTACGCGGTTTATTCCTAACTTGTTGAAGGCGAGAAAAGAGGAAACTGACCTTTGATAACAGAGTAGACCAATTCATTAACCATTCGAAAGCTTCTCGCAAAGATTACAATAAGTGAATATATTACTTGTTAGGATAAACGTTTAATATACGATCGACGAACGAGTGATGAACGGTCAACGAGCGCATTATATACATCTGATATACGATTAACGAGCGCATTATATACATCTGATATACGATAAACGCACCATTTACCCTCGGTACGGGTTACCATTATACGATTAACGATTTACAAGTTCAATGTGATATTTATTCCATACCTTTTTATAAGACATCTACTCTGACATATAACACGTGGCTGTACTTGCCTAACCTGTAATGGTACAGTAAAACCCCACTAATGCGACCACCAAAAAGGGGCATAATTCACAGTGGCAATGGCAGGTGGTTGCTTAATGCAGGACGAAAGTTATGCAGAAAGCTCCTATAGGAGCTTTCTGCATAACTTTCGTCCTGCATTAAGCAACCACTTGCTTATGAAAACAGACATGTTTGTTTAAGTGGTCGCATTAAGTGGTCGCATTAGCGGGGTTCTACTGTATTTCGCTGCTAATATTGCATATTTGATGTCAATATGGATCCAGATGAGACACTTAGTAAGTCGGCGTATCATCAGGATCCGAACTGCTTGTTACTTTAATTGTACTAGCACTGGGAGACACACTAATGTCTGTTGGGGATGACAGTTTAATTAGTGTGTTTAAGGTTAAATCCCATCCATTAAAGGACATGGTCAACTACTGTATTAGCTTGGCTGTGAATGGAACGATGCCTAAACTCTCATCTGCTACAGGTTTTACTTAACACTTCCGTGGCATTTTTTCCTGATTTCTCTTTCAAAAACAGACACAGCAACAAACAGTCTGGGTCCTGATGAGACGCGGATCTCGATCCGAGCAACTCGGCGTCTCATCTGGATCCAAACTATTTCCATTAGTTAATCGCAGATTGCGACATCGGCAGCGAAAGACTTAATAAGATACGTTAAAACGTTAAACTATTGAGCGAATATCAAACTGATTGGATCCCGAGGGCCGAGGGCCGAACGCACACCGAGTTAATGGACGTCTCATCTTAGGTCAGGCTGATTCAAAATGCCAGTTGGGTGACACCTAACAGGCAGAGGGTTAAGACTCGTTGTATGTATGTTCGCGTAAATGCCCTGGAGTTTATGGTGAGATGGATCCTGATGAGATATCGAGACACTCAATGTTTTATTTTGATCCAAACTGGTAATCATCGGTCTGCATGCAGCAGGCTACAGTTCAATATTTGCGCTGATTCAATCTCTTTGTATAGGTAATCATTCATCCGCATGCAGCAGGCTAAAGTTTAATGTTTGTACTGCGTAAATCTTAAATAGCCCTTTATGCTTCTGTCTTTCCATAACATTGCTGTCTGCTCCATTTCTACATTTTAACCCGATCAGATAATTATGTTTTGGAACTCATCCATAGTTTTGTCTAATTGGATAAAGTAAACAGTATATCTGCTGGTATAATAGATGGGTTCACCAAACAATCATGGGGAGCCATTCTGATCTGGATGTACACGGTCCGTCTTTGTCTTTTCCTAACCCTTCTCTTGCTGAATTTTGAAATGCTTTTATTCTTCTTTATTCATGCCCTGTGGTATAATTACATATATCTTCACTGTCTACAATTATTTCTCTGTGCAATCACTGCTGTGGAGTGCACTGGTTGCACAAGCAATGTGTAAATAGAGCAGACCCTGATGAGACAGCTCCTGTAGGAGCTGTCTAATCTGAGTCTTCACTATTTATAGGTAGGTATATTGACGTGAATAGCAAGCGAATGGTTAAATACTGTATGGGAAAACGTGACATTAATTACCGTTATGCACGTGTCATTCAGGTTATTATCATTTGATACATTTTTGTCTCAGACACATGACATGAATATCATCCAAGTCAGACTCCGGGTTGATTTGTCATATTACCCAGCACAGGAGCACATACAAGGGCGCTAGTAGAACCGATTTAGGCATGTACATGTAAAGTCAGAGGTTGCAGCCGCCGTGACCTTCCACACCTGAGGTCAACGCTCTAGCACACCGATCGTTCGAACACTAAAATAGTATCATTATTGATCTTTAACCCATTACCTCATAGGCTATTTTTTTTAGATAAAACCTCTTTGAATAAATCTACCGAAAAGGATCATTAACTAGAGAAAAGGAAAATTATAGAATTTTGTAGTTTGAAACCATTGTGATAAATAGAGCATTTGCTCCTATAGGAGCAAATGCTGTATTTATCACAATGGTTTCACAAAGTGACTTTTACAGAGTCGTCAAAAGTCGTCAATATGAGGGAATGGGTTAAGACAGTGTGGAAGCTCTATGAGCTTTTTGCATGTATTTCACCCCGCATTAAACATCCACCTGCCCACAAAGATTAACATACTAAAATTGTGTAGTATCGAGGTTTTACCGTATGTTGAATAATGGACACTAATGTGAGTTGCTATGGTTTCCAATGTGCCTAACGTGTGGTGTTTCGTCCAAAGTACTTTGCGTTTGGACACCAAAGTATGGTATGCACACTGGTACCAGATGCTTTGAACAAAAAATGCGGCTTCAGAAAATACACTTTATATAACTAGTCATATAGAAAAAGTGTTTAGTTAGCTAAATACAAATGTTTTGTCCGAAACATATTATTAGCAATTAACCGGTACTCAGACAATAAAGGGAGTTATGGAGAAGAAAATCAAACAATGTTTACCTCGTCACATTTGGAGCTCTGATGTCCAGTCCAACAGTCCTATACACAAATATCTAAAATGACACCCAGCTGTGTTGAAATTATTCGCTATGGCTGCATCTGTTTGTTTGTTTATGTTGTAGTACATAAAATAAATGTTTGCATATGTTCATGAGTGAGACTTAAGATGATCCGCACTAGTCTATGTCTTTAAGTCACTAACCAGATATACCTTTTTACGGCGTATGCTTTGTCATCTGGAAATTGTTAGTTTATCTTTTGCATGTTGGACACATGTCAGTGTACACAAATTCCGTCCGTTCTCTTCAATTCCAAATCCTACATACATTCCATGTTTCTTCCAGGATTGAAATTTTAAATATTTACCATGAGACGCCGAGATAATTGGGGTTTCATTTAGATCCAGACCTAACTGGTATATGTATTCGTAACTTTCAACAGTTACTTGTTTATGTATGCACTATTGTGTTTTTTCAATTATTTTCACGAGATCCACAATAATTATGACCCAAGTCGGAAAGCTTTTATTAGCGGAAAAATCGATATCAACCAAAGATATATATGACATGTCCAGCAAGAGTATAATTAGTTAATTAGCGTATAATTAGTTAAACTAACACGACGATACCCAGCTGTACATTGATAAGGGGCCAAGTAGCGGTGTAAATTGTCTCATTAAACCTTTGAGTTGTATAACAATGACATATTTGCAACAATTGTCCGAGGCTATCCGATTGACACTACATAGGCTATCATACTTGTCATGTGACCGTGCTAGCACGGAGGCAAAAAGCAATGCGTAGTAAAATGTTCATGTTGATTCAGTGACCAGTGCATGTTCATTCACGTGCAGGTCACGTACCTACACAATTAACATATGTACCCAAATGGTTCTATTAAAATTCTAGGGTCTTCTCGAAACTTCAAACAGTATAGATCCAGATCAAACACCACGTTAGGAACGCGACGAGTGATCTGAATCTAGACAGTTACCAACACTCACTTTTTGATCTTTGTCTGAATTAACCGCAACCGTTTTTAAATGCATTTGAGTTTTGTATTGAAATGTCCTTGATTAAGAAATATACTGTTTAATTTTTATATCGATATGACACAGTTTCTATTAGTTTCAAACAGTGTAGACCCAGGTCAAGGACCACGCGTCCAGAGTGGTAACTGATCTGAGTCTAGACTGTTCCAATACTCTTATCTTGATATGGCGATATTAGCCACATCTGTTTTCGTTGGTTTGAGTTTGACATTGAAATTACCTGAATCAAGTTACTCTCATTTTAGTTAGCATATTTTACAGTTACTACATACAATGTAGACCCTAAGCAGAAAGCGCGCCGAAAGCGCGATTACTTATCTGGGTCTACACTGCTTCTCAGAAAATAGGTCTACAGTTTTGTTACAATCCATGTTCCTTTTCCATCTTTAGATGACTAGAAATGTATGTTTATACATAATGCCAATAAAGATTTGTATTGTATTGTATTGTATTGTATTGTATTGTATTGTATTGTATTGTATTGTATTGTATTGTATTGTATTGTATTGTATTGTATTGTATTGTATTGTATTGTATTGTATTGTATAGCCAATTAGTGGTTAGCTATATATGTGTATATAGTCCACGTGGTATGAAAGGCTTAAATTTGCTAGAGGAGTTTGAACGATAACTAGTATAGAACCTGTTCATTGGACTCAAATAGGATCACACTGAGCTGGGTATTCTCTGTTTGAAAATAACAGTGCATGTGCGTCCCTCAATGTAAGAGGTAACAGTTCGCTGTTGGCATGTTAAACTTTAAGTAATGTTTTTGCAATGAGACTCCGAATTTGATTAAACGGCACTGCGACGGATTGTGTTCATATGATGCAGATATGCTGTAGGTGTTTACCCTTCCCTGTTCTATGTTTATTACAAATTTCAATACCTAATGAATATTCATGGACAAAATAGTTATAATGAAATATGGAAGGTGGAACAATTTTGCCAAGTATAGAAACGGATCTAATTCCAAAAGCATACAGAGCAGACCCTGACCAGACGGCTCCTGTCTTTTTGCACATGCGTGAAAACACGTTTATATTAGGGAAAGGGTTAAGCTAGTGTATGAATGTATATGTGCGCGCACACTTCATTTGTCCTTTGTGGTAGCTGTGGACATTTGTATGACATATCCTGCCTGAATTTCCTTGTAACTTTAGAGAATTGTCAAAAGTAAATGTACATGAATTAGAACCCGTCTTAAGCGGTCATCAAAAAGAGTTCTTATTGTAAACCCTTAAGGCATGTTGTAGCTTAATGCAGGGCAAAACATAATATAAAAAGGTCCTTTTGTGCGTTACTTTTGACCTGTATTAAGGAACCACTGGCTTTTTAAGCCTTCAATTTTTAACCCTTCTCTTGCTAATCGCGTCAATATACCTACCTGTAAATAGTGAAGACCCAGATGAGACAGCTCCTGCAGGAGCTGTCTCATCAGGGTCTGCACTATTTACAAGTTGATTGTGCAACCAGTGCACTCCACAGCAGTGATTGCACAGCGATATTCTTGTACACAGTAAAGGTGTATGTAATTATACAACAGGGCATGGGTAAAGAAGGAGAAATGTGTTTTAAAATTCAGCAAGCGAAGGGTTAATAAATGAATGACCGCTTAGGACAACTTCTACAGTACTGATGTTTGCTTTGGAATTCCCCGAATATGATGTTCACAATTCAGGTGAACGGTTACATTGGGACGAGTAATCTTTTACTCTATAAATATAAGTGTAAGAAATAATGTGTATATGAATATTAATCAAATTAATATTTATAGTGACCTAGAATCAAGGAACATGTATGGCCCTTGTAAAATTAGATATATGTAATTCCACAAAATAAAAACCAGACCCTGAATAATGAATTAACTATGCATAGGTTCAGATGAGATGCGTAAATTTACACATTGTCAAGAATAGCGCCTTTATGTCTCTACAAATCCCTATACTTTGACCACTCTTTAGAATCGCCTCGAAGAGACGATTCTAAGGAGTGGTCAAAGTATAGGATTTGGCGGAGAAGTGACGATTTTAGTATTTGGGTAGGCACCTTTATCTGTAGTTTTGACATATTTGTCTCTGAAATGTATTTGATTTTAAAAAGTCGAACATTTAATTTTAAGCATTATTCAAGAAAAATCATGATATATTTCATAATAAGAATATGTCAACAAACTGGAACATTGTCACTGTACAGAAGCACTGTACCCCCAAAACACTCGAAGATTTCAATATGGCGGGCTGGGGATGTTGACGTGGTAAGTGTCCTTTGTTGTTTTATCTAAACGTTTTAATACGACATTCGCAACACTGTACTGTACAATGAATCACAGCGCCTTCCTAAATCATGAAGCCAAACACGACGTGTTGAGAATTGGAAAAATGAAGCGAGAGAACTTAACAAAACTTGCGAATGAATGCATCGATAGAAATGCTTGTCTACAAGTACGGAGACTGTCCAGCTTCTCACTCATGTCCATTATTTTCCTCATCAAAACTCGTTTCAGTAGACGTTTGAACGCTTTTAAACTGTACGTGCTATATGCCCCGGTGCAAAACATAAACAAAGCACTGTATGCAACGAGGAAAGCGATTTCTGTATGCCACGGTGATGCAGATCAAGTCAAAAATAATGACGCAACGGTGCAGTTAAGAACAAATGTCCCCGCTCCCTGCTGTATATACAATCTGTAATTGACATTTGTACGATGAGTATAGTCACATAAATGTTACTACAGCTGTTTGCCCAAGTTCTTTCTGTTTGAAGTTCAGATGACTCTCTTTTATGTTGTATTTTGTTAATACCGTCATCATGTTTCCTATTTTAAGATTTTTTATGCGCAGTACATTTCGTAGTACATGTACTTGATACAAGAAGGCAGAGGTGGATATTGCTGAAACGTAAACAATTTTTTTGTTATTGTTTGATGCCCCGGTAGATATAAGAGGCGAGTCATACTGGTCGCGATCATTTTGATCTCCAGCCGTTCCCATGGAAACGACTGACGCCCCAGTACTCCTCTCGACCTCACACGTCATGCCTCGGTTGTTGTATGCAACACACCGTTATCCAGTCACAGGCTGATTACAACTCTCCATTATGACTGTATTCACTCATGCGTGACGACAAAATTTGAGCATGAGCCCTCGGGCTTTTGTAATAGTCACTATAGTCAATCAACACGAATTGCAATAAATACAAATAGAATATTACAATTTACATACAAAGAGTCAACGTGGTACAGATACACTCCTTGAATTCTTAAATCCGTCCGAGAAAAAGATCACTAAACACTATATTCCAACAATATATCAACATTAACATTAGTATAGTAAACCGAAACCGGAATCCAATCCATTTCAAGTCCAAGTGTTAAAACTCTAACAAAAATTATTCCAGCGGACTGATATTCGAACATAAGCCGTAACTTATCTAGATGTAGCTTTATACTAAATTTAACGTTGCTATCTTATACCACTTCCAAACACAAGCGTTTCCAATATCGTTCTTAGGGAGGTGTAACCAGGTGTTTTCTACTTTCGGTTTTAACTTTTAGTGGACTCTGTCCTCGTAAGTCACGTGTGTTCGAATTGTCAGTGCTCGCTCTATTTTTAGTAGTTGTTTATTTCACGTCATCGTTCTCTAATCGGATTGGTTGTTTCAATTCTCGTTGCCTCTTCTCGTGGTCTCGTTCGTGGTCACGTGGTATAACATCAGCTGTTCGCGGTGATTTGTGGCATTTACGTTCTGACAGAATTGAAGTTGGCTTGTGGAAAGCTTCTGGAGAAGTGATACTAATTATTGGTATGTACTTGTGAAATTAGTGTTATTCTTCGTGCTGTAAGCTGACCGTTTCGAAACTGTGCTTTTGAGAAAAGTAATATTGCGTTTCGAAGTAACTGTAATTAGTTTCCGTGGTTTCAAATTAGCAGCCTTCTTCGCTCAACACCTTTTGTGGTAGCTAACATGTTCACTAATACTTATGCATGTTTCTTACAGCACGTGGTACTGCACTGCATTGCCTGGGCGAATGAATGAGGTTGACAGCATTTGGTTCCATAAACTGGTAAGAGAAATGGTAAGCTAGACATTAGTACTGCTAGTCTTAGGTTGAATAGTTTCAGCAACATTGGAGACTGACTTTGATATTAAGTGTTAGGGATAGAGCCACTAGAACAGATAAGGACAGAGAGACACTATTTTATTAACAATGTAGCTTTATAAGCATTTACAGCTACATGCAAACAGTATAATAACTTAATTGAATACTGTATATGTATATGTTAATTCATTGATATTGTATCCTGTGTATGATAATTGCATTATATAGAATGTATTACTGAAAGTCTTCTACGACTTTGTGTCATTTCAGGATGCGTTGTTTTGCTGTGTATATGTACTGCTGTACCTGAACCTGAATAAAATCTCACTGTTCCGAACCCTAGCCGTTATCGTGTTTTGCACCCTTTATGCTCTGGGTCAAGCACTAGGCAATATTGGCGCCCAACGCAAAGCGCAGAGAAGCAAAGGTCCAGAATTAGTAGGGGAGACTAACGAGGTCAACATTACTATAGGAAAGCAGCCAGCAAAAGCACTTTTAGATACAGGGAGCGTTGTCAGTATTATTTCTGAATCATTTTATTCTCAGAATTTGAAAGATGTTGCACTTCAACCAGTAGGGGATATAATAAACATAGAATGTGCCGATGGAAACAAACTCCCATACAAAGGATATATAGAAAGTGATGTGCAAGTTGATAATGGTTTACCTAATTCAAAACCTTTGCCATGTCTTCTTTTAGTTGCGCCAGATACAAATTATTCATTTAGAACACCCATTATTCTGGGAACCAATGTTTTAACAGAGTTAATGGAGGAATGCAAGCAGAACCATGGTGAACAGTTCCTTCAACGTGCCAATCTTTTTACTCCATGGTACCTTAGTTTCAGAACTATGGCACTCCGGGAGAAAGAACTCAAGAGAAACAAGAATCGGATTGCTGTGGTCAAGTGTGCCTCTGTAGAGAAGATTATTCTCAAACCGAATCAGTCTCTTGATGTGATCGGTTTTACTGATGGTGAACTCGACTATCCTCAGACAACAGCTATTATCCAAGAGAGTTCGGCAAGTCATCTTTCACCGAATATTGATATTTCGCCAGCAGTCATTCAATATAATTATAGAAGGAATAGAGAAGTTAAGGTGAATTTGTCAAATCTCACCACTCAGCCAGTTACCATCGCACCAAGATCAATTCTTTGTGAAATACAACCGGTTACGGTAGCAGAGGATGTTTTCGGAAGAATCGAAGATCAGAACAAGGATAGCATCATCGACAGCCTTAACATTGACGAAGCTAATATTTTGGTAGCCGAACAGAAGGAAAAGCTTATACAGTTGCTTCAACATCACAAAGATATCTTTTCAATAAGTGACACTGACATTGGAATCTGCAACAAGATAAAACATAGGATCGACTTAATGACAGATATTCCTTTTAAGCAACGCCATCGACGCGTTCCACCACATATGATAGAGGAAGTTAAGCAGCACATAGAGCAACTTTTGGCAGCAGGAGTAATTCGACCGTCTAAATCTCCATACACATCTAATGTTGTCTTGGTCAGGAAGAAGAATGGAAAATTGAGGATGTGCGTCGACTACCGTCAACTCAATAGCATTACTGTTAAGGATTCATTTGCTTTGCCCAGGATGGAAGAAATCTTTGACTGTTTAAATGGTGCCAAGTATTTTTCCACCATAGATATGAAGTCCGGTTATCACCAGATCGAGGTAGAGGAGATACACAAGGAACGTACAGCATTTACAGTTGGCTCCCTTGGGTTTTATGAATACAATAAGATGCCTTTTGGATTATGTAATAGTCCGGCCACGTATCAACGCATAATGCAAGAAATTCTAGGAGATCTTAATATGAAAATCTGCCTGATTTATCTGGATGATCTCATTATTTTTAGTGATTCGTTTGAACAACATCTTGAACGTATGGATACAATCTTGGAAACTCTCCATCAGGCCAACCTTAAACTTGCGCCTGAGAAATGCTTCTTCTTCAAACCAAGAGTCAATTTTCTAGGACATGTCGTTAGTGGTGAAGGAATAGAAACTCAGCCTGAGAAAGTAGACAAGATCAGAAATTGGCCTACACCTTCAAACCCGGACGAACTGCGTTCATTTTTGGCATTTGCAGGGTACTACCGGAAATTTATAAAGGACTTCAGCAAGATTATTCGGCCGCTTTCAGAACTATTGCCACCTACATCCACTAAGAAAGGACAAAAGAAAACAGTCTCACCTTGGAAATGGACTGAGAATGAGCAGCACATTTTTGAGCAGTTGAAGCAAATTCTTTCTTCTCCGCCTATCTTGGCCTATCCAGACTTTACTGAACCATTTGAGCTACACACCGATGCTTCGGACACAGCTCTTGGCGCAGTTCTGTACCAGACACAAGAGGGAAAGCAGCGAGTGATTGCCTATGCCAGTCGTGCACTGAATAAAGCTGAAAAGAACTATACAACCTTCAAGCGTGAATTCTTGGCTTTGAAATGGGCTGTGACTGAGAAGTTCTCGGATTATCTGACGTCAAATCATTTCACCGTCTATACCGATAATAATCCTCTCACCTATATTCTTTCAAGTGCGAAACTTGACGCAACTGGTCAACGATGGGCATCCACATTGGGCCAATACTCGTTTGACATCTACTATCGACCAGGTTCTAAGAACGCAGATGCAGATGCAATGAGCAGATTTCCGCATGAGAGATTTCAGGACAGGGAAAGCAATGAAATGATATCAATCCAGGATAATACTGTCAAAGCCATTTGTAACGTCATTGCGATACCATTCTTTGAAACTCTGCCAGTACATAGTCTTAACATCAATGAAATCATGGATGAGCCAGGAATGTTACTTGCACAGAGAGAAATGAGAGAAATTCGTAGGGCTCAACGACAGGATGAAACCATAGACAGATGGAGAAGAGCTGTCATAGACAACAAAGTACCAACAGGGTTTTTGAAGAAAGATGATCTCACCATGAAAAGGCAATTCAAGAATCTAAAGATTAAAAGAGGTATATTATTTAGGTCTGTCAATACAGACGAAGAATACATAGAACAGCTTGTCGTTCCACACTGTTATAGGGAAGAGATCCTCAGAGGTATTCACAACGACGTTGGCCATCCTGGCCAGGAGAGAACTCTAAGACTGATGAGAGATAGATTTTACTGGCCTGGAGCGAGCACTGATGTGTCTCGTTGGATTTCTAAGTGTGAACGATGTGTCAGAAGGAAATCAACCATAGATAAGGCGCCACTGGTAAATGTCCATAGCTCGTATCCACTGGAACTAGTATGTATGGATTTCTTATCTTTAGAACCTTCAAAAGGAAACATAGGGAACATCTTAATCATCACGGATCATTATACCAAATTTGCAAAAGCCGTTCCGACAAGGAATCAGACAGCCAGGACAACTGCTGAAGCACTCTACAATGAATTTATAGTCAATTTTGGGATTCCTACTAGACTGCATTCAGACCAAGGTGCCAATTTTGAAAGTGATATCATCAAAGAACTCTGTCACATCACCAATATGAAGAAGAGCCATACTAGTCCATACCATCCACAAGGAAATGCGGGCCCAGAACGGTTTAACCGTACATTACTTGGCATGCTTGGAACCCTAGAAGATGACCAAAAGAAGGATTGGAAGAAGTATGTTAACTCATTGGTTTACTTCTACAATTGTACGCCGCATGAAGCCACTAGAGTTTCTCCGTACGAACTTCTATTTGGTCGGAAGCCAAAACTGCCAATAGATGCTATGTTCGAGAATGCCAGAGAAGTTACCAACAAAACTGCTTCTGAATACTTGCAGGATCTACAAGAAAGGATGGCCATGGCACATAATATTGTTAAACATCATACACAGAAATCACAAGACAAGCAGAAGAAATATTACGATAGGAAGAGTAAACCAGTCAATATATCAGTAGGAGACAAAGTGTTAGTTAAAAAGCTTGCATTTGATGGAAAGCATAAAATTGAGGACAGGTTTGAAGCGGATACATTTGTGGTCATAGATCAACCAAGGGCAGATATTCCTGTATACAAGATCAAATCTGAAGTCACTGGGAATGAACGTACACTACATAAAAATCATCTACTCCCAGTTGATTTTCTTTCAGGACGGGATGATTTTGTGGACAATATAACCACTGACATCGTTGATGGTATAGATGTGGGAATTCAGAAGAAAGTACAATATGAAGCTGATGTAGCAGATAGTGAAGACGACTCAGAATCAGAAGGGTTGTGCTATGCATATGAAGCTTGGCAGATTGGGGACGCCCATAATCCAGATGAAACTGATAATCATCTCACAGCAGATATGGCAAGGCCTGAAATTGAAAATGAGGACGTTACTCATGTTTCAACTTGTGAAGAAAACATTGTTGACGCAGATGATATTCTTCATACAGATGCAGTTGATGCGGAAGATGCAAATACAACAAATACAGAAGTGAATGCTTCATTTGAAGATGTAAGCCGAATCTCAGAGGGAGATGATACGGAGCACTCAGCCGTAGAAAGTTCTGTAGATGTTGCTAAGGAAACTGATTCATCTAGTAATACAGAAGCCCTTGCAGAAGAACTGATAGAACCTGTAGAAACATCGAAAGAACCTGAAAGTTCATGGAGTCCAGTGCCTGCACCGAGACGATCTGTTCGGGAAAGGAAACCTCCAGACAGATTCAGAGACTTTCACCTGTATCAAATGCAGAATGGTCCTTATGACCGCAAGCTTAAAGCTATGGAAGCACTTATGATTTCTGGTGCTCTGAATAGTGTTGATACTGAGATAGCACATAAAATCCTAGAAAGTATTTTGCAGTAAATATCTGTATAAGTATTTTCAGTGAAATAATCAGTCCAGTGATTAGGAATTGCTATCACTTGTTTTAATCTGTTTTTTTTTAATATGATTTGTCATTTGTATATAAATGTAATGCATATTTAATTAAACTGGATGAAATCATTAATGAATGACTTCTGTATTGTGTTCATGTGTACACACTTTCAATTTCAAAAGCGTTGCTTTTGGTTGAATATATTAAAATTTTGAATAGTTGTCTAGTTTGATTATAGCTAGATGGCTTTTGGTATATTGTATCACTGAGTAGTTCACATTTTTACTGCTCGTGGCTACTGCTGTGCTGATGTAGATAGTTTATGTAGCATTAGTAGTAGTAAGTAGTAATAGTAGATAGTTGTTAGGTATACAGCGACTTGACGATATGACGGGACGTCATTTTGGAAAGAGGGGGAGGGTGTAACCAGGTGTTTTCTACTTTCGGTTTTAACTTTTAGTGGACTCTGTCCTCGTAAGTCACGTGTGTTCGAATTGTCAGTGCTCGCTCTATTTTTAGTAGTTGTTTATTTCACGTCATCGTTCTCTAATCGGATTGGTTGTTTCAATTCTCGTTGCCTCTTCTCGTGGTCTCGTTCGTGGTCACGTGGTATAACATCAGCTGTTCGCGGTGATTTGTGGCATTTACGTTCTGACAGAATTGAAGTTGGCTTGTGGAAAGCTTCTGGAGAAGTGATACTAAATATTGGTATGTACTTGTGAAATTAGTGTTATTCTTCGTGCTGTAAGCTGACCGTTTCGAAACTGTGCTTTTGAGAAAAGTAATATTGCGTTTCGAAGTAACTGTAATTAGTTTCCGTGGTTTCAAATTAGCAGCCTTCTTCGCTCAACACCTTTTGTGGTAGCTAACATGTTCACTAATACTTATGCATGTTTCTTACAGCACGTGGTACTGCACTGCATTGCCTGGGCGAATGAATGAGGTTGACAGCATTTGGTTCCATAAACTGGTAAGAGAAATGGTAAGCTAGACATTAGTACTGCTAGTCTTAGGTTGAATAGTTTCAGCAACATTGGAGACTGACTTTGATATTAAGTGTTAGGGATAGAGCCACTAGAACAGATAAGGACAGAGAGACACTATTTTATTAACAATGTAGCTTTATAAGCATTTACAGCTACATGCAAACAGTATAATAACTTAATTGAATACTGTATATGTATATGTTAATTCATTGATATTGTATCCTGTGTATGATAATTGCATTATATAGAATGTATTACTGAAAGTCTTCTACGACTTTGTGTCATTTCAGGATGCGTTGTTTTGCTGTGTATATGTACTGCTGTACCTGAACCTGAATAAAATCTCACTGTTCCGAACCCTAGCCGTTATCGTGTTTTGCACCCTTTATGCTCTGGGTCAAGCACTAGGCAATAGAATCGACCGGGCGCCGAAGGCGCCGTCGATTCGCTCTACGGTAGATGGTTAAGCCCCAAAAAATTGCTTGTCAAAAGTGAATTAGGCTATTTCGGGAGTTTTCATTGGAAAGCATTGACCAGCGCCGAAAATCCGAATTTGACATGTAATTTTCTGAGAAATTCAGATGATTCGGCGAGGCCGTAAATCGGGTAATAAATCATGGTACAGTCATTTTTTTAGAAAATTCTTATCGCTACATTTCGGACATTCTTCAATTAACATTTACTCAAGTACACTTTTGCAGAGTATACCCTTATCAGACAGCTCATGCAGGAAGGTTACCAGTCGTTTCGCCCCTGGTTTTTTTCGCACCTGGTCGTTTCGCTCCCAATAGGGATCCTGGTCGTTTCGCCCCCATACCCTGGTCGTATCACAGGTGATCAGCGTGTTGCTAGGTTTGAAAACCCAAAATGACTAAATATTCTTAATATTTAGTCATTTTGGGTTTTCAAACCTAACAACACGCCGATCACCTGTGGGTCGTATGACCCCCTTCAAAAATAATACTTACGAAATACAATTTTCCAATACTTTAAATCTCAGAAAAGTCTCATTTTGTAGAGTTTCAGAATTGTCTGATCTGGGTCTACTCTGTTTGCAAATGCGTGAAAACACGTTCATATGAGGGAAAGGGTTAAGAACAGGGAAAGGGTTACTAACTACTAGTATTAGTATAAGTGTAACTCCAGTATATATATTCTTTACATTGATTAAGAGTTACACGTGTCACATAGTTTTTTAACATCCTGAGATAATTACAAGCTGTCAGCATTTTTGTGAATAGCCTAAGACAACCACACGCTGTCAACAGCAAAATGCAACAATTCAACAGTTTGAAAGTTGAAAATCTTGAATCTTTGAAAGTTGGGCTTGGAAAACTCTTAAACAGATTTCATAAGTTTAGAAAATAGTTTGGATCCTAATCAAATACCAGATGTTTAGCAAACAGGGTAGACCCAGACCAGACAGCTGGTAGGATATTCTTTGATCTGGGTCTGCACAGTATGCATTTAGAATGTTGTTGATTTGATTCTCTAGTTTCTAATGGTTGAACTTTTGACAAATTATACAACAGGGAAGGGGTTACTCTCAGAAGCCAGGTTGCTAACATATTATATATGGTGGGCGAAACGACCAGGGGAGCGAAACGACCTGGTACAAAACGTCCTGGGGACGAAACGTCCAGGGCGTGAAATGGTTAGTGGGCGAAACGTCTGGTCACCATACAGGGACACCTTGATTTTCTGTCATGAAACTAAATTCCCGAAAACAACAATGTTGGGATACAATGATATAATGGGTTCAGATAAACAAAAAGCTTTGAGGCGAGAGGGTATTTACAATATTGAACTAGTCCTCGAAATTGGGGTGACAGGTGTTTACTTACAATTTAAGATCATGATAAATTCATATTTTTGACTCTTACATATGTTCCAGCACGACTAATCAAGTCCGTTAGGTCGAAGTAATCAAATTGTTTTACCAATGAGGTGTGGGTCATGCGTTAGAGTCCCGTCAGCAACATGCAATTTTATTTTTTCTGTAACCAGGTGTTCATATAAAGAAACATACCCGCTCAGACTCGGGATAGAACCCGGATCGCAGTCATGCACTCTACCACGTCTCCATAAAAGCGCTCTTGTACAGCAAGGCCGTACAAGTGATGATAAACCTACACTCTGTGACATACTCCCCAAGCAACTTGAAATTCCTCCCAAATTTCTATGGGTATGAGAACGACTGGAAATCGAACTCGGAGCTCATGCAGTGTAACAGTCACAGTCCTCCGTTGGGCGCCAAATGTATCCGGGTGTTCTTATAAAGAAACACACCCGCTCAGACCCTGATCGCCAGGTTCGCAGTCATGAGCACTACCACCTCGCCATAAAAGCGCGCTTGTACAGCTGTACAAATGATGATAAACCTACACAACCTGCACGAAATAACCATGATTTTGAAGTATTACACAGTGTGCTAGTTACATAACTGTGAAATTAAATGTTTCAAGTATGGAAGTACATGTATAGCGAGAATGCTAGAAAAATAATTGAAAATGTTATAGACGTATTGTTATGAAACGAAATAATTGTAATAAAATGATGGAAATGAAAATATAAAAAACCACCACTAATATAAAAAAACACCACTAAACTGTTTTGAAACTCATATATTTACAATAGAAAATAGCAGCAAAATATTGGTCAACAAAAATATATGCATACGGCAGGCCTCAATCTCGCATAATTCAAATTATTTTTAAAGATTAGGGAGCCGCTTTGATTATTAGTCCTCCGCGCTACCCATTGCGCCACGGCATATTGTATATATATTGAATGATGATAAAATCATAAATTTAAACAATTAAGTTCGAAAGAAATATGTCACATGTTTCGCATCAACCTATTGAAATGGAATAATCCAAAGGTCATTACTCAGAGGTTGTGGTGCCAAGCGGCTTGCGAGAAGTAAAGTGTATTTTACTATTTTTACACCATTTGGATGGAATGCCGCTAAAAATGTGCAATAATCGAGGTTTCATTATGTTGGCCCGCAGTAGGTTACTAGGACTACAATGTATGTTACATTATAATAATAAGAATCTTTTTTTATGAAGAGCAAGCCGCAAAGCGCCTTGTGAGGAATATACATTAACCCTTTCCCTGTTCAGAATTCGTATAAGAAATAATTTAAGGACAACATTAATATGGAATCGACCCGGCGCCATAGGCACTGGCGGCACAGTCAATTTCCTCTATGATATATGATTAACCCAGTAAACATTGCGTGTCAAAATGGATTAGGCTATTACGAGAGTGCCAAAAACCTGAATTTGACATTTAATTTTCCGAGAAATGAAATTAAGGCGAAGCAGTAAATCGGGTAATAAATCGTGGTACAGTATTTTTTAGATTTTTTTTATCTCTACATTTCGGACCTTTTTTATTTTCTTCTGAGAGTCATCTGCTGTCTACATATTGAAATGGACTCGAATCAACAAATTACAGTGAATAAAATGTGTCTACATCAAACACACATATTGGATATAATGCCTAATTATAGACATGAGAGTGTGCAACAAATAAGTTTTATTGTAAATGAATGAGCTTCACTAATGAATGACGAGGAAGCCACAAAGCAGCATGTGAGGAGTGTTTTTCTATAACTTCGACCCAATTTGTCAATGATGCCAATCAAATACAATGATTAAGGCTTGATTGTGTGGGGACGCGGCAGGTAGGACTATAGTTCATTACATAACCATTCTTTGTTATAACGAGCATTCCGCAAAGTGGCTTGCTTGCAGGGAATATGCTGCATTTTAGCTCACCTGAGCATGTTAGGTGAATTTTAGGATCGTCCGGTGTCCATCAACAGTTGCTTTAAACACCATCTCCTCCGATACTACATGGCAGAATGTAACCAAACTCTACATACATTGTATTTGTACCATGCTCTATCAAAATTGTTAAAGAATCTGGATCCATGTAGAACTCTAATAGGCATGGTAACCAAGTATAGAACTATATTGAACACTTTTTCCTTTGCTCCATGAATATAAATTTATTTAAGAAATATAATGACATCATGAATATTTATTAGCTTTGTATAATACAGAGTCATATCAGTTGTAGTTTCAAAAACAAACACAGCAGATCCTGATCAGATGGCTCCTTTCAACTTTGGGTCTAGATTATTAGTACAGATTATGTTACAGTTAGGATATTTCAGTTAGAACTACATGTTAACACTTTACTCTGAACTCAGTATGCCTTTGCAAACAGAGTATACTAAAATTTCTGCCATGGCCAAAAACTCCTCAGTTTATAATACATTACATGTAGTTGTACCATTATAAGAATTCAGCTAATTAATGTTCATACAGTGCTTTATTTCTTGCATAAATATTTATGAGGTAAAGGGTTAATAGAACAAACCTTTTGCCAGTAAGCATTCAACAGCTGCATTATCCATCCTGATGCGTGATGTCACATTGAGTATACCAGCACTTGTAATGTGGCTATGTAGTAGGTTATGCATTATTGTATGTTTCAAATAATAAAGGTTTGGAGAATCAGATTTCATGTTGTTTATTTTTTGCAAATTTTAAACACAAATTTACAACTATGCAATCTATGTATAAGTTAATCAAGAAGCATAGAGGATGTACTTCAACAATAAATCTAAATTTGGCTGTTCTGATATAGTCAAACGTTTTGGGGGAGTGGGGTGTGGTAGGGAATCTATCAGAAATGACATGCTCATAGATTCCTGTCTAAAAACCTCAGATCTCTTTAAACATACTGACAAATGGATATGAATATCGAGGTCTAAGTTAGCTTCTTCTCCCAATAGCCATTTTCCATAAATGCTATCAGTGTAGTTTAATGGAAGAACACATTCTTGGCTTAGCCATAGAGGGAAGTCTAGGTTCAAATCCTGGCACTGTCTATTGGAAAGGCTTTTTGGAGTCAGATATTTGCTATAGACAACCTTTAACCCTTTCCCTGTTCTATGTCTATTCCAAATTTGAATACCTACTGAATATTCATGGACAAAATAGATTAATGAAATATGGAAGATGGAACAGTATAGCCATTTAAAAACTACAGAAACAGATCTATCACATTCCAGTAGCAAACAAAACATATATGAGCCTTCTGATCAGGGTCTACTGTGTTTGCAGTTACATAAAAGTCTTTTGTACATGTATGAGTGAAAGGGTTAAAAGACAAAATAACGCCCCGAACAATTTTTATGATACATGTACAGTACACTGTCCACTTTTTGTGTCCATTGCTTTGGCAGGGTGACAGGGTTTATTGTTTTCATGGCATCTTTTATTTGGTCATATTTCTGCTGGCAGGTGACACATGTTCCTTTGAACACTTTTGTTCTAATTCCTGTCATATTTCTCACTTTCTTGTCCATGTATATCTTAAAATAGATATAATATAATTTAAACTGGATCTTAATTCATGGACAGGGGATAGCTAATTGAGTTTATTTTGTATGCATTATCAACATTTCATTATCAACCAATAACAACTCATCTTCTCATATCAAAATTGCACACACAAACATAATATGTATGAGTTTTTAGCTCGCCTGTTCGTAGAACAGTAGAGCTTATGCTATATCCCCGGCGTGAGCGTGAGTGTGAGCGTGAGCGTGGCCAAGGTTAAAGTTTTTTGGACGGGTTGTTTAAAAGCTTAATATTTGTACTAGGATGCTGAAATTTTGTATGAAGTTCATTTGAGGTCAAATATTGCTGTTATGAAGTTAAACATTAAAAAATATTTTTCAATTTTATCAATTTTTGACATATTTTGGACTTTAGTCCTTTTGGCCACATGTCACCAGGTTAATGTTTTTTGACGGGTTGTTTTAAAGGTTAATATTTGTACTAGGATGCTGAAATTTTGTATGGAGGTTCATTTGAGGTCAGATATTGCTGTAATAAAGTTAAACATTAAAAATATTTTTTAAATTTATCAATTTTTGACATGTTTTGGGACGGGTTGGTATAACGCTATGATGCTGAAATTTGGTGAGAAGGTTCATATTGTCGAGACCCTTCCGACCATGCTTTCGACCTACTTTTGAAAAATCTTTAAATGCCTATATTATTGGAACCAATATGCCTAGGACTTCCATACTTGGTATGATCATGCCAACTTTTTTGACCTCCTGACCTTGACCTTGACTTTTGACCTACTTTTGCAAAAATCTTTAAATGCCTATAACATTTGAACCAATGGGCCTAGGGCTTCCATACCTAGTATAACCATGCCAACATGTTTGCCTTTCTGACCTTGACCTTGACATTTGACATACTTTTGCAAGTTTTTAAATGCATATACTTCCATACTTGGGTTGTATCTTTTCTGTCTGAAGACTTTTTCAAACACACCAATGTTTTTTACTATATGACCTTGGCATTTCACCTATTTTTGCAAAAATCTGTAAGTGCCTATAACTTGGAACCAGTATACCTAGGACTTCCATACGTGGTATGACCATGCAAACATATTTGCCCTTCTGACCTTGACCTTCGCATTTGACCTACTTTTGCAAAAGCCTTTAAATGCATATAACTTTGGAACCAATAAGCGTAGGGCGTCCATACTTTGTATCTATATTTCCTGTCGTAAGACTCAACCATACCAATGTTTTTACCATGTGACCTTGACGTTGACCTTTCTCCTTCGTTTGCAAAACTCTTTAAAATCCTATAATATTGGATGCGATGGGCATAGGCCTTCTATACTTGGTATGACCATGCCAACTATTTTTACCCTTCTGACCTTCACCTTTGACCTACTTTTGCAAAAATCTTTTACTGCCTATTACATTGGAACAAATAGACCTAGGTCTTCCATATTTGGTATTAGGGCTTTCATATTTGGTATGTATCTTTTTGTTTGATAATCTTTGTAAATTGATGAAAATTGGTATTTGGTTGCCTTTTGGTTGTGATATTGATGCAGTTAAGTTGAAATTGAAAATTTAATGATTTTTTTGTGTTCAATATGACACGTTTTAGACTTAACTTTTAAACAGGTGAGCATCAGGTGGCTTTGACACCATTTCTGGTTATTACTGATTGTTAATTTACTTTTACAGTGAATGACCTGATTTTTGTCTAGCCTGCTTGTTGTCAGCTCAACAGTTGCCAAAGTGGCAGTTGTATAAGCACATACATATGTCTGTCTGTTTGTCCATTTGATTTTGTAACAGCCAATCCATTATTTTGCATCAACAGATCTCCCTATAACGTGGCCCATATCTTGATTAGACAGTGTACCAGGTACAAGGGCCTTAACTCTCGCATCACACATTTTGAAATTTATCCTTGATTTAATTTTCTTCATTCACTGGGTCAAACAAAAATTAAATTTTATAAATGGCTTAGTCACTAGTAGACAGTATACCATGTATAAGAATTATGACTCAAGGTTCACTCCACAAGAGGCTGGACTGATTTTAACTTAATTGCTGTAGTGAAAATTTAATAAACAAATAAATATTTTCTCTGACATCACTGATCAGATTTAAAATAAACAAATCGCAGGAATGTTCCTTAGGTGACCATTTACAAAGTTGTAACCCATAAAATACAAGAGCAACACTTGGGGGTTCCAATATTAAAGTTTTCGAACAGTGACAACAAAAATGCAGATGGTGGAGTTACGACATAGCTATTTTTATTCTTCAAAAAGCAGACAAGCTAAAAATGGCCACCATAGATTGGGCTAAATCCCTTCTATGGCTAAAGGGAGCATTAAACCATTGTACATATTATTATGTACCAGTATTTTTTGTAAGAATAATTGGTGAACATTTGCCAAGTATTCATTTTGTTTCCTAAAAATAAAAAATGGGGCATATGGGTGAGCGTCATATTTTAATAATAGGTCAATGTGACCTTGACCTTGGTCTTCATTTACAAAATAAACTTGTGTACAGCAAACCTCATATACCGAATCAGATAGGATCACAGATATGGCATGTGAGTTTATCTTAGGATGGTAGAGTGTCGCATACTAGTTTTAGGTCAATGTGACCTTGACCTTGACCTCATTTACAAACAAGCTTGTCCGGAGCATATCCCCTACACTATTTCAGCTAGGATCACCAAATATGGTGTGTGAGTACATCTTGGGATGGCGGGGTGTCACATACTAATCATAGGTCAATGTGACCTTGACCTTGGGCTTCATTTACATAAAAAAGTTTGTTTACAGCATATCCCTAAATATGGTGTGTGAGTTCATCTCTGGATGACGGAATGTCGCATACTTTTTGTATTTCATATGGCCATGACTTTGACATTTGACCTCAATTAAAAAAAAGCTTGTCTTTTGTGGTAGCTTGAGTTCAAATTCTGCTCATACTATGCAATCTTTACTTTCATTTTGCAGTGCATATGCATACCTGCTTACAAATCACCTTTCATTGCCAGTGCTTTGCTTTGGGGGCATTTGTCACCTACTGCGACACATTTCTTATTTGGCTATATTTTGACAATAAATTGATATACATAAATGTATGTTCTTACGTAACACTATGTACATCGTGACCTATTGTCTTAGATGAATGATAATGGACACTATCATTATTATTGCTTAGGTTTTGTCGTGGTTGTGGCTTTCTTCACTAACAATTTTCAGATTTAATTTGTCACGCATCTTAATCATATGTAGACAGTGCATAATGTGCGAAATTCGCAACACTTGTTTTGAATTACGTGAATTACATGAATTAACATGCATCTACTTTCTTTAAATTTTATTAGTTATGTTTTACTTCATTGCATGTAAAATGTCGATTGTCGATTCCTGGTAGAGGCAGTGCCTTAGTTCATATTAATTATAATTATAGTGTAACCTTAAGTTTTATGTTAAAAATGTTTAGTTTACAGGGCAAAATATCGGCGGAAAAGCATAGTTTATGTAAGGGTAAACAAATTCAAATTCAAAAGTTTATTGTGTTTATGGCCTCCGGCCCATACACAAACCGATGCATATATAACGTGTTCATATGCTAAGTGCAGGTCGTGCATTCCAAATATAGTTATAAATGTCAGCTACTATATATATTTATGTTAATTATCAAAGAATGAGATAGAAGTAACACAATTTATTCTGAATTAAGTTATTTAACTTTGAATTTGGAAAGGTGTGGGTTTTACAGAAACAGTATAAATCCAGATCTGAACTTTAAAACAACCAGATCTAACAATAAATCAAGAGTATGTAGCATCAATTAGGGGATAACCGTTGCGTATTTGAAGATTTGCAATATATCGGTGGTTTATATGTCGCAAATTTAGTTTTACATGCGACGCGTTAGCGGAGCATGTAAAACGATTATTTGCGACATATAAACCACCGATATACTGCTGCAAATCTTCAAATACGCAACGGTTATCCCTATTCTAATGAAACCATAGATCCAGATGGTAAAAAACAAACAATACTTTAAGTCCTTTGATATTTTCTCTCTGTCGTCATAACATGACGTCATGAAACACCGCATATCTCCGCATTACGCATATAGAAAATAGTTCTCCCGGAACCTAGCAATTGTGCTTATATTTAATATACAAAGAACTGAAGTTTTCACTTGATACTTTGATTTTCACTAATGAAAACCGTTAAGTCATGGTCCTTTGAATTTCTGACGGTAGATCCCTTTCAAAACTACGAAAGATGAATCAAATTTGACCTCGACATTGCTCGAAATTCCACAATAATTGTGCACATGGACAACGGAATTATTTATTTTTAAATTGTTTGCAATGTGGAACTGGTTGAATATTCAAGATACTTTGGCTGATTGGTGTATTTGATGAGAATGATGATAGGCCAAGTGGACGCGCAAATGGAAATTATCTGGAGCGACAATCTACAGGCATGTTTGGAATTTGCAAAGAGCCCTCGAGTAGAGTGGGTGGGGCGAATTCTCATTATGGGACTGTCCTTGAAGAATTGAAGAATACTGCCGCTTCTGATTGTCGGACGAGTCGGCATTATAGCTTCGGACACTGGCTTCATTCTGATGACCGGACTTTTTCATTATTTCCCTGGTTTTGACACCAGCATAGGCCAACAGCTAGTGCATAATTGCGGTCTCTCGGACACAGTGATTTGTGTTTTAAAACTTTAGACAAAACAATCCTCAGCAGAAATTGTTTTCATCATTTCGTTCAGCACACGCTCACCAACAGACCTGGATGTGTATATGATTCTTCATAATCGACTGAACGTTTGGGTTACTGAATGAAATGGTTCTATCACGGGTGCAGTTTTATCAGGTATGTTTTTAGATATTTACAGGACATGTTTCCTGCATGACTCATAAATTGTACTTTCGTCAGAGATCTTAGGTTTTCTATGTATACCAAGAAGAGCGAAATTCAAGGTTATGTCAAACCACTTATCTTTGGAATGATTTGTGATTTATGGCATAGAGGAAACCTGAGTTTTTTAGTGATTTCAGATCATTGTCTGTGATCGGTTGGTAATGTTTAAGTGTTGCCAGGTCCTTCTTAAATAGTTTCAGCATGGATATAAATCCCACAGCTACATGGTTATATACTTTAAATCTTATATTTACAGGGTGTAGGTGCCATATACACCTCAAAACAAAATAGAGGAACAGGAACGTTTGTTCAAGGACAGTGAATTAGATCAACATGTGAAATAAATGGACTCAGGATCAGCTTGTGGGACTTTGCGATAGATATTTGAGTAGAATCGCCAGACTCACATTGACTACAACCATAAAGTGTGTTGAAAAAACAAGCAAATTGAAAACCTTTGACATTTCATTCAGCCAGTGTCTTCGTTCATTCAGACCCATTCATTCAATTTTACTATGAATGCGCGTATGAATATTTAGTAGTAAATTTTCTAGTGATTCGGTTTCCGACAGTATATTCAGTTTTTCCGACAGTATATCGGTGGTTTATATGCTTCAAATTTTGTCACGTGGACCAATCAGAATGCGTGTTACAAAAATGTTGCATTAGAATGTTACTTGAACTATCGATGATGGAGACGAAGGTTGATCCTGTTGAGAGTGTTGTTTTGCTCTGATAAGATTGTGTGTGTTGTTCAGAGGGAGTTGTTATAGGGAGGGAAAATCAAACATAATTAGCTTGTTTGCAGATCCCCAGATAATGTGTATTTCGAGAACTAAAACCGTTATGCCTCAATCAAACCCTATGTTGTGACCACTCTTTAGAATCGTCACTAAGTGACGATTCTAAAGAGTGGTCACAACATAGCGTTTGATGGAGGCATACAGAAAATACGATGGAAAAGTTGTTTCTGGAGCCTTGTTGTTTCGGAAACAGTGACATGCGTTGTTGTAAGGAGGGAATCGTTATTGAGAGGGTCGTTGTAGGGAAGGAGCACTGTAGATTCAAGTCAGAGGCTAGTCACGATTTTGATCCATTCTTCACCTTATCTTACTATATGTACATGTATCCCATGCATAAATGACATCACTCAAAACTAAATATGTACATGTTCATTATCGTATACAGGTCACGTTGTAACAGTTGCATGTATAACTGACAGAAGATTGTTCAATACAGACATTTTCTGTTACCAATCATCAGTCATAATACATGTAGTTCTTACTTGATGACAATTTAAATTCAAAGTATTTTTTATCTATATAATTTTGTGTATCAACATCTATGAAAAGACTGACAATATCAATACATTGTGAGATTTATTTCATGGGCTTTAAAACTTTAGACGAAAGTGGAATTTTATGCTTTAGAAGAAATAGAAATCTAATAATTTAAGGCCTTTAGATAAAATGGGAATTTGACATCTAGACGAAATGGGATTAGGTGTTAGACGAAATGGGAAGCTCCCCCCCCCCCCGCGCCTCCTCCCTACCCCCTTCAATCTTCTCCCCAGTCGCTCACCCATATGAAGCACAGATTACCATTTTAGCGTTCAAACGAATCAGAAGTACAATAAAGAAGTATGATGGGCAAATTTCCGCACATTTTGCGTTTTAAACTGACTTCAGAATCGGAATCTATATATGTACCTCAACACTTATTTAACACCAAACAGCACGGTTAGTAAATGGTTGTTTGTGTCGAAAAATTAGAAAAATGGATTGCTACGGAATCCAACGGAACAACGTTCGCCATTGGCCGGAATCTGTCGTAAGATTCAAAATTACATACCGGAAATAGTCATTCGATGTATATGTAGGCCAGCAGCCATTGTCACCTATTGTACATGTGATAACAACCTAATTAATATTCAAAGCGTTGTTCCGAAATAGAATCGCAATCATTCAGAACCTGATCGAAATGTCCACAGATTTCGCACAAAATCCCCGTTTCTAAAAAGTATTCGGACAGCGATAATATTCAGCTGAAAAAATGTCATATCGAAAAATGGGATGTAAACATTATTGTCATTGTATGTATACGTGTACAACGTCTGGTGTTGATTGATTAATACGAACAATGCGCATAATGCATCTTTAATTGCGATTCTTTTCTGTACGATATCGAGTTATTGCGACTGTCACAAGTGATGTCATGTCACAAGGGAGGTAAGCGAGCTTACTGGTGATATATGAGAGCTACGTCGTGCGATATGGCTGTGATTTTTTTGTGATTTCATGGTGTCCGGAAGAAAGCCATGACCTTGTCCAACCAGGAAGTCATTATGGCCATTCAGACCATTGATTATTTGAGATTCGCAGCATGTAACAAGGGTTTGACCCTGCGCCATATTAAGTCATTTTCCTTCAAATTGAATTACATTCTGTCATCACTATTAATTCTTTATGAAAGTTCATGCAAGTCACTTCCATGCTTCTGCAAACAATGCAAAACCGAGTCAGATATACCATTACAGAAAAATATTTCCAGTTCCCTTTAATCATAACATTCCAGCTTCAGTAAAATCTGTTATAGTGGTTACCATAGCAATCTTCAAAAGGTGCAACACTAGTAACATATTCACTTAATAAACATTTCTAATAAAGATATAAATCATATGGTACTTTTTGTATCGACATGAATCATTTTTGAAAATTCCATTCTTCATGAATAGTAAATGATCTAACCTGAACCCATTTGCTCCCACGATCCGATATATGGGACGTAGGCAAACAGTGTAGACTCTGATCCGATATATGGGACGTAGGCAAACAGTGTAGACTCTGATCAGACGCCGCATTATGCGGCGTCTGATCAGAGTCTACACTGTTTGCTGATAGGAATTTCAATATAAAAAAAATAGAAATTGAAAATTTAGGCCAGGCACATCTTAGATAAAAATGGACTAATCCAGTATATAAACATGGAAGAATTCACTGGGAGCAAATGGGTTAATGACCCAATGACAAAATCACTGAATATTTTATGGAACAGAAGCACATTTTCTAGCTTACAGTATAGATCTTGATTTGCCAACTCCTGACCAACCTGCCTGATCTTGGATTTTGCTGTTGACAATGTGTTTAAATGCCAATACGGTCCGTCCCCCACCCCCACCACAAGTCCATACAAATATCGTAGTATAACAATTGTAGCATAATACGTAGAGTATAACACATGTAGCATAATACGTAGAGTATAACACATGTAGCATAATAAGTAGAGTATAACATATGTAGCATAATTCGTAGAGTATAACACATGTAGCATAATAAGTAGAGTATAACACATGTAGTATAATTCGTAGATTATAACACATGTAGTATAATAAGTGGAGTATAACATATGTAGCATAATTCGTAGAGTATAACACATGTAGCATAATAAGTAGAGTATAACACATGTAGTATAATCCGTAGAGTATAACACATGTAGCATAATAAGTAGAGTATAACACATGTAGCATAATAAGTAGAGTATAACACATGTAGCATAATAAGTGGAGTATACGATGAAAACAAAAGTGATGGATATGTTATCCACTACTGCAATTCAATCACTTTGTGGCAAACACCAACTTCCAATTTTGTAAGATTTATATTAAGATTTCAACCTGTAAATACATGCATTGTATGTTGTATAATGTATACCTGCCCACCCTAGATGGATATACAATGTAAGCGGAATAACTTTTCCGTTATCATTCGCAATGTAGCACGTTTGATCTCCCTTCATCTCGAACGCTTATTAACTGAACTTTTATAATGTAAACTTTTCAAGGAATGATTTTCTGTTGATAAAAGCTGTAAAATCAGATCTATATAATGTCAAAATCAGAACGAGCTGATCCTGATCAGAAAGCTCATATAAGAGCCGCATGATCTGGGTCTACTTTGCAAATGTTCGCATGTGCGTGCAAAGGCGTTTATATTTGGAAAAGAGTTAACTCATTCCCTCATATTGACGACTTTTGACGACTCTGTAAAAGTCACTTTGTGAAACCATTGTGATAAATAGAGCATTTGCTCCTATAGGAGCAAATGCTCTATTTATCACTATGGTTTTAAACTACAAAATTCTAAATGTTTCCTTTTCTCTAGTTAATACTCCTTTCTCCTTTACCTCCTCAATTTGCAAACGGCGTGGATCTAGTTTTAGTTTCGGTCATGACCGGACAATTCATGTTTTTTTAAACCAATATAAATGATCGGCTTATAAATAGGATGTTTTACTTTTTGCATGAATATTAATCAAGTGAAATATTCTTTAGGCTAAACATAACCATCATATCATTCGATGATAGTAACTCATCTTTTCATAAATCAAAGCTCTATGACATTTATTCATCTGTCAAATAATCAATATTATTACTACGTGATACAGTACAGTAAAACCTCTCTAAACCGGACGTTCAATTTGGTATAAATATCGGTCTTGGGGACAAGTGACAGCTTAATACAGGTCGAAAGTCATGCAGAAAGCTCCGCTAGGAGCATGACTTTCATCCTACATTAAGCAACCACCTGTCTAAAAGTACCTAAATTATTTTCTACTAAAATTCCGGTTTAGAGATGTTTTACTGTACATGTAACAAGTTTGTCTTAATGATTCTTTGTTTCTTATGTAAGAAGAATAGCTGTAATTAATGTTCCTCGTGGGAATCGAACCCTGGTCTTCGGGACGGAATACCAGTGATATTCACACTCATTCGAAAGATGAATCTGGGCTGTCAGGCAAAATGTTTACACCAACCCGTTACATGTACCTCGTGAATATTTATAAAACAATTCCCGACACAAAGGATGTGCATTGGTTGTTGTCTTATAATCGTGTTTGAACACGTGAATTTTATCCACGACAGAAAACGCAGAATCTATATAATTCCATAAAGAAACAAAGCAGACACTGCGGTAATCATCTGATCTGTATCTGTAATGCTTGCAAATGCATGTACATTAATGGACGTATCTACGAGGTTTCCATTTAAGGCGGCGAAACGGAGTATGTAGGGCATTTGTAAACAGTGTTGACACAGATCAAAAGGCCCCTGGATCATTTTCTCGGGCAATAAATATTGATAATCTGAAAATGATATTGAGCAACGGCGACTCCATGTTGAACCCTTTCCTCCATATAAACGCGTTTTCACCCAGAGTAGAGCCAGATCAGACGGTTCCTATAAGAGTGGTCTAATCAGGGTCTGCTCTGTTTGCTAATGGACGATGAAATATCTGTTTCTTTACTTTCTAAAATGGCTACATCTTAGATATTTCATTACGACCATTTTGTCCATGAATATTCATTAGGTATTGAAATTTGGAATAAACATAGACCAGGGAAATGCATAATTATACAGTAGATTCAGGAATACGTGTTAAAATTTTAAACACCCTTCAATTAGTTTTAGTGCAGGTGTTTCTAGACACGCTGAGTCATTTGGAGATTTCACATCACTTCCTTAACCCTTCTCTTGCTGAATTTTAAAATACATTTCTCTTTCTTTACCCATGCGCTGTTGTATAATTACATATATCTTCACTATGTACAAGTATTTCGCTGTGCAATCACTGCTGTGCAATGCACTGGTTGCCTAATCAACTTGTAAATAGTGCAGACCCTGATGAGACAGCTCCTGCAGGAGCTGTCTCGTCTGGCTCTACACTATTTACAGGTAGGTATATGGACGTGAATAGCAAGCGAAGGGTTAATTCCTTTTTTCTGTCTATTGAATTTGACTTTAATACTGCGTGTTCTTAAAGTATTCACCATTATCTCTCCGTGAAAAAATAGTACTTGCTCAAATTTGGAGCTGGTGCAATGTTGGCCGAGTATCGAACAGTTTGGATCCTGATGAGACGCAGAATTACTCGGAGTGCCATCTGAATCCAAGCTTTTTGTAAACGAGAGAGTAATATCGCGGATAGCGGGGTAAGGGTTAATTCTATGTGCCCTTTTCAGAATAGTCTAAAAGCAGAAATCAGTCGATTATTCGAACACTCAAATACATACGATTATTGATCTTAAACACAGGTGGCAGCTTAATGCAGGGTGACAGCTATACTGAAAGCTCATCTAAGAGCTCTCTATATGACTTTCATCCTGCATTAACTAGCCACCTGCCTACAAAGACATGCATTCTTCATTACTAAAAGTTTCTTAGTATCGAGCTTTTACCGGCTGTAGCTTGACAAGAGACGTGCTTCTCTTATTTAGTATTCATTTGGTGTTTATCGTATTCACCTCGGAACATTCAAATTAACGTAATATTTAACATTGCGGATACTTATACAAGAATTGGCGACTTCATTACTATATGCATTAACCCTTACACAGTTATGTGTTTATTTCAAATTCGTATGCCCACTGAATATTCATGGACAGAAATAGTTATAACGAAATATGAAAGGTGAAAAATCATAGTCATTTAAGAAAGAAAAGAAACCGATGTTGTTCCTATAGGAGTCGTCTTATCAGGGTCTGCTCTGTTTGCAAATACGTGAAAATGCGTTTATATGAAGTAAAGGGTTAACTGAATGCTTAAAAAAGCCAATAGAAGGTAGTACATGTACTTTTTGGGGCATTTCAGACACATTTGAATCATATCTCTATTATTCCATAAGCGAACAGATCATATACCGATCAGACAGCTCCAAAAGTATTTGTCTGTCCCGGGTCTGTTTGCAAAGGCTTTTAAATGCGTCTATATGAGATACATGGTTAACCTTTTCGACACTGAATTTTCAAATGGACTATTCCAAAATTAAAACAGGTCAAGCCTATCATTAATATTCCGGGATTTTGATTTTAAAAAAATTATAACAGGACCAACAATGCAAACCCAGATGAGGAGGATCCTGTCTATGAGCCATATCAACTTGGTCTGTACTGATTACACATTCTATATCTGACTCGTTATTTGCAATGTAAGTGTTATAGCTTGATGCAGAATATTGCCACATAAGATTAGGAGATTGTATACATATACGGTAAATAAAAACAGTAAATCCCTCTAGACAGATGGCAGCTTAACCCATTACCCCATAGGCTTTTTTATATACAACCTCTTTGAATAAATCTACCGAAAAGGAGCATTAACTAGAGGAAAGGAAACTTTTAGAATTTTGCAGTTTGAAACCATTGTGATAAATAGAGCATTTTATCCTATAGGAGCAAATGCTCTATTTATCACAATGGTTTCACAAAGTGACTTTTACAGAGTCCTAAAAAGTCGTCAATATCAGGGAATGGGTTATAGAGGTTAAAAGTGATGCAAAAGGAGCTTTCTGTGTGAATTGCACCCTGCATTATGCAGTCACCTGCCTAAAATACCTACAATGATCTGTCATAAACTTCCGGTCAAGAGTGTGTAAATGCATTAAGTTCCGATAGTACTTTCGTGTTACTATTGTGAAAAACTATATAGGACCGGGCCTGACAGTTACCTTCGTCTCATATCGCTTTGACAGACGCTTCCAAGTTAACTTGGTAGTACAGTGTCCCGTCAAAGAACAAAGGCAAACACTGAAGACGCAATCAGAGGTATCCTGTAGGAGCCCCCGATCCATACACTTCCACTTGGACCTCAACGTAAAGCTGATTTAACCCTTATCTTGCTGAATTTTAAAATACGTTTCTCCTTCTTTACCCATGTCCTGTTGTATAATTACATATATCTTCACTGTGTACAAGTATTTCGCTGTGCAATCACTGCTGTGGAGTGCACTGGTTGCACAATCAACTTGTAAATATTCATGGATAAAGGTATAAGTGACTTGTTGATTACTACGACACAGGTATGACAATTCGAAGACTATTACACTATCCATCATCATCAGCAGCAGCATAACTGACACCTCCATCGATATCACTACCATTAGCACCGTCGTCGTCATCATCATTATCATCATCATCACCTACATCACCACTGAAGTTAAAATTATCATCATTGTCCGCATCAACATCATCACCAGACTCTGAGCATAGGGATTCCTTAGGTGCCCTCTGATCCGGGTCTATTCTGTTTGCAAATATGACGAAATGTGTCTCTCTGTGCAGTAAAAAATGAAATGTATTTGATATCATACATTCCAATATTATTTATCAAACTGCATACTTTGTTTCTAATACTGAATAACGATCTATTCTTTCTCGTCGAAACTACGTTTCGTTCCTTTGCTGTCTTATCCAACTTCCGGGATGTAAGTTTGTTTAACCCTATACCTGGTAGACCTTTGAAAACAGACTAGGCCGGCATCAGAAATTTCATGTAGGACCCGTCTAACCCTATACCTGGTAGACCTTGCAAACAGAATAGACCTACATCAGACATTTCATGTAGGACCCGTCTAATCCTATACCTGGCAGACCTTTACAAACAGAATAGACCTACGTCAGACATTTCATGTAGGACCCGTCTAACCCTATTACCTGGTAGACCTTTGCAAACAGACTAGACCGACATCAGACATTTCATGTTGGACCCGTCTAATCCTATACCTGATAGACCTTTGCAAACAGACAAGACCGACATCAGACATTTCATGTAGGACCCGTCTAATCCTATACCTGGTAGACCTTACAAACAGACAAGACCGACAACAGACATTTCATGTAGGACCTGTCTAATCCTATACCTGGTAGACCTTACAAACAGACAAGACCGACAACAGACATTTCATGTAGGACCCGTCTAATCCTATACCTGGTAGACCTTACAAACAGACAAGACCGACATCAGACATCTCATGTAGGACCCGTCTAATCCTATACCTGGTACATGTAGACCTTGCAAACAGACTAGACCGACATCAGACATTTAATGTAGGACCCGGCTAATCAGAATCCGCTCTGTTTACTTTTGGAACAGTATATAACTGATACTGATTTTACCAGGCTAAACAATTTATTTGCTTATTATTGTCATTATAATTAATAGGCTTATTGATAGCCAATACATATATAATTTCTGACACGAGTATTCATGCGGTGAGAGATTAAAAGCTCCTTTCCTACGTATAAACGTCTTTTCACGCATTTACAAACAGAGTAGACTCAGATCAGACGGCTCCTATTGGAGCCGTCTGATCAGGGTCTGCTCTGTTTGCTAATGAAATTTGATATATTTGTTTGTTATGCCCCCGGTGACGATGGTCAGGTGGCATTATGTTTTGCACCTGTCCGTCCGTCCGTCCGTCCATCCGTCTGTCCGTCCGTCCGTCCGTCCGTGCGTCACGTTTTTACGTGCAGTTGGTACGTGCAGTTGGTTGTCACAGCTTTTCCATTGTCTTATATCTCTCTAACCACTATAGCTATTGGCATGGAATTGCAAATACACATAAACAACCATCAATAGTTGCATTGCGCACCCAGCCCATGCTGCCCGCAAGCCCAAAGTCAAGGTCAAATTACTTAGGAACTTACGTGCAGCTAGGCAATCACCATCACGGGGGCATCGCTGTGTCTTACAGACACACTTTTCTAGTTTCTTTCTAAACTGGCTACAATGTTCCATTTCATTATAACCATTATGTCCATGATTGTTCGGTGGGTATTGAAATTCTGAATAAATATAGAATAGGGAAAGGGTTACAGTGGTAAATACGCTATTCCTACCCACTTAACGCGTATTTTACGCGTTACCTGTTTCTAAGCCATTTCTTAGCCGTTTCGTTAAACGGGTTTCTATCCGTTTCTTAACGCGTTTCCTAAACGTTTAAGAGCCCGGATGAAAGGGGAGTAATCATGGACGAAAGGGGGGTAATCCTTGATATGGTCTTTCTTTGGAATGGGAGACATTCTGATTTACCTGTTGGACACTCCTGATATGTAAAAATAAGATCAACAGTATTTAAACTTTTAATTCTCATTTCATTTCCATAAGATCTAGCTAGATATAGTAGAAGTATTTTAGAACAGATCTCGGTAATATCAAACTAAACTATTTTTATACCTAGAATTTATATTAATCTAAATTTTAAATTGGTTTAAAACGTTTGGATTTAACTTTGTGCTGAGCCATAGATCTACAATTAATAAAAACATAGTTTTCTTGTATTTTTGGAGAAGCTAACAAATCATACTTTTAGATCATTGGGCACATTATTTGGTATTTCTGTTACGTAATCATTCGTAACTTTGTTGATAAGAAAGCAGTGGTGTGATCACTGTCAAGACCATTGTCCCCAGCTGAGAAAATAGCTAGGGGATTTACTGACCTTCTGGCAGCTTTGATCGTATATTTAGGCTGGGTAAATAATAAAGTCTTCAACTAAGACAATTTATTTTCATGCATTCATAACAATTATATGGTTAGTATTTTTTAAATCTTTGAATGCGGGGAACAAAAGTACTGATATTTGAAAGCTGTGTAAACACAGACAATATAGCTCCAAAATCAGGGTGTTGATCAGGGTATTCACTAGTATTTTCATAGGCCTAATTAAAAATCATCTAGCAATTTTAAGCCTTGTAATAATGAATGGAATATACAGTTAAACAATAATGGGCCATTCCATTTTTAAATTTCGGCATACAAAGGATCTTCACAAAGTAACAAAATAATAAGAACGTTTTCATAGTTATATGTGAGCATAAAATATGCTTATTTGTTTAAAACGCTTTAGATCTACCTCATAATGATGAAAACACCTTTGAAAACAGATTAGGTTCAGATCAGATTGCTCACGTGGAAGCCGTTTGATCTTGGGTCTGCACTATTTGCTTATCCCATTACATACACATGGATATAACACTCTAACGCCTTTGAAAACCGAGTAAACCTAGACATGGAGGTTCTTGTAGGGGCCGTCGGATCAGGACCCACTCTGCGTATGAAATTATAAATTAATATACCTGACTATATGTTCTACAAATATCAAAAAGGCGTGTGCACTTATGCCGTTGTTAAATTCAGCAAGATCTAATAAATACTCATGATGTCATTTTTTTCTGACAGTAATATTCAAATGGGAAAGGGTTAAGAAATAGAATAGATCTGAATTCTTTAGTAGGTTTCTTCATTCTAGATCCAAAATTTGGTGGTTTACTTTGTGACAGTTTTTTATCTGAAATGTAGAAACCTACTCAAAAAGAACTAACTCTTCAATCCATTTGTTTGTTATACAGTGGATATCTGATATTATAGCTTTGGACAAAATAAATTTAAGAACATATCGTTCCCTAAATGAGCAAATCGTCGACACTAGCCGGGATTCAACCGCTAAACGTTCGTTGAGTGACGAATCGATTCTTAATTTGGCTAACCCGTTTCATTCGGACTTTTTTGAAAACAGCTATCATCGATAAGATCCGAAATATCCGCATGAAACGGAAAACTTTTGCACCTACCGCAACTTCTCTGGTATAATCGTTTCTTTACGCGTTTAACGCGTGTAAACCGTTTATCGGGTAACCGTTCGTTAACCGTTCGTTAACCGTTCACTACCCGTTTCTTACGCGTAGAAAAACGGGTAAATGGGAAGGAATAGCGTATTTACCACTGTTATATGAGATCGCGTACTTAATTGACGGTGTGCTTTACATACTTCGACATCTGATTCCCGTGGTTCATGACTTATATATAAAGAAAATATGATAATACGAAAAGATATAGAAAAACACATGAAGCTCGTAGTAATTTTAGCTAACGAATATTCATGTAAGAAATTATAACGTTATGATTTGTTGTAATAGCAGGCATAGATGATAAACTGGGCATGGCAGAAACTGTACAAGCAGATCTATATAATTACAGAAGCAGAACGAAGAACGAGAGACCCTAATCAGGCGCATCCTATACAGGGGCCATCTAATCGGGGTCTACTATACAGTAAAACCTCTCTTAACCGGACATTAAATTTAGTATAAATATCGGTCTTGGAGACAGGTGACAGCTTAATGCAGGGTGGAAGTCATGCAGAAAGCTCCTAGAGGAGCTTTCTGCATGACTTCCACCCTGCATTAAGCCGTCACCTACCTAAAATATCTAAATTATTCTCTAGAATGCCGGTTAAGAGAGGTTTTACTGTATTTGCAAAAGCGTTAAAGGGTATCTGTATCAGGTAAAGGTTTAAACCGTCTCATTCACTTTCCTTGGGGAGTGTTTTACATATGCGAGGGCGTGTCTTACTATTTATGACGTAGTGAACATGAGTAATAATTAAATCGTATTTACGCAAATGATGTGCAAGCATTGTGTCACTAGCGACAGTAGAATCCCTCTAAAACAGCCACTGGACGAAAGGACGTGATGTGTTTTAAAAAGGTGGTCGCTCAAACTTGTACATCATGAATATTCATACAAGAAATAATGACATTAACAATATTTAATACATTAAAAATTTTTATAATGACACATGAACACAGGAGCATTTGGCCATGACAGAAAGTGTAGATTCATATCAATAGTATTCATAAGCAAACAGAGCAGACCCTGATCACACGCCTATATGAACCATCTGATCTGGGTTTACTCTTTTTGCAAAGGCGTATATGGGCGTATTTATGGAGAAAAGGGTAAATGCGGAACGAAAGTATAGTGTATAACGCTCCTCTGGGAGACTTTTCACATCACGTTCGTCTTGCTTTAAGCTACCATCTGCGTCTATTATTAGATCAGTGTGGGTTGTCAGATTAGGAGGAGCGACGGGAATCGTGTACAGTAAAACGTCTCTATAACGGCAACTAATTTACATCAACTATTTTGTGTTAAAGGCAGGTGGTTGCTTAAAGCAAGGTGAAAGTAAAACAGAACGCTCCTATAGGAACGTTCTGTTTTACTTTCACCTTGCTTTAAGCAGCCACCTGCCCTAATATACCAACTAATTAGCACAATTTAGTGGCCGTTATAGAGAGGTTTTGCTGTACAAGTAAAACTGTTCATGTGCAACATAAAGGGTGTTATCTTAAACAGGTCGCTAATTGATGCTGGCCTAAAGGTATGCAGAAAGACGCCTTACCACATCAACATGCATTTAACCCTTTACTCAGTGAATATTCATGAAATAAATAATTATTGCATGCATATTGATGAGTTTATTGTTTATAATGGCACATGGACACACGATAGTTTGGCAATGGCAGAAACTGTAGAATACGATCTATATTACCTCATGAGCAAACAGAGCAGACCCTGATCAGACGGCTCCTATAGGATCGTTTGATCTGAGTCTACTCTATTTGCAAATGCATATAAATCGTATTTATGAAGGAAAGAGTTAACCCATTACTCCAAAGAGTTAACCCATTACTCCAAGGAGACACTTTGAAAACAGGGTAGACCCATATCAGTTGCTAAGGTTTTCGAATATTCCAGAGTTCATTGGCTGCAAATATGCAGTTTATAAATATTCATGAAGATTGGTTATGTATTACTGTATTCATGAGATAACTGACTACGAACTATGATTAGGGTAGCTGTTTTGGAGATGTTTTACTGTTACAAGTACACTACATGCAGTAGAACCTGTCCTAAGCGGCCATTCTATTATTGAATATAAGAGCTTTATGCATTATTTTGACCTGCATATAAAGTCTTTATTATTATTATTATTATTATTATTATTATTATTATTATTATCATTATTATCATTATTATTATTATTATTATTATTATTATTATTATTTCTTTTTTTATTATTATTATTATTATTATTATTATTATTATTATTATTATTATTATTATTATTATTATTATTAAATAATAATATTATTATCATTAATATTATTATTATTAGTAGTAGTAGTAGTAGTAGTAGTATTAGTAGTAGTAGTAGTAGTAGTAGTAGTAGTAGTAGTACTATTATTAAACATTACAGCTGAATCCAAACGATAAAAAATTAAAAATGCCTGTAACGACCTTTAATTATAACGACTACATGCATTTAGTTACACGTACCATGTGGTTAGATATGCTAATTAGCAATATTTTTATCATAGTGTGAGATGAATGATATTGCGAAATCACCTGTAAATTATAATATACAGTTAAATTCTCTAAACCGAATTCTAGTAGAGAAGAATTTAGATACGTTAAAGCCTGGTGGCTGCTTAATGAAGGATGAAACTCATGCAGAAAGCTCCTGGAGGAGCTTTCTGAATGATTTTCACCCTGCATTAAGCTACAACCTGTCTCCAAGACCAATATTTATACTACGTTGTAAATTAAACGTCCGAGAGTTTTACCGTATCTACTCATATTCTGAACTGTGTTTTTCTGCATCCGATTCGATCAAGCTTCTGAGAAACTATTGACCGACCAATAGTGAAGCAGTTCTGATCCTGATACTACGCTGATTAACTCGGTGTCTCATCCAGATACAAATGTTTATAGATGCCAGTAATGTCAGGTTTATCAGAATAAGGGTGTACAGGGTAGAGGCTGTGTTAAACGATCTTCAGACAGAGGTCTAACTATGAGTCTATAACGCAGGTGGTAGCTAAATGCAGGCAAAAAGTAATGCTTAAAACTCCTATATGAGCCTTCAGCTTTACATTTGCCCTGCATTAAGCAATCACCTGCTTTAAAAGACGCATATGTTCAATAAGTTAAAGGCCGATAAGGACAGGTTCTACTGTATATATGTTTGTTTCCACCAGGAGAAGATACAGAAAACTATGTTTTATTTTTTATTTTTATGATCTTCTTAGGCAGAATGTCGTACAATGCAGGGTGAAAACCATGCAGAAGGCGTCAAAAATAATCACTTCATTTATAGCGATATACATGTACGGTGGAAATTCCAAGGGTTTCTGTGGCTTAAACCCTGCATTTGTCCATGGCAAAAAATAACAATTACAGTAAAACCCCTCTAATGCGACCACCAAAAAGATGTATGATTCTGGGTCTTTAATGCGGGTGGTAGCTTAATGCAGATCGAAAGTTCTGCAGAAAGCTCCTAGAGGAGCTTTCTGCATTAATTTTGTCCTGCATTAAGCAAACACCTGCTCATAATGACACCAATGTTTATTCATTAAGTGGTCGCATTAGAGGGGTTCTGCTGTACAATGTACACTTCTTACATTACATATACATGTATCTCATACATTATTTAGTTTCTCGGATTACGTGGGAAAAAACTGAATCAGCGAGAACCAACGTGCAGCGCAGTAGTCATGTATCCTCTCAATCATGTAGATCCTCTGACCACATAGAAAAAAGAACATATGTAACTGCAATCAGTGTAAATCCTACCTCAATCGTCGTGCATTAAATAAAAGTCTGCTTCAAATTGGTAGATATTCATCTGCTTTTCACGACTTTCATTTCAGATACGGTGGATCTTGTTGTGACGATGAGTTACTCGGTGATGTGGTTTCATCTCTACTGCTTACAATAATTATCACAAACCGTATACATTGAGAAAAGTTACTCTTTTCGGCGCCAAATTATTCTGGTCAGCAAACAATGTCGTTTGCTCCTCAGTTTCAGAGTTCTTAAATATTAACTGTGTATGGAACAGTTTGGATCCTGATGAGACGCCGAGTTACTCAGCATGTCTTCTGAATCTAAACTGTTGGCAAATGTCATCATCGATTAACTCATTGTAACAAGCCCCTTGGTCCACTTTGCGACGACCTTGGCGGTGAAATAGTTAACCATTGAATGCTGAATACAGTAAAACAATTCCTATCCGCACGTTACATTTAGTACAGGGTCCATGCTTATAAAGCTTTTAGTTGAGTCTGAGTTTCGTTCTCAAACTTTTGATTGGTCTGAGTTTCGTTCTCAAGCTTTTGATTGGTCAGATTTGAGCCAAAGGCTCAAATCTGACCAATCAAAAACTGGAGAACGAACTCATGGACCCAGATATCGGTCTTGGAAGACAGCTTACAGCTTAATGCAGTGGGGGTTGCAGACATCTCCTCTAGAAGCTTTCTGTGTGACTTTCATCCTGCATTAAGCAGCCATCTGCCTAAAAGTATACAAACTCATATCTACTAGAATTCCGGTTGAGAGAGGTTTTACTGTGTTCAAAGCGGAGTGTTTCATAACGGATTAATCATATACAATCCATTTAGTACGAACGAGTTGCAATTTGCAAGCTGGTTTTGAATGACAAACCGTGCAGATCTTGATTACAGGTGTCCCCTAGGAACTCTCTGATACTGGTCCCCTTCATTTGCAAATACCACTACAGTAAAGCCCCTCTAAACCGGAATACTAGTAGAAAAGAATTAAGTTACTTTTAGGCGTGTGGCTACAGACAGTAGGGTGAAAGTCATGCAGAAAACTCATAGAGGAGCTCTCCGCATGACTTTAGCGCTGCATTTAGCTGCCTCTATCTCCAAGACTGATACTTATAATAAATTGAACGTCCGGTTTAGAGGGATTTACTCTACACTATATTTCCCGCATTCCAAAGGTTACAAAATGAGTGAATATTGGAAACTTTAACTAGGAGAATGTAGGCATATGCACTCCTTAAAAGTGACTAATTAAAATCACACCTGCACATTGAAAGCGATGAATGCAACAAGGTGTGTGTGAACATTAATTTATATGTAATCACGAATAAGTTGTAAGAGGAATATTGGAACTTTACATTGAGACACGATTGGATATACAAGGTATTTAAAAATTCTTTATTATGTTTAATCATAAAATAATTATAATTACGATTTTTTGTTTCTTTTCTGTTTGATTTCATTTTGCAAGTGGGGAGGGGGGGGGTGTTTTTTCTTGTTTGTATACAAAATATTCGCTGAATCCGTACTAAAGTAAAACCTCTCTATAACGGCCACAGAATTGTGTTAATTAGTTGGTATATTAGGGTAGGTGGCTGTTAAAGCAAGATCAAAGTAAAACAGAAAGCTCCTATAGGAGCGTTCTGTTTTACTTTCACTTTACTTTAAGCAACCACCTGCCTCTGAAACAAAATATTTGATGTAATTTAGTGGCCGTTATAGAGAGGATTTACTGTATGCATATCAATTACATGTACTTTGATATCCATATTGGCATAAAGTGAAATTTAACCCTTTGCCTCATGGATATTTATACAAGAATCCGAGACGTCATGAATATTCAGTAACTGAATTTGTATATAGGTCAATAACGATTGATGATTTAGCCATTTCAGAACCAGACTGTATCTATACAAGTTCATAAGCAAACAGAACAGATCGCGATTAGTATGAAAAGGGTACTAAAGTAAAACCTCTCTATAACGGCCACAGAATTGTGTTAATTAGTTGGTATATTAGGGTAGGTGGCTGTTAAAGCAAGATCAAAGTAAAACAGAAAGCTCCTATAGGAGCGTTCTGTTTTACTTTCACTTTACTTTAAGCAACCACCTGCCTCTGAAACAAAATATTTGATGTAATTTAGTGGCCGTTATAGAGAGGATTTACTGTATGCATATCAATTACATGTACTTTGATATCCATATTGGCATAAAGTGAAATTTAACCCTTTGCCTCATGGATATTTATACAAGAATCCGAGACGTCATGAATATTCAGTAACTGAATTTGTATATAGGTCAATAACGATTGATGATTAAGCCATTTCAGAACCAGACTGTATCTATACAAGTTCATAAGCAAACAGAACAGATCGCGATTAGTATGAAAAGGGTTGGCTGTAAAGAAACTAGGATCTCTTAGGCTAGGCTATTTGTTATAAACTATTTAGTGAAACATTGTGTTAGCTGTACTTCTAATTTCAACTGAGTTTATAGTTCAGAAAGGTCTACATCCATTTAGACATTAAGTCAAAAACTTCCAAATACAGTAGAACCTCTCTAATGCGACCAACTAATGAATAAACATGAGTGTCATTATGAGCAGGTGGATGCTTAATACAAGACAAAAGTAAAGCAGAAAGCTCATCTTTTGTCCTGAATTAAGCTACCACCTGTCCCTACCGTCCAGAATTATACCTCTTTTATCTTTTAGGTGGTCGCACTAGAGGAGTTTCACTGTATTGAACTACAGTAGCACAGCTCTAACGCCACCAATTGATGAATTAGAATAGGTTTCACAAGAAGCAGATTGTTGTTTAATGCAAGACGAAGATCATAAAAATAATGCTCCTGTAGGAGCTTTCTGCATCACGTATGTCCTGAATTAAGCTACCAGGTGTTTCCAGACCAAGCATTAGACCTCTCTGCGGTGGTAGCTTAAGAGAGGGGGGGGTAACTATGTTTCTGACGAGCTGTATATATACATACTCATATCATCTTCATCACCTTCATCATCAACGTCACACTAATTATCATCTCATTGTTATGGCTTGAATCCTTTAACTCTTTACCTGACGAATACTCATGTAGAAATAATGAATCTGTTAATATTGGTTAGCTGCAGTTTTACATGTTCACCTTGAACAAGGAACTTATTTAACAGAAACTGTTGAATCAGCTCTATATTGTTTCATAAGCAACCAGAGAAGGCCGTGCTCTCGGTCTACGCTGTTTGCAATGGCGGCAAAATGCGTCTCCATCAGCAAAACAAAACAACAGCAGCAAAACAAGTTTAGGACGGACAAGGACGGACAAGGTTCGAGTCCAGCCGGGTAATCGTGGAAGAGGGATAACTCTAGCAACCATTGTTAAATTCTGAAATATTGACAGTAGATTGTTTGATATTAACCCTTTCCCACATATAAACGTCTTTCCGTGCTTTTTCGAACGGAGCAGATCCTGATCGGACGGTTCCTATAGGAACCGCCTGGTCTGGGTCTGTTCTGTTTGCTTATGATATAACATAAATACGGTTCTACAGTTTCTTCTGTGTCCAACTATTCCTAGGTATGTGTGTTGTTAAAACAATGGATCTAATTATCATTCATCAGGCCAATTGTCTTTCATGAATATTCATGGAGTAACGGTTTAAGCCATCTTAAATAGCGGTGAGATATACATGTAAGTTATGTTTCTAATTACATTAGCACACCTTCCATACGTAGTGACAGTATCATATTATAGTTTACACACTGCAATCAGTCTCAAGGAAGTGGCAAATTCGGTTTCCCAGTGTGGCATACTAGTTAATATGTTACCCTAACCCCGGTAGAAACGCTTTTAATGCATTGCAAACAGAGAAGACCACGGCCATACGGCGCCTGTAAGGAGCCAACTGATCATGGACTTTTCTGTTTAATTACGGGATGATATAAATCTTATGCTTCAGTTGCTGTCATGATAGAATACATGTATATTGTTAATAAGTCAATATAAAATGATCTAATTAATAGCCATGATGCAATTATTTCGTACACGAATATTCATCAGAGAAAGATGGAATGCAGTGAAGTTAGTTTTCAGCAAATACCCTGAAACAGTGCTGGGTAGAATATACAAAATAAAACCACAATAGCTTATAACGTCAGTAGATTAGAAATAAAAAATGTTTCATAACTTAGTGATATGCGTCAGTTCGTAGGACCATTGCAAAACCGATTTAAAATTCCAACAAGTCAGATTCGCTGCCAATTTGCAGAAAAAAGTAGAGTGGTTGAACATAGCACAATTGTGTCTACAGTCAAAAAAACCTAAATACGACGTAATACTATCGGCAAATGATTTCACAAATGTTTTGTTCCCGTTCTGATTAAACATTTTAACGGAAACTAGTTTTTTGTACAATAGAACGTCATTAAGGTGGCCATTAAGTGATTTACACAGGAATGTTTACATTAATCTATTCTTATAATGTAAAAGTTTCTATGACGTTTTATTTATGTATTTATTTCTTGCTTAGACAAAACGGTAGTATCTGATATATATTATTATTCCATTAGCAAACAAGGCAGATGCTGATCAGACAGCTCAGACAGGAGCTGTCGGAACTGGTTCTATTCTGTTTGCAAATGTGTTATAGACGTTTATGAGGAAAACGTTTCAAAGGGGTTGATGTTCCGAGAACGCAGGTAATACAAAATAAAACTCCCTCATGGGCATTGTACAACACTTTTGTTCTGCATTAACGACGCAGCAAAAAATAGTACCTGCTCAATTGTTTTAGACTGGTATAATGCTGGCTTTCCGAATGGATCAAATTTTCTAGAAACTGTTGAGCGGGTGTCAAACAGCTTGTTTCCTGGTGAGACAACCGAGTTACTCAGTTTCTCATCCGGATCCAGGCTCTTTGCAAATACAAGTCGGGTCGTAAACAGCAAGAAAAAAGGTAAACCTATGATGTCATAGAGACACGTGTTGAGCCAGTTGAAATCAGAGGAGATCCCCAGAAATCGTTTGATTAAGGTCTGCTCTGTTTGCCTATGGAATAAGCTAGATCCTGTCGCGGCCAACACTCATGTGCTAACGTTCAATTACAAAGAAAACACATGTCTAATTCAGAGCTACAGATAAGAGTGGGTACATGTACCCAAATACTAAAATCGTCATTTCTCCACCAAACCCTACACTGCGACCACTCTTTAGAATGGTCTCTTCGAGATGATTATAAAGAGTGGTTACAGTATAGGTTTTGGTGGAGAAATACAACAGGGGATATTCTTGAAAATGTTTATATTTACGCATCTTATCTGGACCTCTGAATTCTAACTATAGTAAGATCTCGACTGTCAGAACACTCAAATGCTTACCATTATCCATCTTTAACACATTCCATATTACTGAAGACTTTTGACGACTCTGCAAAATTCACTTTGTGAAACCATTATGATAAATAGAGCATTTGCTCCTATAGGAGCAAATGCTCTATTAATCACAATGGTTTCAAACTATTTATCACAATGCTCTATTTATCACAATGGTTTCAAACTAGAAACTTCTAAAATGTTCCTTTCCTCTAATTAATGCTCCTTTTCGGTAGATTTATTCAATGAGGTTATATCTAAAAATAGCCTATGAGGTAATGGGTTAAGACAGGCAACAGCTTTATCCAGAATGAAAGTAATACGGATAGCTTCTCTGGGAGTTGTATGCATGGCATACATCCTGTATTAAGCCAAAAATGGTCTAAACTACTTCTATTCTAACATTTCGAATTCTGACAATATCTCTTACAAGGATATTCCTTAGGTTAAAGGTGGTCAGACATCGTTTGAGTTTTTTGCTCCAGTGACCTTTCGGATAATGACAGATATTTCGGAGGACAGACAATTACAGTAACACCTCCCTAATTTGGGACTTTTTAGTTGAGTCTGAGTTCGTTCCCAAGCTTTTGATTGGTCAGATTTGAGTTTTCAAGCTTTTGATTGGTCGGATTTGAGCCAAAGGCTCAAATCTGGCCAATCGAAAACTTGAGAACGAACTCAGACTCAACTAAAAGTTTTATAAGCATGGACCCAGATAACTTGAAAGAAGTCTATTTCGGGTCAAAGGTTATGCAGAAAGCTACAATCGGAGCTTCAGCATTTACTTCTTCCCTGCATTAACCCGTTACTCCATATATATGCTTGTCTTCGCCTTTGCAAATAGAGTAGACCCAGATCAGACGGCTCCTATGAGCCGTCTGATCAGGTCCTGTTCTGTTTACATATGAAATAATAAATAGTATGATTCTACAGTTTCTGCAATAGCCAAAAACTTAATGGATTTACGCGCCTTTATAAATATTAATGTAATTAATATTTATTATGTCATTATTTCTGATATCAATATTCATGAAGTTAAGGGTTATACAGACACCTGGTTTTAAAACACCCCATGCCAATACAGTATTTGGTCGCTTTATCAAAGCTCTAATGCATAAATCCTGTTCTGGCAGTATCGAATGCTGTGTCACGATCATATTTCATCCAGTTTTTTACCCACAAAGAATACAGATCACGCTATAGATTTGGTATATTGATAATGCTAAATATAGTTCGTTATTTACCTGTTTCAACGCTGACATTTCAGAGTGTATAATAACACATTAGTGTTTAATTATAGAGTCAACATAGTATAAAAGGCTTACACTTTGCTAGATTTTGAATGACAAACAGTGTAGATTTTGATCAGGGGGCTCTTCTATGTATCCCCTGATCTGAGTCTCCAACGCTTTCTTATATCAATGCATAAGTGTCCCTCATTCAAAGGATTAACCCATTCCCTCATGTTGGCGACTTTTAACGACTCTATAAAAGTCACTTTGTGAAACCATTGTGATACATGTAAATAGAGCATTTGCTCCTATAGGAGCAAATGCTCTATTTATCACAATGGTTTCAAACTTCAAAATTCTGTTTTTTTCTTTTTCTCTAGTTAATGCTCCTTTTTGGTAGATTTATTGTAAGAGGTTGTATCTAAAATAGCCTATGAGAGAAAGGGTTAACACTATGCCGGATCTGTGATTACCTAATGCCGGATCTGCCAGATCTGTGGTTACCTATGCAAACAGTTTAGATCCAGATGAGACGCCGAGTAATTCGGCGTCTCATCAGGATCCAAACTGTTTGTTACTGTTACTATGTTTTTGAAACAAAAATGAAGAAAATAAAAAGAATGAAAATTTGTAGCAGACGACAGAGTTTGGCAGCGAAAGGGTTAGCACTATACAGTAGAACCTGTCTAAGCGACATGGAATCTTAAAAGCAGGTGGTTGCTTAACCGTTTCGCTGCCAAACTCTGGCGTCTGCTAACTTTGTCGTCTGTTACAAATTTTCATTTTTTTGACTTTCTTCATTTTTGATTAAAAAAACATAGTAACAGTAACAAACAGTTTGGATCCAGATGAGACGCCGAGTTACTCGGCGTCTCATCTGGATCCAAACTATTTGCATAGGTAATCACAGATCCGGCATTGGCAGCGAAAGGGTTAATACAGGGCAAACGTAATGCAGGGAGTTCCGATAGGAGTTTTCTGCATTACTTTTGGCCTGCATTAACCAACCACCTGCCATACAGACCCATAAATAGACCTCTTTTTGATGGTAGATTAAGACAGGATATACTGTATATTTAACCTAAGATTCTTTACATTGGTTTCGACTTTAGCAAACAATTTGAATGAGTACGAAGCTTTGTTGTTTCATCTCTGGTCATGGCTTACCCACTTTTTATGTTTGTCTTCACATGTTTACAGAATAGTGCAAATATATGTGATAAGAAAAATACGTACATTTTTAAACTTACACATGATCCATGCCACAAATGACATATAAACTTACCACAGTCAACGCTGAATTTCCAAAGGCCAAACTTACCATGAATATTCGTGAATATTTTAAACGTTTCCCTCATATAAACGCATGTTCATGCATTTGCAAACAGAGGAGACCCTGAACAGACGTCTATTACAGGAGCCGTCTGATCAGGGTCTGCTCTGTTTGCAAATAATATTATTCATGTACTAGATCTGACTCTTAACGTTTCTACCAATACAACAAAAAATTCATGTGTACATACATGTATATATGTCATTAATAAGTATGCATGATGTCATTATTTTGAAAGGAATATGAAACAGGGAAAGGGTTTAGAAAAAAACATGGCGAACAGGGCAGATTCTGATAAAGCGGTTCCTCTATGAGTTCACTCATCTGATTCTACAGTGTTTGTAAAGGACATTAACGACATTTGTCCCACACTAAAAGAGCTAACCCTTGAACACTAAATGACAAATATGTTTGCCTGCATCAGTTTTTTTTTCAAATTCCAGTTTATTTTTATTTATTAACCCTTTACTCCATAAGTACGCCTTTCTAAAAGCAGAGTAGACCCAGATCAGACGACTTTTAGGAGCCGTTTGACCAGGGACTACTGTTTGCTTTTGATATAATGTAAATCTGATTCTCCAGTTTCTGCCACGAAAAAATTTGCTTTGTTCATTGGGCATTTATAAAAAGAAGATAGAGCATTTATGTTAATGGTGTCATTATTTCTTACATACATATTCATGGAGTAAAGGGTTAAACATACAATAGTGCCAGAGTATCAAACAGTAGGGCTCGATATGGTTGAGACACGGGGTTACTCAATGTCTCATCTGGACGAGACACCGGGTTACTCAACGTCTCATCTGGATGCGACACCGGGTTACTCAACGTCTCATCTGGACGAGACACCGGGTTACTCAACGTCTCATCTGGATGAGACACCGGGTACCTCAACGTCTCATCTGGATGAGACACCGGGTACCTCAACGTCTCATCTGGATGAGACACCGGGTTACTCAACGTCTCATCTGGACGAGCCACTGGGTTACTCAACGTCTCATCTGGATGAGAAACCTGGTTATTTAAAGTTTCATCTGGACGAGACACCGGGTTACTCACCGTTTCATCTGGATGAGACACCGAGTTACTCAACGTCTCATCTGGACGAGCCACTGGGTTACTCAACGTCTCATCTGGATGAGAAACCTGGTTATTTAAAGTTTCATCTGGACGAGACACCGGGTTACTCAACGTCTCATCTGGATGAGACACCTGGTTACTTAAAGTTTCATCTGGATGAGACACCGGGTCACTCAACGTTTCATCTGACGAGACACCGGGTTACTTAACGTCTCATCTGTATGACACACCGGGTTACTCAACGTCTCATCTGAATGAGACACCGGGTTACTCAACGTCTCATCTGGACAGGACACCGGGTTACGCAACGTCTCATCTGTACGAGGCACCGGGTTACTCAACGTCTCATCTGGACGGGACACCGGGTTACTCAACGTCTCATCTGGATGATACACCGGGTTACTCAACGTCTCATCCGGACGAGACACCGGGTTACTCAACGTCTCATCTGGATGAGACACCGGGTTACTCAACGCCTCATCTGGACGGGACACCGGGTTATTCGACGTCTCATCTGGACGAGACACCGGGTTACACAACGTCTCATCTGGATCAAAGTGATTGCAAAGGCTCTCAAGTTTTCACCAAAATAGGAGCCTCCTATAGAAGCCGTCTGGTCTGGGTCTACCCATTTTGCACATGCGTCAAGAGGCGTTTATATGAGAGAAAGAGTTAACCAATAAAATGTTTTCTTTAATACCCTTTACACAACCTAGTATTGATCATCATAATGTCCGATAACTTGTCGTGATTTAACTGTTTACATTAGTACTAATTTTGCCGTCTGCTGTAATTCTCCTTATTACTTTTCTTCAAAAATGTAGCCAGGTTGTTAAACTACCGAACTACTCAACGTCTCGTCTAAATCCAAACTATTTTTCTAGGTAATTGCGAAATCTCCGCTGTCAGCGGAGTCAAAAACTTGTTTATTGTATTGTATTGATACCGGACTTCAGCAGGCATCACCCAGTGGCCGGATAATCGAAACAGACAATGCACATGTGTGGGGTAACTTCTTTCGTTCATTGTGCAGCTAAGAGTGTTATTCTCATTAATTCGATAATACACATGAGTTATACGGACAGTAGTTAAGCTGGCGTAATCTGGACAATAAACATACTATTGCAATATAATATTAAATGGTACACCAGTCTAATACATTGGTAAACAGGCCTATTCGTGCGATAACAAATTATTTCTTTATGAAAATGTTTTTCGTTGGTAATCGTTGAACGTGAATTTATTGAACCTCTGTATTGGAATGCTAGTTTATATAAATCTGTTATACGATTCACGAGCTTATGTTTGGATGATACTAAATGCGCATATTTGACTGGTAAGTTCTTGATTTGCTTTTTTTCATTTTCAGTTGAACTCTTTGGATTCTAATGATGATTCTGTGATAACCGAAGCAAATAGTCTGGATCCAGATGGGCATCTCGGCATCTCGTCAGGGTCCTAACTGTTTGGCACTGCACTATTGCTATGTTTTTTAATCTATCTGGATTTTTATAAGGAAAGGGGAAGTAAATTAAAAGTTTACAAGAGTGAACTTTCACATACAGTGTTATTTTGGAAATGTCTGTCTTTAACCCTTCTGTTGCTGAATTTTAAAATACATTTCTCCTTCTTCACCCATGTCCTGTTGTATAATTACATATATCTTCACTGTGTTCAAGTATTTCGCTGTGCAATCACTGCTGTGGAGTGCACTGGTTGCACAATCAACTTGTAAATAGTGCAGACCCGATGAGACAGCTCCTGCTGGAGCTGTCTCATAATTTGTTTGTCTTTCCAAAACCGCTGCGCTATCCTTTATCCCGCCATTCGCGATCTAACCCGCATTTACAGCCATATACATTGGATCCATAAGAGATACCATGTGGTACGGCGTCTCATCTGGATATAAACTAGTGGACATTAGGTCAGTTTCTTGAATCGGAAGGTCCAACATACACTTAATCCAAATTTGAGCAGACTTTATTTTTTTTCACTGCTGGGTAAGTGTTGATTAGTTAATATTCCGAGGATCACGTGCATCCAATATAATTATATACAGTAAAACCCAGCTAATTCTAGTAGAGAAGAGTTTAGATGCGTTTAGGCAGGTGACTGCTTAATGCAGGATGAAACTCATACAGAAAGCTCACAGGGGATCTTTCTGCACGACTTTTATCCTGCATTTAGTTGCCACCTGTCTCCAAGACCGATATTTACACTAAATTCAACGTCCGGTTTAGAAGGGTTTTATTGAATATGCTTAACCCTTTCCCTCATATTGACGACCTTTAACGACTCTGTAAAAGTCACTTTGTGAAACCATTGGGATAAATAGAGCATTCGGTCCTATAGGAGCAAATGCTCTATTTATCACAATGGTTTCAAACTACAAAATTCTAAAATTTTCCTTTTCTCTAATTAATGCACCTTTTCGGTAGATTAATTCAAAGAGGTTGTTTCTAAAAATAGCCTATGAGGTAATGGGTTAAGGAGATAACCTAGAGGGATTCGATACAGAAATTCGAGGGTCAGATCCTCGTTAAGGTCATAATAAAACTATTTAAAAGCAGTTATATCGGCTCCCATACCTATTGCTCAGTGTAAGGGAATTGCGTGGTGACTGGTGTTAGGATGACGAGCCTAGGTGTGGACAAAAATAAAACCACAACATACGCAAACAAGTAGTGTATATAACATACATTCGTAATACCTTAAACGATTGCTAACGAAGACATGACTTTTAATACAGGAGACTTTGACAGCAGGTGGTTGCTCAATGCAAGGCAGTGATACAGAAATAGTTCATGTCAAGGTCAAAAACTTCCGTGTGCATATACAGAGGCAGGTGGTATCTTACTGCAGGACAACAGTAATACAGATAGAGGAGCTTTCTGCATTACTTTTCTCCTGCATTAAGCAACCACTTGCTTATAACAACATCCATGTTTATTCATTAAGTGGTCGCATTAGAGGAGTTCTACTGTACTATTATAGCAATCAATCAAATTAATATGCATGATGTTTTTTTCTTTAATGAATATTCATGGGGTAAAGGATTATGTAATTATGCAATATCAACATCCGATGTGTGCCTTTAAGAACCAACCAGCTGGCCATGCCTTTGGGTTTATCCCTGTACTGGACTAGTCCACCTTTTTAGGCCTTGACAAACCGGGTAGTCCCACATATATTGGAAACCATTTCCCTTTACAAATAAAGTAGAACCAATCTTAAGCGGCAATCAAAAAGGGTCTGGTTATAGATCTGTAAGGCAGGTGGTAGCTTAATACAGGTCAAAAGTAATGCAGACAGCTTTTTTCGGACCGTTCTGCATTACCATTCAGGGGCGTAGCTAGCCCTCTATTCATGTGGATTCATAATTTTGTCAGCCTCTCCCGCCATCACATCCACCCACACATCCCCACCCTACCGACCCTCTCCAGAAAAAATGAAAAATGTGTTGTATTCTGGACATTCTGAGGCGCTTTATTTAGTACGGAAATTCAACAAATAAACCATTTCCTTGACAGATTGTATTTCTGAAGGAAGGCTTAATATCAAAGAAATACGAGCCCCGTTTTTCGAACAAAGGTCTTTTTCAGTCATTGCTAGTCCAAACTGACATTTAGTGACATTGTAGATCTCATGCAGTTCTTCACCCTCCTCATAATACTGAACTGCCTCTCAGCTGAGGTTGTTGAGACCAGCATAGTGATAAGCACCAAACATGAAAATGTCAGTCCAGAGTTTTGTTTGTGTCTTTTGATGTTGCACTCAGGTCAGAAGGTTTGTTTCTTTCGAATACCAACTTTCTCTCCAGCGGACAACGTCTTAAGCTTTCACGATATCCAATGAATTCGTGACAAAATGCACCAAAATTGGTATCTTTCGGAGCAGGCGTCAGTTCATGGACAATACTTGGAATCAGATATAATGTACTCTGCTTTGAATCTGTCTTTGGATATTACATGCGATCTTCCATTCTACAACCAGGCGGTCAAGGAACGGGTAGTATATTGCCCGTTTCCAGTATTCCGATACGGAATATGTAGGCACTTTGCCAGGGTAACGTTCGTGGCAAGCTACTCTTGGCTTGAAGGCTCTGCTTCCTGCGTTCGGCCATGGCCACTGTTTTGCAGTACAGCTCATCACACAAAACGGAAGGTTGCTATAAGAACCTGACTCTCCCTGGCAGCCTTAACTAAGTCCATGTTTATACCATTAAGCACGAACTCAACAACTACCAGAGAGACGATATTTAAAGTAGAATCCAAGGATGCAAAATCTATAGCTGCGCAAATTGGCGTCTCCTCGCGCTAGCACCTTGAGGACATTTACTACAGTGGCGTATGCGTCTTTAAACTTGTAGATTGAGTTCGCATGACTGGTCAGAGAGAGACTGGCCAGAGACTCTTCAAGCGGATTCGCTTGTGTTCAGTTCTTCTCTAGCAACAACACCGACTTTGTCCAGCAAGTTTCTAACAAGTGCTATCTTTGCAGGTATGCAAAATGGAAAGATTCAAGCTATGCAAGTCACACATGGTTTGTGGAACTAGTTGCTGTACCCGAGTTTGTACTCCACAATGACACCCGGAACATTACTGACTCTAGATATCGTAATTCTGGTCACGCATCTTAGCCAACATTCCCCCGACCCTCAATAAAATAATTGAACAGAGCTTCTCCAGCAATTGACTCTTGAATCATCACGAATGTCATTTTTTGACCCAGAATATTATCTTACACACATTGGTATAGATTCTACATGTTATAAACAGTAAACCCCTTCTCGATTGTTATTTCGGCGGAGTATAGTACACAAAGGCTATTTAATAAAGAAGAGGATAGGAACGTTTTATACCAGTACGTTGGCTGATTTTTCATATTTGTGTTTATATTTTTTATTAAATTTATTTTTTGGTCAGAATTATGTGGATTCAGCTGCGTACTCGCGTATAGGCGGCTACGCGCCTGCCATTATCCTTCATTAAGAAACTACCTGCTTTTAAAGATTTCTATATTCAAAGAACGAATAGCCGCTTAGGACAGATTCATCTGTATAATTAGGATATCTTATATAGGTGTATAGTTAGTGTTCATATTTATGGATTGAGTTGACACCAATCATAGTATACGAGCATTTGTATGTATCGTATTATTTGTTAAGATCGCATATTTTAACCATTTGCTTTCTACTAGTCCCTACTTCACAGGCATTTTCCAACAGCTTGTAGCTAGCTGAGACGCCGATTAACCCGGCGTCTCACCAGGACCCAAGCTGGTTGACACTCGGTCAGTTGTAACTCAAAAACTTGAACGGATTTGTTGTCAGTAAGACTTGTAACATTTCTGAGTTTGAACAATCGTGAGTGTAGACAGGTTAAAGCAACTGTGCATACCAGGTTTTTTTAAATTGGCGTGTTCAATGAAAAGAACTCAAAACAGATTTTCTTTGTCTCCGAGTTTGAATCCAGTGTCTTGAATTATAAAAAAAACGCGTCATCCTTTGGCCCTTATTATATAGCCTAGATAAATTTCATCTGCTTAGATTATCGTCTGCTTCTGATCTCACAGTGGCGTTTTCTTTAATTTGTTTACACAAGTATAACCAGTGTCAAACAGATTGGATCCCGAGTTACTCGTCGTCTCCTCTCCATCCAAACTGTTTGCAAAGGTATGACCGGATTCGCTTATGGACACGAATAAAAAAAAATATACAGTAAAACCTCTCTTAACCGGAATTCTAGTAGAGAAGACTTTAGATACATTAGACAGGTTACTGCTTAATGCAGGGTAGAAGTCATGCAGAAAGCTCCTCTAGGAGCTTTCTGCATGACTTCTACCCTGCATTAAGCTGTCATCTGTCTCCAAGACCGATAATTATACTAAATTTAATGTCCGGCTAAGTGAGGTTTTACTGTATATTAAAACATTTTTACTCTATCCTCCGATTCTTCCATTCTTGAGGAAACTTGCAGTCAGTCAAATGTTTGAGACTATCCTTTATTATATAACAGTTCTGACAAAACATGTTTCGGTTTTAAATCTCAAACAGGTTGGCTTCAGGCGTGATATATAGAACTTATCAGGGGCATGTTATATTGTATTCGAGTTTTGAATCTGAGAATAGTTAAAACATATGGTGGGGCTACATTAGATAAATATTTATAATTGATGTAAACGTGTTTACCTGGTAGAACCACCATTGCTCCGTTATCAGGTAGAGATACATTTTGATACCAGTGCAAACAAAGTAGACTAAGATCAGACGGCTCCTGTAGGAGTTTCTGGTCAAGCTCTACTCTGTCTGCTGATGGAATTTTATAGATGTGATTATAGATTCTCTGCCATAGTCGAATATCGTGTTTTCATATGCCGTTACGATAATTCAGCTATTGAATATGCATGATTTCATTATTTTTACATATAGTGTTATCATGTATATATTCGTATTGTACTTTTTTACACAATAAAACTTTGAACTGGTTAAACCTTTATACACTGGATATTCAATTTAAAAGAAAAGTGTAGCATATCAAACATTGCAGACACTGGTGAGAGAACCCATCCAGGAGCCTTCGCATGAGGATCTGCACTGTTTGCTAGAGACACTAGTGACTCGTTTACAACACTGACAGTGTTAAACCTTTAATTTCCCCTGCGATCTGATACCGGCGTGTATGACCGACAGGCAATACTGTTTAATCAACACCTTTATCTCCAATGAGAATACGAAGGAGTACTGAAACTCATGTCCTATGTTCTGACACTTGCTCTGGGTATATTTGGACGTTTCATATCATAGAAGAGAAAAACACTTACTATGCCATTTTAGATGTCAGAATTACCATTCATTTTAATAGTATACACTGGCTCTGGCTAAAAAAGCACTATATTTCTATAACTCCTATCATATAGAAATATGTAATAGAGAGATAGGTCTTACCTATAGAACTATAGTGTTTTTTAGATCTTTTGTGTCTGTTTTTTATTATGCCCCCCAGATCAAATCTGGGGGGCATATTGTTTTTGCCCTGTCTGTTTGTTTGTTTGTTTGTCTGTTTGTCTGTTTGTTTGTCAGTAACTTTAACATTGGTCATAACTTTTGAGCCAGTACAGATAGAGACTTGATATTTGGTATGCATATGTATCTCATAAAGCCGCACATTTTGAGGTGTGACATGTCAAGGTCAAGGTCATCCTTCAAGGTCAGAGGTCAACTATATGGGTCAAATCACCGACTTTAACATTGGCCATAACATTTGGACCAGTAGAGATATAGACTTGATAGTTGGCATGCTTGTGTATCTCATGAAGCTGCACATTTTGAGGGGTAACATCTCAAGGTCATCCTTCAGGGTCAAAGGTCAAATTATCTGTTTTTTTGGCTGTAACTTTAACGCAACTTTAACATTGGTCATAACGTTTGAGTCAGTACAGATAGAGACTTGATATTTGGCATGCATATGTATCTCATAAAGCCGCACATTTTGAGTGGTGACATGTCAAGGTCAAGGTCATCCTTCAAGGTCAGAGGTCAAATATATGGGTCAAATCACCGACTTTAACATTGGCCATAACTTTTGGACCAGTAAAGATAGAGACTTAATATTTGGCATGTTTGTGTATCTCATGAAGCTGTACGTTTTGAGGGGTGACTTGTCAAGGTCAATGTCATCCTTCAGGGTCAAAGGTCAAATTGTCTGTTTCTTTGTCTCTTTTGAGCCAGTACAGATAGAAACTTGATATATGGCATGCATATGTATCTCATAAAGCCGCACATTTTGAGGTGTGACATGTAAAGGTCAAGGTCACCCTTAAAGGTCAGAACTCAAACATATGGGTCAAATCACCGACTTTAACATTGGCCATAACTTTTGAACCAGTAGAGATACAGACTTGATAGTTTGTATATATGTGTTTCTCATTTGGCTGCACAGTTTGAGGGGTGACATGTCAAGGTCAAGGTCATCTTTGAAGGTCAAAGGTCATTAACATTGGCCATAACGTTTGAACCAGTAGATATACAGCCTTGATACTGGTATGCATGTGTATCTCATGAAGCCGCACAGTTTGAGGGGTGACATGTCAAGGTCAAGGTCATCTTTCATGGTCAAAGGTCACCAACTTTTAACATTGGCCATAACGTTTGAACCATTAGAGATACAGACTTGATATTTCGTATGCATGTGTACCCCATGAAGCTGCACAGTTTGAGGAGTGATATGTCAAGATCAAGGTCATCCTTCAGGATCAAATATCATATTGAGGGGGCATAGTGTTTCACAAACACATCTTGTTTATCTTATATGTTTTTATTACATTTCTTTTCATTTATGTCCCCTTTTGCTATATTTTGCTGAGTCTATGTATCACAGAGATGTTATAACTCGTGCAATAGCACAAATGTACATGTAAAAATACATTACTTTGCCATGGCGCAACACACTGTCAGGATTCGAGTCTGAATCAATCAGATACCTGTCGAACACCTGAAATAATATCGTATGATGATAGCAACTGGAAGTTGTATGTTTGTATGTTTTAATTACGATAATGTCGTTTTGCATAATTATGCATAATATCGGTTATCGTAAATTAATCTGATAGAACTTACGACAGTTCTAATTATATTGTCTAGTATATGCGAATCAGAATGATAAACACAGAAAAGAATGGACACTGTCACCTATCTAAGATGTCCTACAGTATTCGAGTTCGTCATCAATCAGGCATGATTTTATACACATGACCGTGTTATCAATCAGGGCCATAGATAAACGTACGTAGTGAAGTATTAAGCTTACCATTTCTCCACCAAACCCTATATTGTGAACACTCTTGAGAATCGCTTCAGAGAGACGATTATAAAGAGTGGTAACAACATAGGATTTGGTGGAGATATAAAGAAGTTGTTATTGTTTTGTTTTAATTTACACACCTTACCTGGACCTCCGAAACTATATTGGGTGTCATGATGACAACGTAGGATTTGGCGGAGAAATAAATAAGTTATTCTTGAAAATGTTTTAATTTTATTCTTATCTGAACCTGAAATCATTCAGCTGGTAAAGGTCCTTAATAGTTCTGTTTCTGAAGTTCTGTTTTAGTGAACACTTAATGAATTAACACGACCGCCATTAGAGGCAAGCGGTAACTTGCAAGACGAAGGTAATGCAGAAAGCTCCTGCAGGAAAAAAGATAAGTATAACATGACAAAAATTGCAGACACTGATGAATGTACATCTCCATGACCCTCTCATCTTGGTTTACATTGTTTACAAAGGACATTAGTGAATCGTTTCCTGCTTTGGAGGGGTTAAAGACAAACCTTGAAGAATTATAAAAACTGATGTTATATTTATAAAGTGTCAGATTTGAGTGTAGCTGAGTCCAAATATAGTTTACGCACCATGGCCAAAGGGGTCCGGGGTTGGAGGGGGGGGGGGGGGGGGGGGGGCTTGCTCCCACGGAAAAATTAGAATCGAGTGGTTTCAAAAAGTGACTTTTACGGAGGCGTCAATAGGCATCAGTGTGAGGGAATGGGTATAATATTACAAGTCAAGACAGAACATTTATCAAAGTCTACCCCACTTAGCCTTCGGGTTTTGTTCCAATATGGCCATAATAATGTTTTCAACTTTCAGATTGGTGTTACGCACGTGCTTATGTGCGTATCCCTAGCTACGCCCCCGGGTGTTGTATATTAACATTAATATTGTTACATATAGTGATAGATTTCTGACACCACTTTATTTTCATGAGTTTCCTTTTAACATCTCATAATAATTTATCAAGAAAACGGGTATTTATTAATTCAGAGGTCCAGATAAGATGTGTAAATTTAAACATTTTCGAGAATATCTGTTTTATTTCTCCACCAAATCCTATACTGTGACCACCCTTTAGAACCGTCCCTTAGAGACGATTCTAAAAAGTGGTCACGGTATAGGATTTGGTGGAGAAATGACGATTTTAGTATATCAGTACCCACCTTTATCTGTATCTCTATTAAGTTACAGAACATTCTCACGTTTCCGCTTATCTAAAAATAGAAAAGTGTTTTCGGATGGCTGTGGCAGCGGCACATTAATACACACGGACAATTAGCAATACATCTAATTTTAGATAAGTTAACAAGACAAGAAATTTTCGAGAAAAGTTTCGCGTTAAATATATCATTTGCTGGCAGTATTTTGCACTAACAAGTCAATAAGGTAATTATCAGGTTGTCATGAAAATATTCCACATTCCACTTATTACATAATTATGTGAGATATTAACTGGGAAAGGTTTACGAAAGCTTAATGGTAAGTGGTGTCAGAAACATGCCACCATATAGACATAATAATTACAGAAATAGGGGTTTGTTTCGTTTCTTTTATTGTTGTTTTTACCATTGTTGGTTTTGTTTCGTTTAAATATGCATGGTACAGTATGGTTTTCTATATGTGTAATATGTGTATACGTCACAATGTCAGTTCGATGCCAAGACCTGTGTGTTTACAATAGATTCAAATCAAGAGCATTACTCACTTTACCCGGTAGATAGTCTTAATACTTTCTCGTTACTCCTTTACACCGTAGTTACGCATTTTCATGCCTATGCATTGTAGGCCCAGATCTGATGGCTCATGATCAGAGTCTGTGTTCAGGGAATAATGTAGTCAATAAATCAGAATAATCAGTTTTTTACTAGGGTTAAAACCTATTCTTGTTCGCACACCATTATAATAAATATTCATTACGTGTTATTTCGTTTATGAACATTCATGGAACAAATGGTAAATATTAGTGTTGCCATAAACAATATGCTTGGCATTCATTGCTTATGATTGTTTATCAAATGCCATGATTGCAATTATGTTAGTAATAATATAAGATTAAATATTTAGATATGGAATAGTCAGTCTCTCTCCCTCTCTCTGATACAGGAAACGGTTGATCAATATATTCTCCAGAGGTTTAACATTGCTGCGTACTGTAGTTTATACGGTTTTTGTTAACCATTGCTATATAATTGAGAAAATAGTTATGTATTTCAAAACAGTTTGCATCTGAACCAATGTACAATTTGTATAATAAACTAGTGCAAAATACAACGCAATCATCAAGTTCTGATGCCGATGATAACCAAAGCTTAGACGAGTACTTTAGCAAAGAAAACAATATCTGCTGAAGTCGTGGTATACTGCACTGTTCAATTCCACTTCTTATAGACTTTTGAGAACAGGTTGGCAGTAATGTGGAGTAACTCAGCATCGCGTCTGGATCTAATAACTGCCATGGCATTCTTAACAAAATACAAATTAACTCTCTGTACTACATTAAACACATTTTCAAGCCTTTGCAAACATCATAGACCCAGATCAGACGGATCCTGGGGGAGTTGCTTATGAAATTATATAATATATAATACTGCAGCGTATGCAAATACCACAACATTATGTGTACACAAGTCACTTAGCCCTTTACCCCATGAATGTCTTTGCAAACAGAGTAGACCCAGATCAGACGGATCCTATTAGAGCCGAATGATCATGGTCTGTTCTGTTTACTTATTATATACTAGAGATAATTATGAATCTATAGTTTCTACCATGGCCAAACATTCCTGGTCCACGTACTATTATAACAATCTAATCCATATCAATTACGTCATTATTTATGAATATTCATGGTGAAATGGGGTAAACATCAGGCAATAAATGTCCATGGTGTTATTTTTGTTACAGAAATATTCAACCGGGAAACGGTTAATAAATACTTCTGACCAAACAGATTGCAATTTTATGGAAATGGTTGTAATGTTACTGTTATCATGACTTGAGATCTATTTTGGGAATTATTTGTTATTCCATCTGAAAACACGTGTTTACATAACAGCAATAATAACGATTAGATATAATCCTTTGATTACTTTCGTCAATGAGTTTCAATTTTCCTTCGTCGTGCGATTATTTCTATGACAGCTTCAAATCAGTGTCGGAAGACTTACATGCCACCTGTATTTATTCATGGCTTATCTAAAATTATTGCGCTTTGAATTGTTGGAATCTGAAACAAAAACTTTGTTACAGAAAGCCTTGATAGTTGAAATCAATATTGCGGGTCGTGTTATTCAATGGTCATCAGTTGACACTATTAACTCGTTACTACATGCATATTAAGAACACACATACATGTATCAGACACACTGATCAGATGGCTCCTGCAGGAGTTGTTTGGTCTGTGTCTACTTTGTTTGCAAATGCGTAAACGGCGTATATATGGAGTGAAGAGTTAGTCAAATTAGTCACAATAATATTTGTATATGTAGAGTAAACCCTGATAGTTCGAACACTAAAACATGTACATGTACCTGTATCATTATCGGTCTTTGAGACAGGTGGCAGCTTGTTGCAGGGTGAAAGTCATACCTTCTGTGTGACGATTACACTGCATTAAGCAGCCACCTGCCTAAAAAGGCACCAATTCTTCATTATTATAATTTCAAATTATCGAGTTTTCACTGTATATGAAAACATGGTAAATAATCCTGTATAAGTAAACAACGAACAGTGAGCCATAAAAATCAGCGCAGTCCACTTCTTTGGGGGGAATCAGCATTCTGTCTTTTTTATATATTAAAAAACTGCATGAGAAAATCATGAGTTCCCCCTTAGTTAGATGGACTGCAGCAATGCCGACACCCCTAAATCGTGGAACGTACCAAAATGTAAAGTACATCCACGGCTCACTGCTCATTATTTACCTATAATATAGTTAAACAACGAGCAGTGAGCCATAAAAAGATCAACGAAGTCAACTTTTGGGGGAATCTAGCATTCTGTCAGCCGAAAAACCTGCATGAGAAAATCGTGATTGACTGTCGCTTGTTAAGTACATACTTATCTTAGTTAGATGGACTGCAGCAATGCCGACACCCCTAAATCGAGGAACGTACCAAAATGTAAAGTACATTCGCGGATCACTGCTCGTTGTTTACTATAACAATATGGCGTGTAAAAATAATCAAATTACAACTGGTATTATGATCGTGGAAACCTTTATCTAGCTGCAAACAAACATGTCTGCTCATATTTGAATCTATTCGATATTGACTAAGTCCGAATAGATTTTGAGAAAACAACTATTGTTTGAATGTCAAACAGCAGCTTGGAACCTGTAGAGACGCTCGACGTCTCGTCTGGACCAACGTGCTTGTTAATGCGAGTTAGTCGCGATTGCCACGCTTAGGTTTGTTTTATTCAGTTATCTTTAGTTTCGTTTGGTCATCAGTTAGCAAATAGATCGTGGTTAGCTGTAGGTCATCGGAGTTTCGAAAAAAAGAAATTGCAGGTTGAAGGAGCTTTGCTCACGATAAGCGCGTCTTGAGCAGCCCGGCGTCTCATAAATATAACAGTGTCCAATTGTTAGCAAATAGCAGTCAAATCAGTCTTGGCATAATACGGGATAATAAAACAATTAAGTAAGTAGTAACATGTTGTGCACTGATAGAAATTGCTGTAATGTTATTGTTACCAGGACTTGCGTGGCGTGTTGTGTGATTTTTGTTATTCAATCTAAAAAAATGCATATTTACATTACGTCAATATTAAAGATTAATACAATCCTTTGATTACACTTTCGACGATGCGTCTTAATTTCCCGTCGTCATACGATGGTGTCTATGGCAACGCCATGGCACTCTGTGATGGCGTATTTCCGCTTTGCCAACCTCTATTAGTTTAAAACTGTAAATTGAATATTATAAAACATATATCCTGATGAGAAGCTGGATAAATTGACGTCTCATTTGGATCCAAACTGTTTGCAAATACGAGTAAGGTCGCAGTTAGCAGGCTTAGGGTTATGTTTTATGCAGATATCTATATGTCTGTAAGGTCAGCAGTTAACGAATAGATCGTGGTTATTGTCCAGTTTTATTAACCTGTCAAAATTTAAATAATTATACGCTTGCTGTACACGCCATATATAGCTTCGGTTGATATCGATTGTTTCCGCTAATAAAAGCTTTCCTACTTGGCTTATTCGAGTACTTGTACATTTATTATGAAAATCTCGTGAAAAACGTTTGAAACACAGGTTTGCCCAAGCTAAATATATCCTTTCAGTGACGTAGGAATATTCACATTTTGACAGGTCAATAAAACAGGACAATACCTGTAGGTCAGCGGCCTTTCAAAAATATTTTGCTGCTTTATCAATTTTACTCATGATAAGCTCGTCTTGTACAGCTCAATATTTCATCAGAATTCAACTGTTTGCTTATGATATTGTAATGAATCTGAATCTAGTTTCAACAAATACTAAATACACCTGTGTACATATGCCGATAGAAACATCAGCTAATAGAAATCCATGATGTCATTATTTCTGAAATGAATATTCACCATGGAGAGGGATAAAGTGGCCACTTAGAGACACCAAATGACGAACAAAACAGACAACTCTTTGGACACTTTCCGCATTAATATCATCTTATTTCAACCATGTAGGCCTACTCCGTATAAACGCCTTTCTATGCATTTGCAAACAGAGTAGACTCAGATCAGACGGCCCCTATTGGAGCCATCTGATCGGGCTCTGCTCTGTTTGCAAATGATATAATACAGAACTGATTCTACAGTTCCTACTTCGGTAAAAATTTCATGTGTTGATATTCCATTTTAAAAATGTATCTAATTTATATTCATGATGTCATCATTTTTAACATGAATGTTCATGAAGTAAAGGCTTAGAAAAACGCTTCCTAACGTTATGGATGAGGGGAAATGAGATTGGTACCATTTATGAACCAATATCAAACAGAGAAACCCACTGATTAGGGTCTTCAGTGTTTTTCCTAAACACTGCAAATTTAACCATTTGCTTCATGGATAATCATATAAGAAATTATAGATATAAGTTAACTTGATCTATATGGTTACATGAACACAGTAATTCAGGCCAAGACATAAACTATACGATCTGAAAAATTACTTTACAGACAGAGTAGACCTTGACCAGAAGGCTCCTATAGAAGCTGTCTTATTTCGGTATACTCTGCGATATTTATTCTTTTTACACTGTTACCTGTATATATGTTACTGATCTCCAAATTTGGAGGAATTGAATAAACTACTACATTTAACATAGACTAATCATCATTCACGGGGTTAAGGGTAGAACGTGTAGACCAGGTTTAAGGGATCGCTGTATAGAGTACTTGCTGTCTACTTGTTCTCCCCGAACTCTTGTCCCGCTCTCACGCGATTTTACCAACACTTGGATCGAGATGAGACCCCGAGCAACGCGGTGTCTAATACGGATCCAAGTTGTTTGAGACTCGGTCAATACAGTAAAACCTCTCTATAACGACCACTAAATTACAGTAAACCTCTCTATAACGACCATTAAATTACATCACAAGTTTTGTGTTAAAGGCAGGTGGATGCTTAAAGCAAGGTGAAAGTAAAACAGAACGTTCCTATAGGAGCGTTCTGTTTTACTTCCACCTTGCTTTAAGCAACCACCTGTCCTAAATACCAACTTTTGCACAATTTAGTGGCCGTTATAGAGAGGTTGTACTGTAATTTGTCAAAAGCGTGGTCGAATCGGACATAGTCACACTTGAATAAATCACAGAACTTTCATTATAATTGGATAACAAAATAGAGAGCTTTGTGTGGCATCACAAATTTCACAGGTAACACAATGTCTGACGTTTCTATTACAATTTCACCTCTCTGTAACGGACGCTCATAATTTCAATACCGCTCTTTAAGACAGGTGGCAGCTTAATGGAGGGTAAACGTTATTCAAACAGATCCCCAGAGAGTCCTTTGCATGGCTTTCAACATACATTAAGCAGTCTCCTGTCTACACATATCTAAAATCTCCTGCTTGAATAGACCGGTTTAGAGGGATTTACTGTACACGTTTTAAATTGCAACGAAATGCTAATCTAATGAAATCACAATTTAGTCAAATTAATAGACATTTCTCTAATTTACACATTTACCTCCTGCATTTATGTTGTAAAATCTTATTCACATCTCTGAAAGGATAAATTCAAAGTATACAGTTACATCAGATAAAACTGAAATTCAATGTATAAAATTGCATACGATACAATAGCTTCGAACGCTGCATTACCACAATTGCATAGCCCATCAGCTTTTCAGCATTTCCCTGTTCTATATTTAGTCCACATTTCAATACCAAACTGAATATGTATGGACAAAATAGTTGTGAAATATGGAAGGGGGAACATTGCAGCCATTTTAGAAACTAAAGAAACAGATATACCAAATTCCGTAGATGCCTTTCTATGTCTTTGCAAACAGTGTAGATCCAGATCAGGCGGCTCCAAAAGGAGCCGTCTGATCAGGATAGGTTCCGTTTGCTTATGGAATAATATAGATCTGATTCTATAGTTCTGCCAGAGCCAACATGTACTACTGTGTTCATATGCCATTATAAAAAATAAATATAATATTCATGAAGCCTTTATGTTTTAAAGGGTTAACTACGTATCGTCATTCAGATCTCTACAGCCAGGTACATTTACTTGATTTAGCCTTTTTCTAGATACATGTAGAGACAGATATTCACGAATAATCACGTGTTGGTTGCTTATGGGATCATAAAATAATTTGATCCTATTTTCTTTCATGGTAAAACAACAACCACCTTGTTTACAATATCACCATGAAACTTGATATTCGTACAGTCAAAATCATCCTTCAGATAAAGCGTTCAGCCATTCCCTAATATTGACGTCTTCTGACGCTTCTCTAAAAAGCCTTATGAAATCCGCCCTAGCCGACCAAGCACAAACCGATCGTTAAAAAGAGTAGTGAACAATGTTATCCCACCAGAGAGCTACGAAATGTTCCTATCTTCAACAGACAATAAAGCTTTCTCAAATTTTCATCATTCATGGATATTGACGTCTTCAACTTATTAAAATGTCTTGTTTGTAAAATTCTTCGTCCTCAAAAAACAACAACAGGTCGTTACGTTTGCCATGTTTGATTGTGTAGGCCTATGCAAAATATATTCCCGCCAAATGACTTCAGTTTGCAACGGCGTAAAAAGGCATATTTATGGAGGAAAGAGTTAATATCAAATACATACTTTAAACGATATATAGACGTGTGCATTAATGGAATTGATGAATATTCATTTGGAATCAAATCAAAATCACGGACAATCTCTTTGCAAATATCACCTAACTTTTTATCAGTGAATTCTGAAGCAGTTGTTGTGTGTTGATATTTAAAACTAGAGTCGCCGTGTACTCATGTGCGGACAGAAAGTGTTTTGCGCCAAGAAGCCCATCTAGCAATTTCAATAAATCAGGATCCTTCATATAATCATTCTCTTGACATACCATTGCTATTCTCTAAAAACTCAGGTGTACCATACGGTTGTCGTATAATAATAATAATATTATGAATCTGTTGATTCGTGTTAACGATGTGACGGGAGGAGGGGGGGGGGGGGGGTTGCAAAAATGTAAATTAAATAAATCTCGTGGCACAAAACACAACTTCAATCACTTAATTGTAAAGAGTGATTTGAAACAATTATTTAACTCTAAAATATATCGGAAATTCGGATGTACCAGTGTACTGCCTGAAAGATTGCCGCGCTAGACCGATTTGAAACATTATAAGTTCATATGACTCCGAACTTTAGCATGGGGTCTGCTCTGTCAATAAAGTTCTCCTTGCAAAACAGTAGCAGTGGTGATAGATGATGGGTGATAGATCAACTGGACTTTGATATGATTTAACCTACACATAATTACAGTAACAGTAAATCATTCAGCTCTTGCATTTGAATGTATAACGTATGGTGCAGTTGTATAGAGTGCCATACAACCTTTGGATTGTTTCGTTTTAATCGTTGAAATTTCAAGTTTGCTAATCTCTCAACGTTTTTATCAGGATCAGAACATTGAGATCTACCTTTTGAATATGTAGATAAATAAAAAGTTATATTTGTAGATTATATCTGTAAAATGAAGCAAACTGCATTTTTGGCGAATGTCCATTTTATCAGCATATCGACAGTGAAGTTCATTCGATATGTAGCATAGATCTATTTGAAAATACAGAGTTTCTGAATTTAAAATGAAACCATGATTGTGTTTGTATTGTGAATCTTTAAAGTTTGTGTTAATATAGATACATTTCGGACTGTATGAAAGTTGGAAAACTCATGGTTAATTTCGAGGCGTAACACAGTTCTAGCTATGACAATACAGGGGTTTGTATTTTGTGCGTGTTGAGCTAAAAGTACATGTATGAGTCAAACTATTAGAATGTCACGCTGCATCGAATAGTTGAAGAAGGTGGTAAGTGGGAAATAGCATGCGCTGCATAATAGTTGATAAAGAGATCTACGTGGATCAGGATGTGAGTGGGTGAAATAGTGCGCACTATGTGATCGTTTGTTTATAAAAACGATATACTTTCAACAGACTTATCATCAGAATCATTGCATAGGCAGATAAACGATTATAGCAGATGAAAACCTGATGGTAAGAACATCTTATTTAATTTTATTGCATGTGTACATCCACCTAATTCGGTGCATGCAATGTTAGAAGTATTGTTTATATAGACCAAGAGTTGAATAATTGTGCGTGTTTGTTGTAAAATACACCTTGGAAATAGATCTAGATTCGAATGTCATAAAACATAGATCCTAATGAGACGCTAAGTAAATCGACGTCACGTTTGGATCCGCACTGTTTGCAAATACAGTAAAACTCCGCTAATGCGACCACTAAAAAGGGGCATACTTCTGGGTGGCAGAGGCAGGTGGTAGCTTAATGCAGGACGAAAGTTATATAGAAAGCTCCTCTAGGAGCTTTCTGCATAACTTTCGTCCTGCATTAAGCAACCACCTGCTTTAAACGACACCAGTGGCTGTTTATTAAGTGGTCACATTAGCGGAGTTTTACTGTACGAGTGTGGTCGCGGTCAGCAGGCTAAGGATTATGTTGTATGCACTGTAAGGTCAGCAGTTAACGTATAGATCGTGGTTAACTGTAGGTTATCTGACTTTCAAAACATTTGCTACTTGAATTAATTCTACTCATGCTAAGCTCGTCTTTTACAGCTCGTTATCTCATAAGAAATCAACTGTTTGCTTATGAGAATTATATTGGACGTGGGTCTACAGTTTCAACCGATATCGAACACACCTGTGTGCATATGCCTATATAAAAAAATCAGCAATTCATGACGTCATTATTTCAGACATGAATATTCACCAGGGAAAGGGTTAAAGCGACCACTTAGTGACAGCAAATGGCGAATAAAACAGACAACTATATGAACACTGTCTGCATTAGATTTGTCTTGCTTTAAAACAACGCGTCTTAACGTTTTCGAATCGGGAAACGAGATTAGTACCATTTGCAAACAGGGTAAACAAATGTTAGAACTATACAGGAGGGGCCATCTGAGTAGGGCCTTCAATAATTTTTCCTTATAACTCTCTGCAAATTTAACCATTTACTTCATGAATATTCAAATAAGAAATTATGAATATTGATTAATTTAATTTCTATAATAACATCATGGATACGGAAATTAAGGACAGGACATAACTGCAGATCGGAAGCAAACCAAGCAGACCCTGATCAGACGGTTCCTATAGAAGCCGTTTTATCTGGATAGACTCTGCGAAGGATCAAACCTTTCATACTGCATGGACTCTAAACACTGATGGGCCATTCAACTGCGACTAATCTGCATTCACGGGGTTAAGGGCAGCCAATGTAGACCACGTTTAGGGGATCGCTGTATAGAATACTTATTGTCCATTTGTTCTTCTCAAACTATTATCACGCTCTCCACCGCCTACACGGTTTACAAACAGTTTGGATCCAGATGAGACGCCGAGTAACGTGGTGTCTCACAAGGACCAAAGTTGTTTGAAACTCGGTCAATAGTTTCTCAAAAGCCTGGTGGAATCGAACATAGTCAAATTGAATAGATCCGAATTGGGACAGACATTGTTCTTTCCACAATAGAACTGTCATTATAATTGAATAACAAAATGAAAAGTTTTGTGTGCAATCACAAACGGCACATGTGACACCTGTCAGTGTTGTAGTGTTCTATTAAAGCTACCCTTCTCTAAACCTGACGTTAAAATAAGCCCATAGCGGTCTTTAAGACAGATGACAACATAATTCAGGGTACATGTTATTCATACTGCTCCCTAAGGAGCCTTTTTCACATGTCTAAACAGATTTAAATACTCCTGCACTAAACGTCCAGTTCAGAGGGATTTACTCTACATTTGCACATTTTTAAATTGCAATGAAATGCTAATCAAATGAAATAACAAGCTAACCAAAAAATAGGCATTTCTCTAATCAGGATCTGCTCAGTTTGCTTATGGAATAATATAGTTCTACCAGAGCCATCACGTACTGTGTTCATATGTCATTATAAAAATGAACCTAATATTCATGACGCCTTTATATCTTACATCAATTTTCATTGATAATAAAGGTTAACTACGTACATGTATCACCATACAGAACTGTACAATCAGGTACATGTACGTGTATTTGATTCACCCCTAACTTGACCCAGATCACACGGCTCCTATAGGACCTGCCTTGGTTGCTTATGAAATAATGAAACAAACTGATCCTAGTTTCTGTCATGGTTAAAAACCATTGTCTTCAATGTCATTATTAACCGTTCTCTTGCTGAATTAAAAAAACCATTTCTCCTTCTTTACCCATGCTCTGTTGTATAATTACATATATCTTCACTGTTTACAAGTATTTCGCTGTGCAATCACTGCTCTGGTGTGTACTGGTTGCATAATCAACTTGTAAATAGTGCAGACCCTGGTGAGACAGCTCCTGCAGGAGCTGTCTCATCTGGGTGTTCACTATATACAGGTAGGTATATTGACGTGAATAGCAAGCGAAGGGTTAAACATGATACTTGTACAGTCATAATTTCTCAAAGGAACATCCATCAGCTAAAGAGTTAAGGCAGAACGAAATAAATGAAGAAGCGTCTGTTCTGCTTGCGTGATGCGCTTCCTGAACACGTCTTAACCATGGCGTCTCATCAGAGTGCATTCTGTTTGATACTTGGTCAATATTTTCGCAAAAGGTTTAATGAAATAGCAGCACGCGTAAATAATCGTTGTTCCAGATCAGTGTTTGCGGAGCCTTCATTATTTTATTCCGTAAATAATTGAAAGTAGTTCATAACAGTTTTAGAATTTACTCTAATTGGTACATATAGCCCATTTGGCAATTTTAACTACTCGGCGGTTTCTGTCAGGCTTGGAAAAGAACCTCATATACACAGCCTGTTCTCATTGTCTGTTGCGCAAATAATTACTATTGTTATTCGCCCAGCCAGACATAAAGAAAACATCGGCAATGAAGCTGATGCAGTATATGACGTTTCCAACCATGACGTACTAATTTCTCAAAATAATTTGAAACTGTATCAATATCATTGGTCCCGAGATTATAAAACATTTTCTTTGAGTATGAGATCATTCTCAAGCACCTGATTGGTCAGATTTGAGTTTGCTCAAACTCTGACCAATCAGATACTTGAAACTCTGGCCAATTAAATACTTTAAACACTGACCAATCAGATAATTTAAACTCTGACCAATCAAATACTTGAGAATGAAGTCAGATGTATTATGACCCCAAAACCTGATTTTCCGATTTCATTCTGAAAGTAGAGTGGAGCCGCATATCTCGAACACGGATAATCCGAACTTCGTTATAAATGTTCGGTCCTTCCAAATGTACAATGCAGAATATTTCTGAAATGCATCACGATGCATATTTAGAAATATATGTGACAGCTTAATGCACGTCAAAAGCTTTCAGACTTACTTTAGACCTGCATTGAGCTGTTGATTTGAGAATTTGTCCAGACACAAACCGGGTAAATCGAACTTCTGTTATCTTGAAGTAATTTGTACGGTCCCTTGAAGTTCGAGATATCGACGTTCAACCGTAGTATGTCAAAAGTAGTCAATAGTAGTCCGCCCCTGTACTGTTCTAAAACGATTTACGAATGCAGAGTCCGGCTGCACAGTTTATTGAGCGTTTATTTTCGAAACCGGTGGTACAAGGTTTGATCCCAAGGTGGACCACGCATAGAGTCTGATGATGTTGTTGGCTCCTTCTCAAGGCGCTCAGAGGTTTTAGGGAAGTGGTGTGGTTTATTGACCCCGTGGCTAGATCATGTTACTTAATACATGTTAAAGTTCCTAACTTATATTTATCCTATCATAAGCAAACAGCAGATCCTGATCAGACGGCTTCTATAAGAGCCATCTGATCTGGGTCTACTCTGTTTGCAAATGCGTATAAAGGCGTATCTATGGAGAAAATAGTTAAGCAGATGGCTGCTTATTGCAGGATGAATGCCACGCACAAAGCTTTATTCTTTACCTGCTAGAAATGCCCTGTCATGCCTTTGTAACGAGAATAGATCTCCTGTAGGATTCCCCTGATCAGGGTTGTTTTGTTTTCATATGGATTTACGCAGATCTGATTCTATAGTTTCTGCCAAGGCTATACATCCTCTTGTGCATTTGCCATTTTAAAAAATCAGTCAGTAATATTTATGGTGTCATTTATTCTAAAATGAATATCCATACGGTAAAAAGTTAATGGTATGGATAATATCTTTAATTACAACTTGAAAGATAGATTTCAGTTTTGTCATTTACTATGCAATTGCCAGTATCGCCTGATCGTTCCCATGACAACGGCAGGTCACTCCCAGCAAATTCAACAGCACTTGTATCAATCCGTGGCTTATCTCCTACTTTCAAGCCTGGAAACCGTTTTTGTTTATAGCAAATGGATTGTGTTTGTTCAGGAAATGTGCGTGTATTGACATGACTTGATAGTGTATCTAAACCATGCATTATCCTTTACTATGTCACATGTAAGCGAGGCCTTATTTAGATTTACAAATAGCGATTGGATCCACATGAGACGCCGAATGTACTCGGTGTCTTATCCAAATGCTATTTGAAAAACTGTTTGACATTTTGCATTGTAGTTTCTCTAAAGATTTAGAATCTCAAATAGGAAACAAATACAAAATACTCGGACTATAAACATATTTCCCTATCAATGTTTCCCTACCATAACTAAACTTTATCTGAAATATGTGTTGCAGTCATCATGCTGTTGATTGTATCGAACACTATTTATACTCAAAACCATTTCAGGGATGGATATGTTGTCGTCTATGACAATGGCGAAAGTTACTTGTTTATCACGTAGAACATATTATAAACTACACCTTTGAATGTTGAATTGTCAATGCTGGGTGGTCCATCAAATGTAGATGTTGATAATGAATAAATTTGAACTGCACACTGCAGAACCTGGTTATAGAACTTTGATCTGGATGTACACTGTGTGCAATAACTAGGTCATTGGTTTACAACGTTCAATGCTTTCCTTCATATAAACACCTTTTCATGCATCTGTAAACAGAGGAGACCAAGGAGAGACGGTTCCTGATCAGGTTCTGCTCTGTTTGCAAAATAAATTTGATACATCTGTTTGTTTAGTTTCTAGCATGGCTACAATAATACCACCTTCCATATTTCATTATAACTATTTTGTCCATGAATATTCAGTAGATATTGAACATTGGACTAAATATAGAACAGGGAAAGGGTTACTGGGTTAGTTTATCAGATATGCAAATTAGCTATTAACCCTTAAATGCCTATCATCAACCAGACTTGCGGTTGCAAACAGTTTGTATCCAGATGAGACGCCGAGTAAAGTGGGTGACACAAGTCAATATTTTCTTAATAACTTGATAGAATCGGAGTTCAGTGAAAATTGAAACATATTATTATTATTATTATTATTTAAACCTTTCCTTTATATGGACGTGGCTACGCTCATTTGCAAACAGAGAAGACCCAGCTTAGACGGATCCTATAGGAGCCGTCTAATCAGGGTCTGCTCTGTTTAATAATGGAATTTGAAAGATCTGTTTCTTTACTCTCTAAAATGGCTACAATGTGCCACCTACCATATGTCTTTATGATTATGTTTTCCATGAATATTCATTAGGTATTTAAATTTGGAATGACACTGAAAGGGGAAAGGGTTAAGCACAATTGCACCAGGCCCAACTTTGATCAAACAGAGCATACGTGTACTATTGCTAGAGAATATTGAATGACCAACTGTAAAGACATTGGTTAGATGCGTTCCCAGATAGAAAACCATAGTTCCCAGTATTTAAAAGTGAGCTTTCATTTGAAAATATATACAAAATTTTGCTAAACGCTGTTTGACAGCCATTGTTCACCGTTATGGTGAATGAAACCATTTCTGTTGACCATGGCCGTACAATATAACGGCTATATAGCGACCGCGGAACTGTTTTCTTCATGATTATCCATAAATAATGACTATAAATATTCATTAGCTGATGTTCTGTAACTGCATCACGACCAATGACAGTTTTACCATAGCAGACACAGTAGAAAATATGTTATGCCACTGGTAAAACGAACAGATCCTGATCAGACTGTTCCTATAAGAACCGTCTGATCTGGGTCTACTATGTTTGCAAATGCGTGATGAAAATGCCTTTATATAAAGGAAATAGATTAAGGATTATACTTTGGTGATTTGCTTACACGTGATTAAAGTATTGCAGCATTGCTTTTACCTGGTATTGAATGCAGGCTGTAGCATAATGAAGGACAAACATTCCGTTCTGCATTGAGCAGCAACTAGCCCTGATAGGCCCTGGTGTGTATTCATTTAGTGGTCGCCTAAAGAGGTTTGGCTCTTTTCCATTACTATTGTTGCATTGACCGCGAATGAAATTAGAATTGCATACCTCTTGTATCAAGATAACAACATAATTTACCCTGTAATTCTGATCTGGATCAAAGTTCTTTGAAACTAAGTCTATACACACCACAGTTTATTGTGATACAGTAAAACCTCTCTAAACCTGAATTCTAATTGAGAAGAATTTAAATATTTTTAGGCAAGTGACTGCTTAATGCAGGGTGAAAGTCATGCAGGAAACTCGAAGAGAAGCTGTCTGCATGACTTTCATCCGGCAGTAAGCTGCCACTTGTCTCCAAGACGGATAAGAGAGGTTTTACTGTACTATAACTATTCGAGAATGAATAAAACCAAAGAAGAAAATATTATAACTATATTGTGAGGTTGCAAAACCTACTGCGTGAGCCCGTGTTTAGTCTCAAGTATCTGCTTGAAAGCTCAAAATCTGACAAATCAGATACTTGAGAATGAACACAGACGACTAACACAGACAGTTGTATACAACCACAAACACAGTAATTAACCATATGCAAACAGTCCGTATACTTAAGCGACCAGTTACTGATTATATAAATTAGTCTCAAATAGCAATTGGTTGCTTAACCTATTACTCCACAAATGCATCCTTATACGCCTTTACAAACAGAGTAGACCCAGATCAGATGACCATTTGATCAGAGTTTGCTCTGTCCGACATTAAGTTACCATCTGTCTTCTTAAAAGATAAACATATGGTCGCTTAACACTTTACTCCATACACACACCATTTGACACATTTGCAAACAGAAAATACCCAGATCAAATGTTTCCTGAAAGAGCCGTCTGATCAAGGTTTGCTCTGTTTGCTTATGGAATAATAAAAACTCAGTTTTCTGCAACTTCCGCCATTGTACAATTTCTTTACGAATTTCAGTTAAATGATATTCGTACGATCCTTATTTATGGCATAAAGAACGCTTTCCCGGTTCTGTATTTATTATACCTACTGTATATTCGTGGACAAAATAGTTATAAAGACATATGGAAGATATTATAGCTATTTTAGAGGTCTATCAAATACCACAAACAGAGCAGGTCCTAATCAGACGGATCCTATATAGCAGCCGTCTTACGTGAGTCTATTCTGTTTGCAGATGCGTGGAAACGCGTTTATTTGGAGGAAAGGTATACTCATTGAGTAAAGAGATAGGACAGGTTTTTAAGTCTTATCTCTTCCAAAGCTCTAGTCTCCGGAAAGCTACCCACTTGGTGTCTCATCATGGTCCAGGCAGTTATAACGACCACTTAACCCTTCTCTTGCTGAATTGTAAAATACATTTCTCCTTCTTTACCCATCCCCTGTTGTATAATTACATATATTTTCACTGTGTACAAGTATTTCGCTGTGCAATGCACTGGTTGCACAATCAATTTGTAAATAGTGAAGACCCTGATGAGACAGCTCCTGCAGGAGCTGTCTTATCTGGGTCTTCACTATTTACAGGTAGGTATATTGACGTGAATAGCAAGCGAAGGATTAAGTAGTGAAAGAAAGTGAAAGGAAGTCTTTTCTGACTTTAAAAATCAGACTGCAAGGTATGCAGGCGAAATTTAATTGGCACCAAAAGAGTCAAATATTCTGAAGTGAAGACTCAAATATAGTGTAGTTCTTTGTCTACCCCTTACCTTTATATAAATGCTTTTTTTCACGCCTTTGCAAATGGCCTCGGTAGGAATCGTCTGATTAGAATCTACTCTGTTTGCTGATGACATTATTATACAATTGATACTACAGTTTCTGCCAATACCTAACATCTTGTGTACACATGTTCTTATAAAAAATCAGCTAAATATATTCGCGATGTCATCATTTCTTACATGAATATTCAGCAGTTAATACGGTTAAAATGCGACAGCTCCATACAAACCGAAAAGTATGAGACACGTGCTTTTGGGACATTCTAAATCACACTAATTTTCACTTGCTTTAACCATTTACCTCATAAAGATCCTTTTCAGGACTTTACAAACAGGGAAGATCATATGACTCCTGTATTAGAGTCTTCTCTGTTTGCATTTGCCATTATATAAGTCTGAATTTACAGAGTTTGCCAATACCAAAAATGCATTTTGTTCATATACCATTATACACATAATAGTCATGGGTTCATTATCTTTTACATAAATATTCGTCTCGAAAAGGTAGAAAGACTTTTTATACAGGGGTTCTCTTAACGTCTCGAACTTTAATGGACCATGCAAATGCTTTCGAGTAATCCGGTTTATAATTTTAACAATTCTTTAAAGTTCACAGCTTAATGCAGGTCTAAAGTAATGCCGAGAGCTCTTCTGTAGGAGCTTTCAACAATACTTTAGACCTGAATTAAGCTGTCACAAGTGTTTCTAGATATGTGTAGTGATACATTTTAGAATAATTCTTTATTGTACATTTTGGAAGGTCCACCCATTTACTTCGAGTTATCGCGACGTTTGAGTGTTCGATATATCGAAATTCAACAAAATGTTCATGCTATTGAAAACTCTTGGATTTGGTACTTATATCATACAGTGCACAATCTGATCAGAGGCGTTCCTTCATGAGTCTTATGACCTGGGGCTTCACTGCTTTAAAATGTCCAGTGTACGAATCCATGGGTGTTTATGGATTAACCCTTCGCTTGCTATTCACGTCAATATACCTACCTGTAAATAGTGAAGACCCAGATGAGACAGCTCCTGCAGGAGCTGTCTCATCAGGGCCTGCAATATTTACAAGTTGATTGTGCAACCATTGCACTCCACAGCAGTGATTGCACAGCGAAATACTTGTACACAGTGAAGATATATGTAACTATACAACAAGGCATGGGTAAAGAAGGCGAAATATATATTAAAATTCAGCAAGAGAAGGGTTCAACTATGTAATAGCTTGATTTGTTTATTTTCAGCAGAACGTTTGAGGTTCAAGTATGAAGACAAACGTGGATACTGTTATTGCAGTGTTCCTGGTACTATGGGAACAGACGGGTTTTATATCAGCTAGCACCGGCCAATCAGCTGAAGCAGTCGAACGAATGAAAAATATGTGAGTATTCGATGTTGATTGGGTTTCATTTTAAACCCTCTACCTGATCGAAACGCGTATTAACACTTTTCCTGTTCGATATTTATGTAAAAAATACAATGCCATCATGATTATGTACTAGCTGAAATTACATAATGCAGGGACGTTTTGCTCTGATAAAAGCTGTAAAATAATATCTATACCATGGCATAAACAAACAGAGCACACCTTGATCAAGGGACTCCTATAGAGTATGACTGTTCTGGGTCGACACTGTTTACAACTAAATTTCTATCCGTTATGCCCATTTTGTCCATGTCTGTTATTCGCCCATTCACTCCCATTAGTACAATAGAATTTCTGTAAACGTGAGTTTTTATTAAAGAACAAGTTATGCCATTTTAGGCAGGTAGCTGCATTAAACTACCACCTGTATGAGGGATCGGCTTTGATGCTAGTTTTAACGTCCGGTTTAGGGAGGTTTTACTGCACGAAGTAAATTGCCTAAAATTATTGAGTGTGATTGCAAAACAGCGAAAATGTGTGATGAAAATATTTCACATGAATTGTTTCTCTGCAGAAATAAAAACACCAGGATACATCTGACTGAGAGGTCAACATATTAACCCTTCTCTTGCTGAATTTTAAAATACATTTCTCCTTCTTCACCCATGCCCTATTGTATAATTACATATATATATTCACTGTGTACAAGTATTTTGCCGTGCAATCACTGCTATGGGGTGCACTGGCTGCACAGTCAACTTGTAAATAGTGCAGACCCTGATGAGACAGCTCCTGCAGGAGCTGTCTCATCTGGGTCTTCACTATTTACAGGTAGGTATATTGACGTGAATAGCAAGCGAAGGGTTAAAACACGGAGATCTAGAGAAGATGAATTTAAACATTTTTAAGAATAGCTTCTTTGTTTCTTCAACAAACCCTATACTGAAACCACTGTTTAGAATCTCACCCTGCATTAAGCTGCCACATGTCTCCAATACCGATGGGGGCGTTACTGTACTTGTATGCTCAGACGGGTTGATATTCAAATACGGAAAGGTCATCATGACAAAGTTGTAGATTTTAAACGTTTTTATTATCATATCCGAGAGTGTACACCCATTTACTTGTATTGCTAAGCATGACCTGACCGGCATTTGCAAACAGCTTGAATCCATGTGAGACGCCAAGTTACTGGGCATCCCATCGGGCCCCAGGCTGTTTGACACTCGGTCGATAGGTTCTGCATTTGATTTAACTCTATTCCCGCTCTCTCGTGACCTGGCTCACAATTGCTTGGATACAGATGAGACGCCGAGTAACTGGGATTATAATTTGTATTCCATAAACATAAACGAAATGGAAATAAGTACAGTAGAATATGTCTTATACGATCACCGAAACGAGAGAGGTCTAATTATGGGTATGTAAGGCACGTGGTAGCCTAATGCATTACGTTCTCCCTGCATTAAACAACCACCTGCATTCTCACACTCCTATGATCAATAAATGAACGATCGCTTAAGACTCCAGTTTGGGCAATCATGTTTATTGGGCAGAATAAAGAATAGGCTCTATCCATTTCCTTTTTGTTTTTACAGATCATTCCTACTGGACAATGTGATTGTAGGTTATGATAAGCGACTACCACCAAACTACGGAAAAGGTAATTGTCTTAAAGACATGTCTGAATTAGGTGAGGCATTATGTTACATGGTATGTACCCAAATGTGCTCCTGTTCCTACCCGTGTATAGACCTCATAGAACAACACCCACAATTGTTTTATTACCAGAAATGTTTGGCTGTGTTTGATTGTGTTTATTTTTGCATGAACTTGTCACCGTGCTGCATGTGTTTCAATGCATTGTTTTGCATGCGATTGTATCTGTGAACTGATTGTGTTTAATAGTATTTTGCATGCAATTGCACCTGTGTGTTGATTGTGTTTTAATGTGTTTTTGCCTGTTTGCTGCATGTGGTTACATTTGTGTGCGTGATATTGGTTTGCGTGCTAAGTTTAATTTCAACGTGTTATATACATACATACATACATTTTATTCAGCTTAAACATATACATGTCTATAGCCAACTGTTTTTAACATAGTGAGGTACGTTTTCAGAGAAGTGAAAGAAACAAACAGTGTACATCTAAACAGTTAATCATATGGAAATTTTAATCCCTTCAGTGCTAGGCATATGTAGCCTACACAGTTTGGATCTTTATATGCGATTGCCTGCGATTGTCTGTGCGATCATAACGTGTGCCGATTGTTTGCGTGTTGCATGCGAATACCTGTATGTTGCGTGCGCTCTTCTGTGCATTTCATGTGTTTGCCTGTCGGTGCCATTCCACGCAATTCCTTCGTGCTGCATGTACGTGTGTTTTGTGGTGTGCGGTGGTCTAGTGGTAACGCGCTTGACTATCAATCCGGAAATCCGGGGTTCAAATCCCGGTCCCTCCCGAAAATTTCAGAGACGCTTTTAAGTGTCTCCCACCCGCATCTCCTCTCCACCCAGGGGTTAATTGGGTACCTGTGTGACTAGCCGGTCCTTCGGCTGTATGATTGCGCCATACGTTAGCAGTGCTCAATGTTGTAGGCGAATGACTCAATGACCAAGGGAGTAAATGTATAGTCGTCTGAGCGGTCATTTGGGCTGAAAGTAGTCTATAACTAGGTACATGTACTTTACTTAATTTACTTTTTGTTTTAGTTTCATGCGAGAATCTCTATCACATGGCGTTGTAAATTTGTTCTTTACTCGTACGTTGTATAAGCATGTTCTTTCCGTGTGCGTGTGCCCTAGTTTCTACTATATACATAGTATATACAATATATATATATAGTATATACAATCTGAATTACCAAACTTTATGCTCGACTTTCACCTGTCTTAGAAAGTAATAATGATATTTGTTTGAGTGTGCAAAAGTCGTCCCGTACTCAATTATCAGTGTTGCTGTTTTCCTGGGCGTTTGGGACCATCAGTTTCAGTGTTTTTAGTTATGAAAATTGAATACGACTTAAAGTGATGCTAGGGGCGTGAGTAATGTTGCACTTTTAATAACATGAGCAGATTCAATAAAACTGAGTCCGCAATATTCTCTTTTCGCATTGCTGCTTTTTCTTTCGAAGGATCTCCTACTTTCATAATTTATTTACTGTAATGCTGACAGCTCCAATTGACATTCTGCTTACGGTAGGCCACATACTGCTCTCAAATGCTAGGATCAGTAGGATGAGACATTCAGAATTATCGTGTAGATATTATTTATTGTATTACCTTTTAACTATTTACTTGATATAAACACCATTTAACGCCTTTTAAAACAGAGTAGACCCAGACCCGACGCCTCATGTAGTAGCCGTCTGATCAGGGGTTGGTCTGCTCGCTAATGAACGATATAAATATGATTCTACAGTTTCTACCATAACCATATTAGTAGCATGTGTTATTGTCATTATAAAAAGTAGCTATATAATACTTATAATGTTATTAATGAATATTCATTAAATAAGGAGTTACAAACGTCGCAATTGGTCTGAATCTGTACTGGTTCCATTGTCCAAAGTTCGTAACATCTTTCTAAAAGCGCTGCTATATCGAACTTCAGCGATGACTTTTGTTGCCCGCCGCTGAACTTTGGCATATTGAATAGTGTGCCATGTGTATTTGTTTTCAAATCTCATGATAGTGTATTGCATATCAGTTGCTCATGTTCTTAGGTCATCTGTATTACTCTACGTACATCGCACTCAGTGCAGAAAACTTAACTCTTATCCCGCTATCCTAGACCTGACTCGACCCGACTCGGATTTGCACATAGCTTGGACCCCGACGAGCCGCCGAGCAACTCGCCGTCTCATCTTGACTCAAGCTGTTTGATTCTAGATCAGTAGTTCCTAAAAAGCTTGATCGTAGTCATAATGCATCAGATTCAAATAAGAGCAGACATTATTTGTTACAGCGAGGTAAATGATAAACGTGTCCATTAAGAGATATGTATGAAGGAAACGCACTCACGTACGCGACTGCATTTTGGCTAACCTTGTAATACATGAATAATCTCTTTGCAGTCCGAACATCGCATGAATATCGAATGTCTTTGAAAAATGTAGCAAGGCGTGTTATAGCCGTTTGATTAACCCTTTCGCTGCCAATGCCGGATCTGTGATTACCTATGCAAACAGTTTGGATCCAGATGAGACGCCGAGTAACTCGGCGTCTCATCAGGATCCAAACTGTTTGTTACTGTTACTATGTTTTTGAAACAAAAATGAAGAAAATAAAAAAAAATGAAAATTTGTGGCGGACGATAAAGTTAGCAGACGACAGAATCTGGCAGCGAAAGGGTTAATCCAGCTGTTTCACTATACAGCCAGTTTAAGGGAGAATCATACTGACACTGGAATAACAAGGCTTTACTGAACCAACTATAACAAGAAAATGCACATGTGTTTAGCGATTTGTAAGTTTGGGTTTTGCTTTAATAACACCACTTTAACACTTTCCTTCTTATAAACGTGTTTTCACGCATTTGTAAACATAGTAGACCCTGATCAGACGACTATTTTATGATAGTCTTAAACAGATAAACTACACAGGGAAATCAGTACTCATTACCACAGATCAGTTTGTTACATACAGGTTTTACTACTTTGGGATATAAGCAGAGACGTGTTACATACCGGTATTACTACCTGGGGATATAAGCAGAGGTGTGTTCTTTAGACGATGGAACATGTAGGCATTACCTAGCTAACATAAGGAAATGAAACCACTATCAACTCACTAGGTACAAAGGCGTGTGTTTAGAATAGGGAAACTTACATAACTAAAATTGTGCTTCATATTAATAAAACGTTAATATTTGCTGCAAAGCATAAAAAATGCACAAAATAAAAGTTCCAGCGCAGGACATTGCGTTATAAACACGCAATTGGCATAATTCATTTATGTAATTGTCGCTGCAGGCAGGTTCTACTGTAAAATACATTATAGGGTACTTAGCACTATACAATGTATTGTGTATGTCTATGAAATGACAGCCGTTCAGATGTTGTTTTCATTGAATGTCATCATGACAGTGGCAACATTTATTGGTTATATGGAGATGTGGAATGTCACAGACGTTCCTGTAATATCAAAACGCGACTGACCCCATGATTATAAAGCTTTTTAGTTGAGTCTGAGTTTGTTCGCAAGCTTTTGATTGGTCAGATTTGAGCCTTGGGCTCAAATCTGACCAATCAAAAACTTGAGAACGAACTCAGACTCAAGTAAAAAGTTTTATAAGCATGGATACTAATGACACGATAGTGCATTGGCAGTTGCAAACATTGCAGACCCAGATCAGATGTTTGTCATTCAGAATTCGTGCTAGAAAATATATGTATTTCTTACAGAATGAGCAATATAGGTAAACATTGACCTTTGCACTTTGAATTTTCGGCATTCAATGGGATTATACATGTACATTTAGACAGCGTAATTATATTCTCAACAGACGGGAAACGGTCGTTACATAAGTTACGTAGGAGGCTGGCGACGGCTTTACGTATTTTTTATGTGTCTTCTTTATAATGGGACACTCAACAACCCCTTTATTGCACGAATATTTATGCATGAAATAATAAACTGACTGTTTATATTGGCAAACAAGCAAGGGAACTTTTGACGGGGAAAACCTGTAGAACCAGATCTAAATTATTCCCAGAGCATACAGAGCATATCCTTGTCAAATATATCCTATAGGAGCAGTCTGACCTCGCTCTACTTTGTTTGCAAAGATGTAAAAATATGCATATACGGAGTAAAGTGTCACTCGAAGTTCCATCTGGGTCCAAACTATTTTATAGGTGGTCACAAGTTAGCCAATATATTGTCAATTACCAAACATTCCATTAAATTCCATTATTGTCTGACATAATTATCAAAGAAGTAAACCATTTTCTTAGAAAATGAACATTAAAGGTGAAGAGCTCCATCCTACTTCTTACAGGTGTTATTTAAAAATCTAGACATAAAATATTAAAAACGTTTACGTTCACCGTAGACATTGCAGAACTGGCTGCTAACATAGCCATTACCAGCATACATGTATCTTTATCGATTAGAACTTTAACATCAACGAAAGCGTTGGTTCAAAAGTTTCTATTCTTAATTGGGCTGCTGAAAGCAGCCCACAATTATACGGCTTTGAATTTTGACCATGCGTTTCTGCGTTCCTGTGATTCTATAAAAGCCAATTTTTTTTAATAACTATGGGTTACTGTGAGACAAGCTTTTATTTATATACATTCATTTATTTTACTTATTTTGATTCATACATTTTTTGTTAGCGGGGACAAATATTTTTGTCGATATTATTTGCTTCTTTTCTGCCAGTGAAAATGCTAGTGTATTGGGTATAAATAATTTAAAAGCACGCACCACTTGCAGCAGTCCGCGTAGTCGAGGGGTTATAACGGTGAGGTCGCGGGTTCGATCCTCGGCGGAAGCATAATTTTTTTTTCTCATTTTTTTTGGTTAACACCCTTAGTTTACGTGCTTTTGGTTTAAAAACAATTCTGTACACAAATATTGTAAAAGTATAAGTCCTTTGTTTTAATTTTGTCTTTGGTAAAGTTATTAGCTGAGACCTTTTACTCGTGGTTTTGTTGACCGTTTTGAATATTTCACCATTGTGCATGAATACCATTTTACCGTATTTACTTCGTGGTAATGTGTATTATTGGTGTCATACACAGGTATTATGCATCATGGCTCCTTAAAACATTCCCCCGTTTCTGCTGTTAATTTATACATTACAGTCATGTTTTCCCAATGTATCTGTTAATTTAAACTACTAAACAATATTGCTCCCTCTTTTTCTTCTATCCTGCTTAAAGACGTTACGCAGCCTCTTTACGCTTGCGTAAAACCTTGCTTGTATCAACTTGAATGACTTTGTGGCCTTATTTCCCATAGATACATTACCTTTTAGCATCATTGCAAAAAAAGTAGATCCGAATCAGACCATTTCTGTAGGAGCGGCCAGATCATCAAGATGTGCTCTATTTACTTATGGAATAGTATACATTAGATTCTGACGTTTCTGCCGCAGTCAAAAATTTCCTATCAATGTGTATCTATAAAAGGTAAATCCGCCACTATGTATACAGTAATTAACCCTTCGCTTGCTATTCACGTCAATATACCTACCTGTAAATAGTGAAGACCCAGATGAGACAGCTCCTGAAGGAGCTGTCTCATCTGGGTCTGTACTATTTACAAGTTGATTGTGCAACCAGTGCACTCCACGGCAGTGATTGCACAGCGAAATACTTGTACACAGTGAAGATATATGTAATTATACAACAGGGCATGGGTAAAGAAGGAGAAATGTATTTTAAAATTCAGCAAGCGAAGGGTTAATCATTAAATTAATATTTATGACGGACAGGTTAATATTTGTGGTGGAAAAGGTTAATAGTCAATAGGTTACCGGCTGAAACCGGCGAATTACAGTATTCTGCTGTTTGTTTAACCTTGTCGTTATCTTGCTGGAATAATGACGTTATCTTCCTGGTATACAATACAATATAATACAATAATTCTGCCATTATGTAACCACTTAAATGTCGTGAAAGGTTTAGAATTCATATTGGTGATATCGGGTATAAATACGTTGCAAGTGAAACATCAAATATATTTATGATACCAAGACAATGGACAAATTGTAAAACATCAACATTGTGTCGGTACTCCGTACTACCATTATATATCAAGTAATGTTCTGAATAGGGGTAATTGGCAGAATAACTTTACTGAATAAATAATGTCATCATGAGAATTAGTTAGCTGTATTTCTCAATTGACATACGAATACAGCAATATTGGCCACGTTAGCCACTGCAGAATCAGACCTTTATTATTTCGCAAGCAAACATATCGCACTCAGATCAGGCCGCTCCTACACGAGCCGCCCTATTTGGTTCTTCTTTATTTGAAAATGCATTAAAATGCCTATATAAAGAGTACTTGGTTAATCACATTCGAATTTATATATCTGATATATCAAAAACAGTTCAATTATTAACCAGTCATGTACCAGATACGCCTATACGGCTTACACCGTACTCTGAATATGCCATGCCATTTAGATTCCTATTAAGAGCTTGTCACCACCTAGCCTTTTACCTCATGATTATTCATAAGAAATAATGGCAATATGGATGCCAGTTAACCCAATTATTATAATGACATGTGAACATGTGACTTTTTGACCGTTGCAGAGCCTGTAGAATCTGATCTAAATAAGTTTATACACAAACAGATCAGACCCTGAAGAGACGGCTCCTACGGACAAACAGAGTAGACCCAGATCATATAGAAGCCGTCTAATCAAGGACTGTTCTGTATACTAATTTGATGCATCTGTTTCTTTAGTTTTTAAAATGGCTACAATGTTCCACCTTCCATATTTCATTTTGTCAATGAAAATTCAGTTGGTAATGAAAAATGGAACACTCATAGAACAGGGAAAGGGTTAAACGACACTCGTGTCACTAATGAGACTTCTTATCTTGCTCAGTTAATTAATAGGAACGAATCAGCTGTCGTGATTATGTAATAATTCTGATTATATGTGGTAGTAGTTACGGCATGTAAATATTGCCTGACATTGTGTGGTGCTATCTGCCATGACCGTTTGGTATCCAGGCATCTAGTCATCTATAATTGTTCATTATTTCCACAGTTAACCCTTCCTTCATATAAACGTGTTTTCACGCATTTGTAAACAAAGTAGACCCAGATTAGAGGGTTGGAGCCGTCTGGCCAGGGTCTGCTCTATTTGCTAGTGGAATCTGAAACTGTGAAAGATGTGTTTCTTTACTTTCTAAAATGGCTATGTTACACTTTCCACATTTCATTATAACCATTTTGTCCATGAATATTCGGTACATATTTTAAAAATTGGACTAGATATAGAACAGGGAAAGGTTCAACCCTTTGCTCCATAAGTACGCTTTTAACGTATTTACAAACAGAGTTTACCCAGATCAGACGGCTCCTACTGGAGCAGTCTTATTAGGGTCTGTTCTGTTTGCTTATGAAAGAGTATATAACATACAGTTCCGGCCATGTCCAAATCTTCTTGTGTCTATTTGTCATTCTAAACATTGACCTGTTTTATATTCATAATATCATTATTTCTTTCATGAATATTCATGAAGTAAAAAGTTAATGTAATATTTGTAGAGACGTACGCACATTATATTTTAGAAGTTCGGCGACTTTTCATTGACTTCCCAGTGAATATAACATACATGGTGTTTAGCCCTTACTGCGCGGGACACACGAGTCATTAATGCCCTTTACAAACAGTGTATACACAGATGAGAGGGCTCCTAGAAAAATCCCTACATGTTCATCATGACCTGTTTGAATCTTGAATTGTCCATTAAACGTTGATTGTTCAAAGTGGAATAGCCCAGCAACTTTTCATATAGAGTCCATTCAGTCCGGAATGCTGAAATTTCTAATACAGAAACAGTGTAGACGCTGTTCAGCTGGCGATGCAAGGAACCTTATGTTTTATGAGTCTTATGAGTCTGGTTATGGTCTTCGACTGACATAGATTCTCACCACTGTGGCTCGAAACCCGGCCTGGGCATTTTGCATTTTTTCATGTTAGGAAGTCTTCGAGATGGCCTGTGGTAGGTCGGTGATTTTGCCAATGTGTTCTTCTGTGCACTAAACAATGTCCTTCGTCCACATGTAATTAGCTGTTAACCTTTTCCTCCATAAATACGCCTTTCTACACTCTGTAATAATCACTTCTTGAAACCATTGTGATAAATAGGACAGTTGCTCCTGTAGGAGCAAATGCTCTATTTATCACAATGGTTTCAAACTACAAAATTCTAAACTTTTAATTTTCTCTTGTAAATGCTTCTTTTGGGTAGATTCTTTCAAAAAGGCTGGGTCTAAAAATAGCCCACGACAGAAGAACTGTTAAATCGACGTAAAGCCCCGACACAAACAAGCTTTACATAATTATGGGACATTACATAGCTGTGCTAGTAACCCCGCCTTAGGTGTGTCAGTAGCATTAGCTGTATCAGTAACATTTACTAGAGGATGATGAATGACAAATGCAGACCCTGCTCAGTGTGTGTAGGGGATGGGGGCTCCTATAAGAACCCTTTGGTCTAGGTCTACACTATTATGCAAAAACCTGTACAGTAGAAGCTGTTTTATTGGCGGTCATTCAAATATTGAACAAAAGTGTCTTAAAACGCAGGTGGTTGTTTCATACAGGGCAATGATAATACAGCAAGCACCTAAATGAGATTCCTGTATTACTTTGGACAAGTATAAGGTGTCCACCTGCCTTACAAACACAACTATAAGGTGTCCACCTGCCTTACAAACACAACTATAAGGTGTCCACCTGCCTTACAAACACAACTCTTGTTCATGACCGCTTCAGATAGGTTTTACTGTACACTCAATTCCTGATTCAAAAGGTTCACAGACGTCACGCGTAGACATCCCGTGGGAATAAATTATTCAAGCGAGAAATCTGATAAACAGTTTTTTTGTGATGCTAGCTTTTACGTGAACTGATGCATGCCTATGATGATATGATCTCTCAATTGATACATTAAGTCTAGGACAGGCAGACATTTTAACCATAATGTGTCTATGAATGTATTCATGATAAATATTGCAAACATGTTTAGCCCTTACCTTGTTCTATGTTTATTTCAAATCTCAAAACCTTCTTGACATTCATGGTCAAAGTAGTTATAATGAAATATGAAAGGTGGAACATTATGGCCATTTTAGAAGGTAAAGACACGGATCTGTCGAACTCCATTTGCAATGGAACCGTCTGATCTAGGTCTACACAGTTTGTAATTGCGTGAAAACACGTTTATATGAAGGAAATGGCGGATTTGCAAACTCTTTGACATTCGGTATATAGTACAGAAGAACCTGTCTTAAGCTACCTTATACTAATTGGACACAGGAAGTTTGAAAAGCAAGTGGTTTCTTAATACTGAGCAAAAGTAATGCATTACTTTTGACCTATATTCAGCTAACACCTGCCTTATATACCCATATTTAGACCTCCTTTTGATGGTCGCTTAAGACAGGTTCTACTATATCTTAAAACATTGAAAAAATGCCGTAAATAAACGTTATAACAAATCAGGGTTTTAACAAAAGTATTTTTTAGCATGACAAGGATTAACCCTTTACCTGATAGACGCTCCTTTTGACGGCTTTGTTACAACGGGATAGACCCTGACCAGGCGGCTCCTGTAGGAGCCCTCCAGTAGGAACCCACTGACTAGGGTCTGCTCTCTTTGCTTATGGACTGATGTCAATCTAATTCTACGTATTCTACCGTGGCCTTACAAACGCATCAAAAGGCGACTCTTTGGGGTAAAAGGTTGAGACAAAGTGCCTCATGATACGAGTGATATTGAAACACCTCTTACCAACTACCACTGGCTGTGTCTGTAAGACAGGCTGTAGTTTAGTATAGGACGAAACGTATGCAGAAAGTTCCAGTACGAGTTTTCTGTATTAGTTAACTTATGCATTAAACAACCACGTGCGTTTAAAGACAGGGGTGTTATTAAGTTATCGCATAAGATAGGTTATATAATGTATAGATTTATACTGTGTATAGGACTTATAGTGGTCACTTTAAAGAGAGTGTGTACTGTATAGGACTCATATTGGTCATGTTAGAGAGGTTGTATAATGTATGACTTATTCTGTACATACTGGTCATGCTAGAGAGGTATAATGTTTAAGACTTATATTGTATAGGATTTATAGCGGGCATGTATAATGTATAAGACTTATAATGTGTAGGACATATAGTGGTCACTTCAGACTGATATTATACTGTATACGATATTTTATAGAGGTTGTATAATATGTCAGACTGATACTGTATAGGAATTATAGTGGTCAGTTTAGAGAGGATGTATAATGTACAATACTTATACCGTGTAGTCACTTTAGAGATGTATTATACTGTTCAGGATTTATATTGGTCATTTTAGAGATACTATATAATGTATATCACTTATACTGTGCAGGACTGTAGGACTTACAGTGGTCGCTTTAGTGAGGTTTATAGTGTATAGGACTTATAGTGGTCACTTTAGAGAGACTGTATACTGTATAGGACTTATAGTGGTCAATTTAGAGAGGTTATATACTACATAGAACTTATACTGTTTATGACTTATAGTGGTCACTTTAGAGAGGTTTTATACTGTATAGGACTTATAGTGGTCACTTTAGAAAGACTCTATACTATATAGGACTTATAGTGGTCAGTTTAGAGAGGTTGTATACTATATAGAACTTATACTGTTTATGACTTATAGTGGTCACTTTAGAGAGACTGTATACTGTATAGGACTTATAGTGGTCAGTTTAGAAAGACTCTATACTATATAGGACTTATAGTGGTCAGTTTAGAGAGGTTGTATACTATATAGAACTTATACTGTTTATGACTTATAGTGGTCACTTTAGAGAGACTGTATACTGTATAGGTCTTATAGTGGTCAGTTTAGAGAGGTTGTATAATATATAGAACTTATACTGTTTATGACTTATAGTGGTCACTTTAGAGAGGTTTTATACTGTATAGGACTTATAGTGGTCAGTTTAGAGAGGTTGTATACTATATAGAACTTATACTGTTTATGACTTATAGTGGTCACTTTAGAGAGACTGTATACTGTATAGGTCTTATAGTGGTCAGTTTAGAGAGGTTGTATAATATATAGAACTTATACTGTTTATGACTTATAGTGGTCACTTTAGAGAGGTTTTATACTGTATTGTGGTAATACTGTATAGAACTTAAGAGGTGTTTTATACAGTATAGGACTTGCACTGTATAGGACTCAAAGTGGCTGCTTTAGTGAGATTTAAACTGTAATGGACTTTTCTAGTGATACATGTATCTACGTTTCAGACCGCCGATGCGTACGAATATACATCAATCTCTTCATCAGTTCGATGTCAGCTGTCAGTGAGATAAATATGGTAAGTATAGCGATCATGGAGGCGGTATGTGTGATCCGCTTTCGCATCATAGTGATTGTATAGGCTCTCCCTGTCTATGTCTATCTATCTCCCCTGTCTCTCTATCTGTATGTCTCTGTATTTTTCTCTATCTCTGTTCCTATTTATATGTATCCCTCTGTCCCTCTCTCTCTGGCTCTGTTTCTGTCTGTCTGTCTGTCTCAATCTCTCCCTATGTCTATATCTCCGTCTGTCTCTCTATGTCTGTCTCTGTGTTCAGTTTCTCTGTCTGTCTCTCTCTGTCTTTCTTTTGCCTATCTGTATATTTGTCTGTATGTATGTACATGTATATATGTCTGTCTGTCTGTAGTATGTCGTCTATCTGTCTGTCTGTTTGTACGTCTATCTGTCTAGGTAATTGCAGACATTTGTAGCGAAGGAGGTAAACACTCCCTGAAGTTTGGTGCTAAGTCCCTGTTATGTTGCCATGTTTATTTCATGTTGCTAATTCATTTTTGTTGTTAATGCGTTACGATTCTTAGTTCGTGGCATGTTGCTAAGTCCTTGTCATGTTGCTACGTCCTTGTTATGTTACAGGACTATTCCATGACGTTGTTTATACGAGAAAGATGGGTGGACGAGCGACTTGCTTTTAACGATACGACCAACATCACAAGGCTAGAGATGGACTGGTCATTTATGGACAAGATCTGGAAGCCCGATGTCTACATTCTGAACGAGAAGATGTCTGAAATCCACACCGTTACAGTACCAAACCAACTCGTCCATATATATCCAAATGGCACTGTGCAAATAAGTATGAGGTCGTGTAAACTGTTTAAATCATTATTTTACCTCAGCAGACATTGCATTCTGTCTGTATGTTCTCCAACTACTACTTTCCTTTTCTCCTTTCGTCCTTTGTTCTTTTTTTCTTAAATACCTCCTTTCTCCCTTAATCTACTGTTATGTTTTCTTCTATTCTTTTCTGTTTGATATTAGTACTGTGCTCCCTTTGATTCTCATGCTGATTTAATAGGTTTGTTTTACTCATCTATTTCTTTAAAATTATTGTTCGTTGTTTTACAGTGTTCCTATGTTCATCGTTATTTATCTTTATTACTCTATTCTCTTCTCTAATATATTCCTAATGTATTTTATCTTCTGATACTCGTATTCTTATCCACCTCACCCCCTTCTACTCTTTTTTCAATTAATGCTTTCGTGTTAATGTACCCCGTTACAGTAAAACCTCTCTATAAGGGCCACTTAATTGTGTTAATTAGTTGGTATTTAGGACAGGTGGCTGCTTGAAGCAAGGTGAAAGTGAAACAGAACGCTCCTATAGGAGCGTTCTGTTTTACTTTTACCTTGCTTTAAGCAGCCACCTGCCTTTAACACAACATACTTGATGTAATTCAGTGGCCGTTATAGAGAGGTTTTACTTTATTTATTTCCTACCTCTTTTTGTTCTCATGTCCCCAATACCTCCTGGATTCACTATTATAATAGCTGTTTGAACAGGTTATTGCTCTTGTCTTGGTATACAGAATCAGGAATTACCTTGGCTCATCATCTATATCCATATAATATTATTGTTTCATACTGAAAGACGCTGCACATTTTGCATATTGTGCTAAAACGTTACCATAGCGATATAGGATTTTGCAAATACATGTATATGTACGTACACATGAATAGTTGTATCGCATTAAGCCTCTGCTTCATAGAGACGACATTTGACGCATTTTGAAACAGAGCAGACCTAAATGAGATGGCACCTGTACGAGTCGTCTGATCAGGGTCTGCTGGGTTTGCTTGTGAAACAATATAGATCTGATCCTACGGATTTTGTCATTGCCAGTTTGATTTGGTAATAAACTGTCCACCACTTTGATGCAATAATATGTCCGCCATTTTGATTCATCATAACATAGCCTGTTATTTTGAGCTGATAATGAATGGCCAGTCAATTCAATGTGTATGACCCTCACTGTTTACACCTAAATGCATCTATCAATTCAGTTAAAACGTTGCAAACAATGAAAACTATATTTATTTTACAGAGTGACCGGGTCGTTTTCCTGTTCGATGAGCCTACTAAAGTACCCGTTTGACACACAGGAATGCTACCTAGAGCTAGAGAGCTGTACGTGATAAGTAAACAATGCCAATTAACCCTTCGCTTGCTGAATTAAAAAAAACAGTTATCCTTCTTTACCCATGCCCTGTTGTATAATTACATATATCTTCACTATGTACAAGTATTTCGCTGTGCAATCACTGCTGTGGATTGCACTGGTTGCACAATCAACTTGTAAATAGTGAAGACCCTGATGAGACAGCTCCTGCAGGAGCTGTCTCATCTGGGTCTTCACTATTTACAGGTAGGTATATTGACGTGAATAGCAAGCGAATGGTTAAGTCCAATTAGTATAAAGTCACTTTGATGTATGTTCAATTTAACTGTTTGCAAAGATAAACGCAGATTTGTCCAATGCAGCAGGACCTGTGAGTCGCATTCTGGCGGGCGTGGTGGCGAAAGATTTAATGAAAATACATGTGCCAATAACGATGCTTTAAGCATTTGTCCCTCTTTATACGAGACACTATCTAAGGAAATGGATCTTATTGTATTGTAGACAGTATAGACCAATACCAGATAGTCAGAGTCGACAATGTTTATCCACTTATCGGAACACGTGATGATTTGTTCACTGTGTTTCCATAAGGCATAAAACCAAACTCAGATTCAGCAAAACCTGTCTTAAGCGACCATCAAAAGTATATCTAATCATGAATGTATATGACAGGTGGTTTACATGGTTTACAGGTGGTAATGCAGGGAGTTTAATCTTTTTGCTTTACTTTCGTCCTGCATTAAGCTAATACCTCGTCTTGGCGGTCGCTGTAGAATGGATTTACTGTCTATGCATGTACATCTTTTATTACAGTTGCACGCAACAAATTGCAGTTACCATTTCAGATGTTGTTGCAGTTGCACACAGTACACAAATACCATTTCATATTTTATTACAGTAGCACACAGTATGTAATTGTTACTGATTGTTTTTATAAACTTTTATTACAGTTGCACACAACACGAACATTTACAGTTTTATGTCCATAACAGATACACATAACACAGACAATTTACTATTTCGTATTTCATCACAGTGGCACAAAACACACAGTCATTACTATTTCAACTTTAACTACAATTACAGTTCATCGCAGTAATTACGGTATTTAATCTTTGTTACAGTTGCACACAGCACAGAGCAGTTACTGTTTAGCTGGAGTGACGACCCTTTCACGGTAGCACAGGGCATTACATTTCCACAGTTCACCCTGACTGACACCATGCAGTACGGCTGCAATAAAATATACTTTGGAAGTAAGTCATTGTTACTGTTTTTACATGTATTTGATAACAGAAATATACACGTCAAGGAAACATTTTTTAGCTCGTTTTAGATGTATCTCAAGTCTATAATTAATTATACAAACAATTTGGATCCGTACGAGATGCCGATTAACTCGGCAACCCATCAAGATGCACATTGTTACTGTGATAAATGTTTTTTTTAAAGAAAATAAAAGGCAAAAACTGTCTGCCCAAATTCTGATCTGCTGTAGTAGTTACTTATTTGATTCTTTAACACTATCACTTACAAATTGTTTCGTCTGCAAGTTTGTCGTCTGGTACAATGCTCCATTTTTTTGTTTCAAGAAACATTCACAGTAACAAACAGTTTGGATCCTGATGAGACGCAGAGTTACTCGGCGTCTCATCTGGATCCAAACTGTTTGCATATGTAATAACAGGTGTGACATTGGCAGCGAAAGAGTTAAAACATTTGTGAACCATTGAAAGCGTATCAAACCGTCTCGATCCTAATGAGACGGCGAGTTTCTCTGGATCGAAGCTATTTGCTTCTGGAAGAATTGCATTACTTCCGTCTTGCATTACCCATTTCAGTCTCATGAAAACGGATCTGTGATATAATGTTCATGAATGGGAAACAAGAGTTCATCGAGTACGTTCTTTGTCAAATGCACCGCGTTTAACCCTTAATGTGCGGGATACAAGTCACTAATTAGTCTCCTTTGTAAACAGTGTAGATCCAGATGAGAGGGCTCCTAGAGGAGTCCTCTCATCAGGGTCAGCACTGTTTGTCATGTTACAGTTTTCTTTGGAAAAAATCCCTTGATATCGACCATTAATAAGTTTGACCTGTTTGAATTTGGAATAATCCATTTGGAACGTCAACCTTTAACACGTTTCTAGCGAACTTGTGTTCACTGTTGAACACTGTTTGGATCCAGGTAAAACGCCCAATTTATCGGCAACTCATCAAACTTAAGTGTTCAATTATATTGTAGAATAAGAAAATGTAACAGTTTTCAAATGCAAAGTATGACATAGTTTGGATGGGCAACTCTTTATTCAGAATAGTAAAGGTGATAGTAAAACCCTTTAAGACCACGTTATGAATAAACATGGACGTTTTTAAAATCAGGCTGTTGCTTAATGCATGATCCTTCTACATTATTCCCATCCCGCATTGATCTACAACTTACCTTTCAGCTCCAGAATCCGACAGGATTTTGTTGATTACTATATGGAGAGTTTGCAGTGTAAATACAATATGGCAATTAGTGCTTATTGAAAACCAGGACAACCAGCAATGAAAAATATTTATACAAAGTGGTTCTGTATATTGATTTGCTATAATTGTGATGTTACCGGCTTGTTGGAGCATTTTTGAGTGCCCATACTTCATTTCAAAGTAATCCGTACAGTCCCATAGCGCAAACAAACATTGCTTATTATAAATGAGAATGAAAACTGTTTTTTCCTGACAGAATTTCGATACAGATTTATCAACCCTTATCCAGTTATAGGCTATAAAGAACGGCGTCTGCAATTTTGCCTTCTTTCGATTGGATCAAACTTCTTAGAAACTACTGACCGAGTGTCAAACAGCTTCGATCCTGATGAAATGCCGAGTTACTCGGCGTCTCATTTGGATCCGAGCTGTTTGTAAATGTGAGTCAAGACAGGAGATAGGGAAATAATTTTACAGTGAAATATCTGTATAACGATCACTAAAATCAGATTCTAGGATTTTAAAACAGGTTGTGGCGTAACGTACAACGAATGTTGTATAGAAGTTCCCATTGGAACTTCCTGCATTACTTTATCGTTGCATGGAGTAGCCACTCCTTTTTACCCTTTCCTCGATAAATACGCCTTTCTACGCGTCGGTAAAATTCACTTTATGAAACCATTTTGATAAATAGAGCATTTGCTCCTATATGAGCAAATGCTTTATTTATCACAGAGGTTTCAAACTACAAAATTCTAAAAACAAATCCTTTCCTCTAGTTAATGCTCCTTTTCGGTAGATTTATTCAAAGTGGATGGATCTTAAAATAGCCTATGGAGGAACGGGTTAAGTCTGTTCATATTACTTCATTAGATGATCTCTATAGATAGGTTATCTCGTACAAAAATAGCCTCTTGTTCGGACCAGCGTATATATCGAGCATTATTCTTTGCAGCAGCCGACTGCCATTGTACATGAAGTTTTGATACGCATTTTTATTGCTTTCGGAAACCATACAAATAAAAGGCTACCAGCTGCTTTCGTTATGTGTACATGCATTATTTTCAATTTTGTCAGAAGATCATTGTTTCCAGCTTACGTCGGTTGTATTTTGCATATTAAAATTTAAATAAAATACAGACCAATAATTCGGCCCCTTTTGACGACCGTTTTAGACAGGTTTTACTGTACATTATTGAACTATACCCCGCTGTGAAAATCATAATGTCTGCTTAGCGCTGGAACTAGTGCAGTTTGTGAATACTTCATTCCAGTAAAGCTTTTGAGAAACTACTTATCAAATGTCAAACAGCGTAAATCCTGCTGCACGCGAACTGCTCGGTGTTTCATCTGGATCCAAGCTGTTTGCAAATTCTAGTCAGGTCTCGGTTAGCGTGGTAAGGGTAAGGTCGTTTGTCCCAATGCATTTAGATATAGTCAATAAACTCATTGTTGCGCATTCTGTATGCCTATGTATGTAACACTTACAACGCTGAATTCAAATGGACTATTCCAAAATTCAAGCATGTCACGTTTATGGTGAATATTTAGTGATGTTTCTAACGAAACGTGTAACATGACAAACAGTGCAGACCCTGATGAGAGGGTTCCTCTAGGATCCCTCTCATCTGGGTCTACACTGTTTGCAAAGGACATTAGTAACTCTTGTCCCACATTGTAAGGGTTAAACCTCATAAAAGAGTACGCTGAAATTGCCTCGAGTCCTTCCGGCAGTTCATTTTTAACGATTCCTTCGTGTATGATCTAACTATAACTTAATGAATAGTTATGGCGTCTTTGTCTGGATTTCTTCAAACTAGAATATAATACAATGAACTGAAAGATACAGTAACATTTCTATATAACAACTGTAAATGAATGAACGCGGTTTTCGGTAACATTTTTTTCTGATACAAGAGGGTATTTAAGCATTTGCAAACGAAGTAGACCCAGACCAAGTGGCTCCTGTAGGAGCTGTCTAATCAGGGTCTGCTGTGTGCTTTTCAGAAAATATAGTACTTATTCTATAGTTTCTGCCCTGGTCAAAATCCTATTCTCATATACCACTGTATAAAATTATTTAACTAATGAATATTGATGTCATTATTTCTTATATGTATATTAATCATGCTCGAGGTTCATTGTGGAGTTATATTCTCTGCATTGTTGCCTTGTAAACAACGTGGACCTATTAAAATAACACTTAATTGATATCGCATTTGGCCAAGCTATACTGACACGAAAAAGAAACTGTGCAGTTGGTTAAATGACATTATTTTATACTTCTAGTATCTGAATATACTTTAGATGTGATAATTGTCCAAAAAGTATTTAACGTCTGAACAACGCAGGGGTGAAAAATTGCAGATTTGTAATTTCCCGTATCTGCCTTTTTGATACGCCATTCCTGACGACGTCATTAGACGTTACGTCAGATCCATGCGGTCAAGGATATTAGCATTGATCCGTAGACGAGCAGACCATAACAGATACTGATTAATTGTCGCGAATCGTTACAAATATTCAAAATCAAAAGTGTGCCATTTAACCAACTGCACAGTTTCTTTTCGTGTCAGTATATATTATGGTATATATTTCAGATAGTTTGATACAAAACAAAGTTGACCATTGTCAAGCACAGATGGTTCTACAATCTTGTCCTATAGCGACTCTCACACGCTCTACATTGTAATTTGTAATGTCCTATAACGGCATTCATATGTTCTACAATAATTCGTATATCCTTGTTTGATACATCTGCATGTTCTACAATTATTGTAATGTTCTACACCTACACCTGCATGTTCTACAATAATTGTAATGTCATACACCTACACCTGCATGTTATACAATGTCTGCAATGTCATACACCTACACTTGCATGTTCTACAATAATTGTAATGTCATACACATACACTTGCATGTTCTACAATGATTGTAATGTCATACACCTACACTTGCATGTTCTACATTGTCTGTAATGGCATACACCTGCACGTGCATGTTCTACAATTATTGTAATGTCATACACCTACACTTGCATGTTCTACATTGTCTGTAATGGCATACACCTGCACGTGCATGTTCTACATTGTCTGCAATGTCATACACCTGCACGTGCATGTTCTACAATTATTGCAATGTCATACACCTACACTTGCATGTTCTACATTGTCTGCAATGTCATACACCTGCACGTGCATGTTCTACAATTATTGTAATGTCATACACCTACACTTGCATGTTCTACATTGTCTGCAATGTCATACACCTGCACGTGCATGTTCTACAATTATTGTAATGTCATACACCTACACTTGCATGTTCTACATTGTCTGCAATGTCATACACCTGCACGTGCATGTTCTACAATAATTGTAATGTCATACACATACACTTGCATGTTCTACAATGATTGTAATGTCATACACCTACACTTGCATGTTCTACATTGTCTGTAATGGCATACACCTGCACGTGCATGTTCTACAATTATTGTAATGTCATACACCTACACTTGCATGTTCTACATTGTCTGCAATGTCATACACCTACACGTGCATGTTCTACATTGTCTGCAATGTCATACACCTACACTTGCATGTTCTACATTGTCTGCAATGTCATACACCTGCACGTGCATGTTCTACAATTATTGTAATGTCATACACCTACACTTGCATGTTCTACATTGTCTGTAATGGCATACACCTGCACGTGCATGTTCTACAATTATTGTAATGTCATACACCTACACTTGCATGTTCTACATTGTCTGTAATGGCATACACCTGCACGTGCATGTTCTACATTGTCTGCAATGTCATACACCTGCACGTGCATGTTCTACAATTATTGTAATGTCATACACCTACACTTGCATGTTCTACATTGTCTGCAATGTCATACACCTGCACGTGCATGTTCTACAATTATTGTAATGTCATACACCTACACTTGCATGTTCTACATTGTCTGCAATGTCATACACCTACACTTGCATGTTCTACATTGTCTGCAATGTCATACACCTGCACGTGCATGTTCTACAATTATTGTAATGTCATACACCTACACTTGCATGTTCTACATTGTCTGCAATGTCATACACCTACACTTGCATGTTCTACATTGTCTGCAATGTCATACACCTGCACGTGCATGTTCTACAATGATTGTAATGTCATACACCTACACTTGCATGTTCTACATTGTCTGCAATGTCATACACCTGCACGTGCATGTTCTACAATTATTGTAATGTCATACACCTACACTTGCATGTTCTACATTGTCTGCAATGTCATACACCTGCACGTGCATGTTCTACAATTATTGTAATGTCATACACCTACACTTGCATGTTCTACATTGTCTGTAATGTCATACACCTGCACGTGCATGTTCTACAATTATTGTAATGTCATACACCTACACTTGCATGTTCTACCATGTCTGTAATGGCATACACCTGCACGTGCATGTTCTACAATTATTGTAATGTCATACACCAACACTTGCATGTTCTACCATGTCTGTTATGCCCTATAACGCCACTCGCATATTCTACACGCACATGTTCTACAATGCTTTATTGTCCTATAGTGACATCCACATTTTCTCCATTATGTTTATGTCCTATATAGCGAAACTTCCATACTCTACAATGTTTGTAATGTCCTATAACGGCATTCACATGTTCTATATTGCAATGTCCTATAACCACACTCACATTTTCTACAATTTTTGTTTTGTCCTATAGCGTAACTCACATGTTCTATACTGTTATGTCCTAGAGCGACAGTTACATGTTCTATATTGCAATGTCTTATAGCGACACTCCCATGTTCTATTTTGCAATGTCATATATAGCGAAAGTTACATGTTCTATATTGTAATGTCCAATAGCAAAACTCACATGGTCTATACCATTATGTCCTATAGCGACACTCACGTGATCTACATTGTAATGTTCAATAGCAAACAAAACTTACATAGACTATTTTATAATGTCCTATAGCGATATTCACATGGTCTATATTGTAATGTCCTATAGCGACATTCACATGGTATACTCATACATGTATAATGTAATGTTCTTTAGCGACACTCACGTGTTCTATTTTGCAATGTCATATATAGCGAAAGTTACATGTTCTATATTGTAATGTCCAATAGCAAAACTCACATGGTCTATACCATTATGTCCTATAGCGACACTCACATGATCTACATTGTAATGTTCAATAGCAAACAAAACTCACATAGGCTATTTTATAATGTCCTATAGCGATATTCACATGGTCTATATTGTAATGTCCTATAGCGACATTCACATTGTATACTCATACATGTATACTGTAATGTTCTTTAGCGACACTCACGTGTTCTATTTTGTAGTGTCCTATAGCGACACTCACAAGTTTTATATTGTACTTTCAGTTGAATATCCCTGCGTAGGAGTCAAATTTATCCTCGAGCGACAATATTCATACTACCTTATCCAAATATACGTGCCCAGTATGTTGATAGTGGTTCTGTCATGGGTCAGTTTCTGGCTGGACGCGGATGCTGTACCGGCTCGAATCTCCATCGGCCTGTTGACGGTCCTCACCATGGAGACACAGAGCTCGAGTGCTCTATCTTCTCTGCCACCTGTATCAAATGTTAAGGTAAGCGATACGTTTTAAGCCATGCCAGGTGAAATTCAGTAAACATGTCTTACGTGACAATTAAGTCTTGGAAGCCATTTTCCTATCTGTTATTACCTGTGAAAACAGTTTAGATGTGGACGAGACACCGGGTACCGGTAACTGGGCGTCTCATTAGGATCCACACTATACGATACCCTGACCGTGCTTTCGAAAAGAAATGCAAGATAAAGTAACAGTGACAATTGGAATCGATGATATTTTCTACAAACAAAAGTTTGCTCAGCAAGCTAAAGATTAAAAGGTTGAAGGAATCGGAAGTCGGTAAAACATGCAACATGTTGAAGTGTAAGTCGACATCGCAAACAGAGTAAACCAAGATCAGACGGTTCAGACAGGAGTTAACCCTTTCCCTCATATAACCGTGTTTTCACGCACTTGCAAACAGAGTAGACCCAGATCAGACGGCTCCTATAGGGGCCGTCTGATCAGGGTCTGCTCTGTTTGCTAATAGAATTTGAAATATCTGTTACTTTGCTTTCTAAAATGTCTACAATGCTCCACATTTCATATTTCTTTATAACTATTTTGTTAATCAATATTCAGTAGGTATTGAAATTTTGGCTAAATATAGAACATGGAAAGGGTTAACTGGTCAATGTCTAATATGTTTGTTGATGGAATGAAATCGTATATCTAATTCTATAGTTTCCAATTCATGTGCCCATCTACAATCACTAAAATTTCAGCTTATCAATACTCAATATTTCATTATATCTTACACGAATATTCACCTGGTAAAGGGTTAAAGAAGGAGATACAATATGAGGCTATACCGGCGACATTCTCCTCCATTATCTAGCAATGTTTCTCTCGTTCTTTCAGGCCATCGATGTTTGGATGGCGGTCTGTCTTGCGTTTGTCTTCCTTGCCCTTATAGAGTTTGCCTACGTGAATGTGCAGAGCAGAGTAAACAACCGTCGACAGCGAAAAACTGACATCTGTGTGGCGACTCTAGCTGAGAAAACATTACGTTTCGACTCATCACAGGTACGAGTCCAGTTTCAAACTTGGTTGTTTTCTTTAAATGAATGGAATGTTTACAGTAGAACATGTCTGAACATTTTTTCAACTTGTAGAACATTCTCAGTGTTGTTATACCTTCTGATCCTTCGAGATCATGAATTTCAGTATTACTTGATCTGAAAATTGAATACCGCTTAAGCCGGTGCTAGGGGGCGTGAGCAGTGTTGCACTTTCAATTACTGTTCATGAATAGACTCAATAAAACCGAGTCTGCAATTTTCTCTTTTTGTGTTGCAATTTTTGCTCTCGGGAGATCACTTCCCTTCAGAATTTTTAACACTTTCCCTCATATCAACGTGTTTTCACGTACAGTAGAACCCCTCTAATGCGACCACTTAATGGGTGTCTTCATAAGCAAAAGTAATGCAGAAAGCTTTCTGCATTACTTTTGTCCTGCATTAAACCACCACCTACCTCTACCACCCATAATTATACATTTTTAGGTGGTAGCATTAGAGGGGTTTTACTGTATTTGCAAACAGAGCAGACCAAGATCAGACGGTTCCTATTAGATCCTTTTGATCAGGATCAGCTCTGTTTGTTAATGGAATTTGATATATCTGCTTATTTACTATCTAAAATGGCTACCATGGTCTACCTTCCATATTTCATTGTAACTATTTCATCCATGAATATTCAGTAGGTATTGAAATGTGGAATAAACAGAACAGGGAACCAGGGTTAAGTGATCATTAAACAGAACAGGGAACCAGGGTTAAGTGATCATCAAATAGATGCCTAATTATAGGTCTGTAAGACGGATGGTAGCTTAACCCTTTCGGCGCCAAATTTCTAATTGTCGTCTGCAATCCAACTTTGTTAAATCATACAGTAAAATAAGGAAATGAGATAAATAAATGCAAATTTCAAAGGAATAAAGCACAAATATAGAACTGGAAATTGAGACAAATAGTGAAGTCCCTGATCAGACGCCGCCTTGAAAAGGCGGCGTCTGATCTGGGACTGCACTATTTGTTGTGGTGGATTTACTCGACTGTGGCGGTGAAAGGGTTAATGCAGGTCAAAAATGCAGAAAGCTCCTCTAGGAGCTGCCTGTATTACTTGCACTGTATTAAGCAACTATCCGCATTTTAAGACTCCTATGTTTGATAAATGAATGACCGTTTAATACAGGTTCTACTGTATAATGTAGGAGTGAACAAGGTCTGTTTAACCATTTGTCTGATGGAGACGGATTTATTCGCCTTTGCGAACAGAGTATACCTACTAGAGCTATCTGATTTCCTTATCACATTTCAGTATAACCCTTCTAAAACTGACTTTACATTTAGTATAAATATCGATCTCGGAAACAGATTGCTTTAGGAGCTTTCTGCATTACTTTCAGCCCGCATTAAGTGGCCACCTGTCTGAATATATCTAATTTCTCCTCTACTAGAAGTCCCGTTTAAAAGGGTTTTACTGTACATAGATCTGATCCAACACTTTCGGTCTTTGAAAGCATCTCGTTTCCATAATGGCACTATATAGTCAATTAGTTGAAATGCATAGTCATTACGTCTTACAAGAATATTCATCAGCGTAAATGGCTAACACGTGTATGTCAAACTTTATGTTTTTATTACAGATACAGTTGGACTTTGATCCAGAAAAAGGTCCAGGCTGTTTAAGTAAATTCAGTGAGTTAGGCAAGGCTCGACTGGTGGACAAGATATCCAGAGTTATGTTCCCTGTCTCCTTTATCTTGTTTAATGTGGCATACTGGGTATTCTATTTCGAATGGAAGCCTGAAACAATTTCTAGATAATGTCTGATCCAAAGTGAACCGCTGATAATTAACAATCTACTTCATGGATTTCGATGCAGGTCTCTACCCATTATGAACATGAATTGATTGTATTCGTGTATAAAATGCATGAACCAAGGAAAAATGCTGAAATGGCATGGAGTAGAGATTTCAACACATAAGCAAACTTTGTAGACCCTGATCAGACAGCTCCTGTAAGATGATAATGTCTGGTATGCGTCTACTCTATTTGAAACGGCGTAGAAGCGGGACAATCTAGTACAAATTGTGCTAGAGTGCGATTCGTGTATGAAATGTATGAGCCAAGGAAATATTCTGCCATCGCAGGGGTGGGGGAGACACATAAGACACATAAGTAAATAGGGTAGACCCTGATCAGACAGTTCATATAGGAGCTGTATAATAGATCCCTACTCTGCTTGCATTGGTGTACAAGCGGGATAATCTAGTACAAGGTTGAGCGATAGTGCCATTTGTTTATAAACCAGGAGATCTGCTGTCATAGTAGAGATTAGACATTTTAAACATATAAGCAAACAGGGTATATCCTGATCAGACAGGTCTTATATGAACTGATTGATCTGGGTCTACTTGACTTTCATGTGGCATCTCCTACATCACTTCCAATTTCTGTTAATCGAATTAATGTATCAAATACATAAGAAATGAATTGTAGCAGACATGAGAGAATACACATTTATGGCATATAAGCAAAAAAAGAAGACCCTGGTCAGACAGATCCTATATCTGGTTCTGAGCTCTTTCCAAAGTCGTAAAATGAGGTAGAATCAAATACAGTTAAACCTCTATATAACGACCACTAAATTACATTTTTTGTGTATTTTGTGTTAAAGGCAGGTGGCTGCTTAAAGCAATGTTAAAGTAAAACTGAACGCTCCTATAGGAGCGTTCTGTTTTACTTTCACATTGCTTTAAGCAGCCACCTGTCCTAAATACCAACCAATTAACACAATGTAGTGGCCGTTATAGAGAGGTTTTACTGTACAAGATTTGTGAACGTGTTTATATTGAAAATGCATTGTATAATTATATTAAAGTGTATATACGGGTATATGAAAATTGAACTTTTAAATGATATTAAGATACTTGCAATGGTGTAACTTGCTACAATGTAACCACTTTAATAGCATTGGTATTTATATTGCCTGTCATTCTTTTGCATCTGAAGGAATCTATAATACAACTTAACGTATTAAGGATGCCTTGATCATATGTCACAACTTTAATTTCTACAAATTACTGCTGTCTTAATGAATAAACATAAGTGCTGATAAATCATATCAGAAACTTAAACAGACAGTCTCTACTTGCAATAGGTTTAAAATGCCTAACAATTACATAAATCATTTGTTTGTATATATGCTGAAAAGAAGTTTACTACATGTACATGATAAGCCGCGTGGGAGTGCCGAAACAGAGTACCGTAAATCGCAGAAATGCACTGGTACATTTTTTATGCAAATGAGCAGTTTGAATCTGGCTGAACTACGCTGCAATACAATGGCCGAAACAGCCGTCAGATATAGTCTGTTTCACCTTCTATGGCACGTTTAAGGATTATGTGATAAAACAAATCTTACATTCGTGTTTATTACAAATTGTTTTCAATAATGAACGTTACACTCGATAAAACTCCTGTCGTATTATTATCTAGTAAATTCGTTTCATAAAAACAATTTGTAATGAACACTCATGTAATATACTCTATATATCGCAAGAAAACCATATAAACTATATAAAGCGAATAAACTCCGAAGAAGACACACCTTTTATCTTTCTGATATGTTCGGCATTTTGAAGTATTAGTATTTATGCAGCTCGCGTTTTAGTTTCTGTAACAGTTTGACTAAGGTCGATACTATTTTGTTTTAGAACAATAATTACGAGTATCGATGGAAACGGTTTATTTCGTATCAAAGTGGCAATTTTCGATATAAATTCAAATTAAAAATCTCTATAATAATCTAATATAAATATTGGTCTTGGAGACAGGTGGCAGCTTAATGCAGGGTGAAAGCCGTGCAAAAGCTCCTCTTAGTAGGAGCTTTCTGCATGACGTTCACCATGCATTAAGCAGTCACCTGCCTAGATCTATCTGAATTATTCTCTACTAGAATTCCGGTTTAGAGGGGTTTTACTGTATTGGGGCAGTGTTGACAAAGTGTTGGCATAGCGGTGACACGCACCATCAGCTCAGCTATATCGCTGTGTTCTCTGTCTTCTGTTTCAAACAGTATAATTATATCCTACATGTAATCGGAAAATGTCTGAACTCATATTGGTGTGCATTTATTTGAATGAATCTACTTGTATTTCTACAAGAAGTTTAATGTGAAGTTTGTGGCGCATTTATTGGAATGAATCTTCACAAACAGCAAAGACGTAAATAAAGGTGTTTTATATAACAGATTCCCTCTGGTAAGGGTTTGCTCTGTGTATCTACATACATGTGCCTGTTGAGAGTTACTTTAAAACAAACTGTTGTATGTGTAAATACTTATGTTTAAACATCGTATGAGATCAATACGATTGTATGAAAGGTTGTGAGACATATGTAAATTGTACTTGCCAAAATAAAAACATAAAAAGGCGATCGGTGTAGTGTTATAATATAGTTATTATAATAGTATGATATAACTCCTCTATGGCGACCACTTAATGAATAGACGTCTTTTCTAGCATGTTTGGTCACATAATACATAAGAATGAGCTTTCTGTGTACATATAACTTTTGTCGTGCATTAAATTAGCACATGACTGTCTCTCTATCTCTGTCTGTTGGTCCGTCTGTCCGTCCGCCTGTGTGTCTGTCTGTCTGTCTCTCTGTCGCTCTGTGTATCCCTGTCTCTCTGTCCCTCTCTGTCTCTCTCTCTGTCTCTCTCTTTCTCTCTCTCTCTCTCTGTCTCCCTATCTCTCTGTCTCTATGGCTCTTTCTTTCTCCCCCTCTCTCTCTGTCTCTCTCTCTGTCTCATTATGTCTCTCGCTCTGGCTCTCTCGCTCTGGCTCTCTCTCTCTGTGGCTCTCTGTCTGTCTCTGTCTCTCTCTCTCTCTGTTTGTCTCTGTCTCTCTGTCTCTCTGTCTATCTCTGCTTCTGTTTCTCTCCCCCGATCCATTCTCTGTATCTGTCTCTATGTCTCCTCTCTTTCTCTATCTCTCTTTCTTTCTCTCTATCTGCCTCTCTTTGTATTTGTCCCTCTCTCTCTGTCTCTGTGTCTTTCTCTGCTTCTGTTTCTCTCCCCTATCCCTGTGTCTCTTCGTCTATGTCTCTCCCTGTCTGTCTGTCTGTTTGTCAATCTCTTTCTCTCTCTGTCTTACTCTCTCTCTCTCTCTCTCTGTCTTTCTCTCTCTTTGTCTCTATGTTTCTCGTTCGCTCTGTCTCTCTGTCTCTGTCTGTCTCTGTCTGTCTCTGTCTGTCTCTGTCTGTCTCTGTCTGTTTCTGTCTCTCTGTCTCTGTCTCTCTGTCTCTCTCTCTCTCTGTCTTCCTACCTGTCTCTCTCTCTCTCTCTTTCTGTCCCTGTCTCTCTATCGCTGTGGCTCTTTCTCTCCCCCTCTCTCTCTCTCTGTCTCTCTGTGTCTCTCTGTGTGTCTCACTATGTCTCTCTCGCTCTGGCTCTCTGTATGTGGCTCTCTCTGTGGCTCTATGTCTGCATCTGTCTCTCTGTCTCTTTGTCTCTCTGCCTCCTTGTCTTTCGGTCTCTCTAATGAATAGACATTGACGTCTTCTCTAGCAGGTTTGGTTACATAATGCACGAGAAAGGATCTTTCTGTGTAACTTTCGTCCTGAATTAAATTACCACCTGGCTGTCTCCCTGTCTGTCTGTCTGTCTGTCTGTCTGTCTGTCTGTCTGTCTGTCTGTCTGTCTGTCTGTCTGTCTGTCTGTCTGTCTGTCTGTCTGTCTGTCTGTCTGTCTGTCTGTCTGTCTGTCTGTCTGTCTGTCTGTCTGTCTGTCTGTCTGTCTGTCTGTCTGTCTGTCTGTCTGTCTGTCTGTCTGTCTGTCTGTCTGTCTGTCTGTCTGTCTGTCTGTCTGTCTGTCTGTCTGTCTGTCTGTCTGTCTGTCTGTCTGTCTGTCTGTCTGTCTGTCTGTCTGTCTGTCTGTCTGTCTGTCTGTCTGTCTGTCTGTCTGTCTGTCTGTCTGTCTGTCTGTCTGTCTGTCTGTCTGTCTGTCTGTCTGTCTGTCTGTCTGTCTGTCTGTCTGTCTGTCTGTCTGTCTGTCTGTCTGTCTGTCTGTCTGTCTGTCTGTCTGTCTGTCTGTCTGTCTGTCTGTCTGTCTGTCTGTCTGTCTGTCTGTCTGTCTGTCTGTCTGTCTGTATGTATGTATGTATGTATGTCTGTCTGTCTGTATGTCTGTCTGTCAGTCTATGTCTATGTCTATACATGTATGTCTCTGTCTCTCTGTGTCTCTGTCTCTCTTTCTCTGTTTGTCTCTGTCCCTCTGTCGTTGACTCTCTGTCTCTCTCTGCTTCTATTTCTCTCCCCCTATCCATGTGTCTCTTTGTGTACGTCTATCCCTGTCTGTATGTTTGTGTGTTTGTCTATGTCTATGTCTATGTCTCTGTCTGTCTATGTCTGTCTCTGTCTCTCTTTCTCTGTGTGTCTCTCTCTGTCTCTTTGTTTCTGTCTTTGTTTGTCTGTCTGTCTGTATGTATATATGTATGTCAGTATGTATCTCTTCTATGTAGACATCTTTCTCTCTCTCCCTGTCTCTCTCTCTCTGTCAGTCTGTCTATCTGTCACTATCTCTGTCTCTGTCTGTCTCTCTGTCTCTGTCTCTATGTCTCCTCTCTTTCTCTCTCTCTTTCTATCTCTCTCTCTCTCTCTGCCTCTCTTTGTCTATGTCTCTGTCTCTCTGTCTCTATGTCTCCTCTCTTTCTCTCTCTCTTTCTCTCTCTCTCTCTCTCTCTGCCTCTCTATGTCTATGTCTCTGCCTCCCTGCCTCTGTCTGTTTGTCTGTCTGTCTGTCTGTCTGTCTGTCTGTCTGTCTGTCTGTCTGTCTGTCTGTCTGTCTGTCTGTCTGTCAGTCTATGTCTATGTCTATGTCTATACATGTATGTCTCTGTCTGTCTCTGTCTCTGTCTCTCTTTCTCTGTTTGTCTCTGTCCCTCTGTCGTTGACTCTCTGTATCTGTGTGTATCTCTGCTTCTGTTTCTCTCCCCTATCCCTGTGTCTATTTGTCTATATCTCTCCCTGTCTGTCTGTCTGTCTGTCTGTCTGTTTGTCAATCTCTCTCTCTCTCTCTCTCTCTCTCTCTCTCTCTCTCTCTCTCTCTCTCTCTGCTACATTATGCCCGTTGTCCCAGTGATTTCATGAAATCTCTGACTACACATAGTCCCTGTAACCTGATATATATTTCAACCCTGGGTCTGTTATACAAACATTTCGTCCACTGCATAATGAAAATTTGTCGCAACGATTGATATTGGTGTTTTAATCCTGTTCATTATAAATCTGATAAACCATTATGTGTACAGAGGCCATTGTAAAAATACAAAAACAGGTAATAAATATTCATGATATCAGTATTTCTTACATGAGTAGTGAACAGGGAAAGGTGTGACTTACTAATGCTACTGTGTTTTAACATGTCTAATAAGGATTGTTATACAGTAGAATATCTCTACAGCCACCTCTTCATCAACACACATTTGTTGCGTTTTAACCATTTCCCTGTTCTTTTATTATTCCAAATTTCAATACCTATAGAATATTCATGAACAAAACTGTTGTAATGCAATATGGAAGGTGGAACATTGCAGCCATTTTAGAAAATAAAGAAACAGATCTTTGAAATTTCATCAGCACACAGAGTAGACCATGATCAGACGGCTCCTATAGGAACCTCTAATTGGAATCTTCTCTGTTTGCAGAGAAATGAAAACACGTTTATTTGAAGGAAAGGGTTAAAATATGATAGCTATTTAGCCTTTCATGTGCGGGAACCGATTATATAAGAATTTGTAAACAGTATAGACCCATATCGAATGGTTTTTAAAATCAGAGACTGCACTGTTTGTCATAATAATCAGTTCTTTGGTGCAATGTTATGTTTAATTACTCAATATTCAGAAAATGCGGAGTCAAATTTAAGGCTTAACGCACTACGCCCTGCATTGAGCTACATGTATCACCTAGCTCAAAGAACCAGAATCGTATCCCTTGGTTTCAATAGTCGTTTGTTGTGTGGTTTTACTGTATATATGAGTTAACAGGATTAACCCTTTCCCTCATATAAACGTAAAAACATGTTTTACTCATCTGCAATCAGAGTAGACCCAGATCTAACGGCTCCTATAGGAACCATCTGATCAGGGTCTGCTCTATTTGCTAGTGGAATTTGAAAGATATGTTTCTTTACTTTATAAAATGACTACAATGTTCCACATTCCGTATGTCATTATACCGTTAAAATGCTCCTGAATATCCAGTAGGTAATGACATTTGAAATAAATATAGAACAGGGGAAGGGTTAAAAGAAGATTAACCCATTGAATGCTGTATTTTCCAAATGTAATGACCCATCAGCTTTCACCGATAGAATACATTCCGTATGTAACATTTAAATCGTCTAGAGGATATTGAAAGACAGACCGTAACTATATACCTCGATCAAAAAGCTCTTCTAGGAGTCATCTAATCTGGGTCAACACTGTTTAAATAAGCCTTTACACTAGTTTCCCGCATTGAACGGATTAAATATAAGACTTTCTGCTCTTTCGATCGCTTTAACCCTTTCGCTGCCAAACTCTGTCGTCTGCCACAAATTTTCATTTTTTTGATTTTCTTCATTTTTTCTTCAAAAACATAGTAACAGAAACAAACAGTTTGGATCCTGATGAGACGCCGAGTTACTCGGCGTCTCAACTGTTTGCATAGATAATCACAGATCCGGCATTGGCTGCGAAAGGGTTAAAGAACATTGTATTTTTTACGAACTCAAAGACTTGAACGCTTATAAATCAAGTAAAATCAATATAGCAATAATATAAATAAATATTGATGAAACTAGTCAGTGCGATATTGAAATCAGCTCGTTTTCACTTCTTTGAGTGGCAAATTTAAAATTCAGAAAACCATAGACTGGGATAATAATAAAACCGGTAAGTGCATTTTATATTTATAATCATAAAAGAAAAAAGATGAAAGTCGTTATGAATAAACAAACATAACACTCACTTGTGAATTAACTCTTTCCCTCATATAAACGTGTTTTCACGCATTTGCACACAGAGTAGACCCAGATCAGACGGCTCCTAGAGGAGCCGTCTGATCAGGGTCTACTCTGTATGCTAACAAACTTTGATAGATCAGTTTCTTTGCCTTCTAAAATGTCTACAATGTTGCACCTTCCATATTTTCTTTAGAACTATTTTGTTAATGAATATTCAGGAGGTACTGACATCTGTAATAACCATAGAACAGGGAACCAGGGTTAACTCATTTCCTCCTAGACTACTTCAGATCCAATCACTTTGAACCAGTCTACCGAAAAGGACCAATAACTGTAGAAACGGAGCCTTTCAGAATGGTGCAGTTTTGAAACCATTGAGATAAATAGAGCATATGATCCTATAGAGCGAATGCTCTATTTATAACAGTGGTTTCAAAATATAAGTTTTACAGAATCGCAAAAAAGGCAACAGTAGGAGAGAATGGTTTAAGATCTTTGTGGACTGAGAATGCATTAACAGTTAACCGCGTTAATATTCATGTACAGTAAAACCTCTCTTAACCGGCAGTTAAATTTAGTATGAATATCGGTCTTGGAGACAGGTGGCAGCTTAATGCAGGGTGAAAGTCATGCAGAAAGCTCCTAGAGGAGCTTTCTGCATGACTGTCACCCTGCATTAAGCAGCCACCTGCCTAAAAGTATCTAAATTATTATCTACTAGAATTCCGGTTAAGAGAGGTTATACTGTACATGTAATACAGACAGACATAATGAATAGTTACTATCTGATTGTTTATGATCCTATCTGAATGTAGAAGTATTTAAGTTCTGAAGACATTGTAGAATCAGACCTATGCATTGCATAAGCAGATAGAGCAAACCTTGATCAGACGGCTCCTCTCGGGTCCATCTAATCTGGGTCTTCTCTGTTTGCAAAGGGGTGACTGTTGTTACCCAGTCTCCGGACGAGCTTTAGGTTACTTCAATTACCCTATAGGTATTCGGATTTCCAAAGGGTCTCTGAATCTGAATAAGTCAATTTAGCACCATTTTCATTAGTTGAAAAGAAACTGACATAGTAACTAATAGCGTAGACCCTGATCTGGCTCTACATTATTTTCCGAAGTTGTCTATCAGAACACTTTGAGTAATTACTACCGATTAGGGTCAAAACGTACACAATCAACGTCATTAAGAGTTTTGTTAACCGGTTACATCTATCCCTTTCCTTGTTCTATATTTATTCCTAATTTTTCTAAATTGTACTCTTTGTCATGCTTGCTATAAGTATACTATGTATGTTTTATGCAATAAAGAAATTGAATTGAATTTCAGTACCTACTTAATATTCTTGGACAAAATAGTTTTAATGAGAAATGGAAGGCGGAACATTGTAGCCATTTTAGAACCTAAAGACACATATCTATCATATTCCATCAGCAAACAGAGCAGACTCTGATCAGACGGTTCCTATAGGAGCCATCTGATATGGGTCTACTCTGTTTGCAAAAGCGTGAAAAGACATTTATATGAAAGAACGGATTAATCGTGTTACGGGTGAACCTGTAATTTATGATGCACAAAGATATTTAAGTTAACACGTGAATGGCGTATTAAATACATTCAACCAATAGTATATGCATATGAAACGTCTCACATGAGTGTTTACCGTTTACTTTCAGTACAAAAAAACAATATTGCTGAAGGGTTTTAACTTTTATTAATTTTGAAAGACGAGATCAATATATCCGAATAAACCATAAACATGAATGTAATATTCCATTTATAACATACATTTATGCGTATTTAGAGAAGAACCCCTGTATAGAACCACTAAATGAATACATGTAGACGTCTTTAGAAACATGTGGTTGTTTAATGTAGGGTAAAAGCTAGGCAAAATGCTCATATAGGAAACTTTTGCCTAATGTTCGCCCTGCATTAAGCTACCACCTGCCCAGTGCTCCATAAGTAGACCTGCATTTGGCGATCGCTGTACTTGTACTCTTTGTACTGTATTGATTATTAGGAATGTGAATCTTGTTCAATACATTTCCATGTGCAGACATCATGATTGAAATACGTAATGCAGTTGAACAGAAAATATGTACAAAGCAATTCGTTTAATCATCCCCCTTGTGAATATACATTTGAGAAATAATGAATGCACGGAAAGTAGGTTCACTCGAGAAAGTAGCACCATGAACAATGCAGAAGCTTTAGAATTAGATCCATAGTATTTCATAAGAAAACAGAGTAGTAGACTCTGGTCAGATTGCCTCCAAAGGAACAGTTTGATATGGGTCTACTCTGTCTACAAAGGCGTGAAAATTGAAAGGGTTAGATTTCAACGAATAAATGCAACACTTTTATACTTTCATATGGCACTGTAAATATTTTCAATTAAGATGAACCAAGGCAAATTGTGTCTACTCTATTTACAAAGGGGTAAGCGATAAACATTCAAACAAATAAACATAGCCTTTGTATATTTTCATATTACACTGTAAATATTTTATATTTCCAACTGACATGACTAAAATAAATTAAAAAAACGTCATTGTTAAGATCAATATCATCATACTACGCATGGCCGGATTGTCAATGGCGAACAGCTTCAACCTCTCTAAACCGGACGTTCAATTTGATATAAATATTGGTCTGAGAGACATGTGGCAACTCATTCCCCCATGTACTAATTTAATTAAATATTTATTAATTTTAATAAATATACCGGAACGGAGCATTAACTAGAGAAAGGGGAGCATAGAATTGTGTAGTTTTACAGAGGCGCAAAAAGGCGTTAGTTGTAGAGAATGAGTTAATCCATGGTGAAAGGCATATAGAAAGCTTTCTGCATGACTTTCACCCTGCATTAAGCAGCCACTTGCCTCAAAGTATATTCTCATCTAGAATTGCGGTCTAGAGAGGTTTACTTAACTCGACATCCCGTTTGACACCCGGTCATCAGTTTCTCAAACGTTTGCATGAATCAAAAGTTATTAAAAGCTCATCACATCATAGTTTAAGCAGACCTCATTTTTTCAGTATGAGAAGAAATAATTTGTAAGCATAAACTCTCATCATTATCCTATTAAACTTACCTGCGACAGGAGTGATGTGCTGCATCGTTTACTAAGTCCCAGTATCCACGTGGAATGGTCAAACACTGTTTAACACTTTCCTTCATATAAACGCCTTTTCACGCATCTGCAAACAAAGTAGACCCAGATAAGACGGCTCCTATGGGAGTCGTCTGGTCAATGTCTGCTCTGTTTGCTAAAGGAGTTTCTGTTTCTTTACTTTCTTAAATGGCTAAAAGGTTCCACCTTCCGTGCATCATTATACATATATATAACTTGTTTGCCCATGAATAATCAGTAGGTACTGAAAGCCGGAATAAAAACATAAAACGGGGAAAGGGTTAACCCTTATTACCAGTTCAATATTAACCCTTCGCTTGCTATTTATGTCAATATACCTACCTGTAAATAGTGAAGACCCAGATGAGACAGCTCCTGCAGGAGCTGTCTCATCAGGGTCTGCACTATTTACAAGTTGATTGTGCAATCAATGCACTCCATAGCAGTGATTGCATAGCGATATACTTGTACTCGGTGAAGATATATGTAATTATACAACAGGGCATAGGTAAAGAAGGAGAAATGTGTTTTAAAATTCAGCAAGCGAAGGGTTGATGACATTATGCATAAGAGCTGAAGTTTTATAATAGCATATGCACGTTGGATGATTTGGTATTGGCAACAGCTGTATAGAGTCAGATCCATTATAATTTCATAAAGCTAGGTTCCCACTGCCGATTAGATAAACTGGATCAAACCCGATCAAATGATCGGGGACTGGTCTGGACAGGAGTGATCGGGGCGATCTACCTTGGTCGGCATCGGTCGGACTCCATACCGGATGAAGTCATTTACCCGATCTGTACCCGATCATCTCGACTTCTACTCGAGTAATACCCGATCGACCCGATCGACCAAAGTACGACCATGACGACCTGGTCGGGTAGAGATCGAGCAGAGGTCCAGTTGGTCGTGTAGAGGTCATGTAGGGATCGTATCTAGGCCGAGATGATCGATCAGAGATCGGAGTGGTTGTTAAGTTGACGTCGTGGAGGAGTCGTAAATGATCTATAGGGGGTAATGTATGATCGAGTAGAGGTCGAGAAGAACTCTGAAGATCTGAAGATCACCCGCGATTACCAGTGATTTGTTGTGCGACCTTCGTATGAATATCGGCGAGAAGAGGTCGCTAGAAATCGTAAACATGTCATAAGTTGTCGTAGGTCTATTGGGAATGGGCCCTGAGGGTGTTGTACATGATCAACAGCCTCTCTACGACTGAAATACAACTGAAAATGGTCGCACGATTGGAAACGATTACCATCGATTACAGAAGACCACCCGCGATTAACAGTGACTTGTCGTGCAACCTTCGTACGAATATCGGCGACCAGAAGTCGGTAGCAATCGTAAACAGGTCTTAAGGGGTCGCAAGGCCTAGTGGGACTGGGTCCATAGACAAACAGAACAACCGCTGATCGGATAACTCGTATACAGGACTGTCACCCTGTATTTTAAGCAGCCGCCTGCCTAAATCGTTAGAGTTCGGTATAGAGGGCTTTGATGTATACTGTAAAGATGCAAAGTGTGTTGTAATACTAGTAACAACAGTAAATCATCTATAAAACGACAATCTAATGCAGGTTCGATTATCGGTACAGTAATTCATTTCAAATGTGCGGTCGGGTCGGTGAATGCATCTAACAAATGGGTGGGTTTTTATTTACTTTCATTCTGCATTGTTTCTGATTGTTTGCGTTCTGCTGGTCTTACATTGGGTAATAAAGAGTTCACCCCTTTTTCTCATGAATATTCATGTACACCATAATGCATGTATATATACTAATTACAAAAGCATCACGAACAAGTGGTTTTTCACCTCCACAAAGCTGTAGAATAAACCTATACGATCCAAGAAGCAAACACTTACAGACCCTGGTCAGACGGCTCCCATACAAAACAATCCGATCGTGGTCAACTCTGTTTGTAAATAATTGAAAACGGTGTTTCTTTCAAGGAAAGGGTACACATGGTTTATCATTCAAATATAATTGTTATATTTTGCTCGTACCATAGATAAACGATAATATTATCATATATATTATTATAGTTCTTATTATCACGGTAACTTTGTCTTGCAATTTGGATGTTTTGACCCTTTCGTCGCCAAATTTCTAAGTGTCGTTTGCAATCCAAATTTGTTTAATCATTCAGTAAAATAAGGAAATGAGATAAATAAATGCAAATTTCAAAGGAATGAAGCACATATATAGAAATAGAGATTGAGACAAATAGTGAAGTCCCTGTTCAGACGCCACCTTGAAAAGGCGGCGTCTGATCAGGGACTGCACTATTTGTCGTGGTGCATATATGCGACTGCGGCGGTGAAAGGGTTAACTCTTCGAAACGAGTATACTGGCATTTGCAGACAGAATAGACACTAACAAAAAGGCTCCTACAGGATCATTCTAAGCAATCTGCATTGTTTTGTATATGAAGACATCCGGAGCGGTTTTTGGCCTTGGTTGGCTTGCCAAGCCGAAGGCCATAGTAGTCATGCCATAATTTCAACCTCTACCCAAACATTTCCGAAGAAAACCGAGTAAAAGTGCGATTTACCGCTTGCACAAAATGCCAATACGCTTAAGCAAATAGATCGGTGAAGTTCCAATTTGTTTAGGCTTCAACATTTAAAGTTTGTTAACATTTACTAATAAAACTTGGTAAAAATGCGATTCTAAGAGTGAAAAAACAATGAGTGGGAGTTTGGCATATAAATGCGTTATTTCATACCTACATATTTCTACGCACAGCATAGTGCACATATATAATGCGAAATTGTACGGAAATGTCCGATTACTTTCAGTAAAGCTTGGTTGAATTGAACGAAATTTATGGAGAGCAATAGATAACGCTAAATGCTATTCATTCCATCTATAGATATTGTTGAGTATTTTTGCGGCCCTGTTGGGTACGTTTAACTCACACCCCTTCCCCAGACTGTTTTTAGAACCAACCTCAGTCAAGAAAACCTGTAGTATATCGCTAGGTAAGCGATTTTATGTAGTTCTGCATAAACAGGATTATCTCCCTTTTTGACTGTTAGTAATAATTAGTTCTGTATCAAAGTAATTTCACTTTTAAACTTAATTTTGTTAGTTTAATACCTTATACAAATTAATCATTTGTATATATTCGAACGTGTGAAGCGGTTGGTCAATCGAAATAGTTAATATGAATAAAAAACTGCTAATATGCTAATTTACTGAACTTACTCAGATTAATGAAAACTATATACAAATGCTTAGACTGGCGCATGCATCGACGATCGCTTCTGGTTATTTTGAGGTAGAAAGCTGTCTTGTAAGTATAGGGCATCGCCAAGCATCCTGAAAACGTTTCTGAATTAATCTATCGAAAAGGAGCAGTAACCATACAAAAGAAGATTTTTAGAATTGTTCAAAAAGGCGCCAGTAGGAGAGAATTAGTTAATTAAACCAAAGGAACTGTCCAACAAGTGTACATATGTTAGAACGTCAGTCAGTCTGATTTTACTTTGTCCACGCGGTTTCTCCAAAATCTTTGGTCAGATTTTCATCGAAACTGTATAGGATTAATCAGCACCGTGCCTATTCATGTTCAAGTTTGATTTGTTACATGAACAATGTTGTCCGCGCTGTTTCTGGTAAACGTTTGGTCATATTTACATGAAACTTCAAGATATTGATTAGCACCATGCCTAGTTGTGCATATCTTTTTCCTGTCCCGGCTCGATGAGTTATGGGACTTTGAATGATTTACATGGAAAATTTTGTCTCTGCGGTTTCTCCAAGTTCTTTGATAGGATTTTCCTGAAACTTCATAGGATTGATCAGCGCCATGCCTAGTTGTGTATATATTATTCCTGTTCCGGTTCAATGATATTCTGCAGAGTTATTGGACTTTGTATTGTTTACATGGAAAATCAAACCCCAAAACTTCTTGAACACACGATAAACCCTTCTTATGCCCAGGCCTACAGCGCCTGCGGCGCTTTGATTGAATTGCCCTGTTGTATGGACTCACCCTTTCCCTGTTAAAATATAGACATCATGAAAACAGTAGAATCTGTCAATAAGAGGTCTAATTTTGGGTCCCTAAGGCAGGTAGTAGCCTAATGTAGGTTATAAGTAATGCAGAAAGTTCCAACAGGAGCTTTCAGCATTATGTTTGCCCTGCATTAAGTAATCACCTGTTTTTAAAATTCCTATGTTCAATAATGACCGGCAGTCTACGACATATTCTACTGTATTACTTAGCTGAGAATTTATACTGGGGATAGGTAAACAGGATTTCTTGGTATTAGTAGAAAGCGTAGAGCCAGATCAGATATATTATAATTCTATAAACAAACAAACAAGACACTGATTAGGCAAGTTAGTACAAGTTATGCAAAGGCGTAAAAAGACGTTTATATGAAGGAAAGGGCTAAACCCATCCCTCGTATTGTCGCCTTTAACACCATTTTTTTAACGTTTTTTGTCTTGCAATTGAGATTTATGAGCTGGATGTCTTACATTATATTTCGATGTCGTATTCAAAGTACAAAACAATTTGGATGCTAGTGAAAGATAGATTTACTAGTCGTCGGATCTGGATCCAAAATATTTGAAATGTAACCATGCAGCCGAACTTTATTTGGCGCCAAAATGGTTACATGCAGACACAATTAATGGTCCTTAATGTTCCTTAATCTGTGTTCTGCTCTAGTTTTACTTACTTCCAGTTTGAGTGCTAATCTACTTCGACTCTAATAAGATTAACCCTTCGTTTGCTATTCACGTCAATATACTTACCTGTAAATAGTGAAGACCCAGATGAGACAACTCCTGCCGGAGCTGTCTCATCAGGATCTGCACTATTTACAAGTTGATTGTGCAACCAGTGCACTCCAGAGCAGTGATTGCACAGCGAAATACTTGTAAACAGTGAAGATAAATGTAATTATAAAACAGGGCATGGGTAAAGAAGGAGAACTGTATTTTAAAATTCAGCAAGAGAAAGGTTAGCACCGGGATACTCGACCTCTCATCCGGGTCAAGAAATTTTTAAATGACAGACAGGCATATTTATGCTATATTTTATATAACGGCATAATTATACAGAACATAACGTTTTGAAATTGGTAATAACTGTAGAGTAATGTCTATTATGAATTCATGAGCAAACAGAGCTCCTATATGCGCCATGTGATCTGTTTCTATTATGCTTGCAAAGGCGCGAAATGATGTGTATATGAAAGACAGGCTTTACTTGACTGAAATGGTAGAATTTAGAAATAAATCAAACTATCCTAATGGGAGACGTCGTCTCATTAACCCTTTCGCTGCCAAACTTTGTCGTCTGCTAACTTTGTCGTCTGCTACAAATTTTCATTATTTTGATTTTCTTCATTTTTGTTTCAAAAAACATAATAACAGTAACAAACAGTTTGGATCCTGATGAGACGCCGAGTTACTCGGCGTCTCATCTGGATCCAAACTGTTTGCAAAGGTATCACAGATCCGGCATTGACAGCGAAAGGGTTAAAAGTCTAAACAAAATATGACAGTCTAACTGATGGGACTTCAAGTTACATACCATGCGGTATTTGTTTTGCACTCGCATCGTAATTACCATAATAGTCTAGAAGTGATCGATATAATTCTTAGCCTTACGTAACATCCGAGTCTCGCTGATATTACTCGAACTGTACTCTGAATGTCTACTAGATCGCCACTCGGAAGCACAGGTGCCCTTCGCATGCCATGCCTTAACAACAACAACAACAACAACTCCATTACAAATACATTAATTTTCTAATCACATGTCATAAGTATCGAAAACATACCAAAATATAGTTTTCTGAACCCCTGAAAAAAAGAAAAAAAGAAAAATGTTTTTTTTTCGCGAACACCCCTCCTCTATATAATAAGTGAAAAGTATTAAACTGGGGCGGAAATCTGATTATTATATTGAGCAGGGGTGTTCACGAAAAAAATCTCTTTTTTGTTATTTCATAGATACTTGTGGCATGTGATTAAAAATAATGTACTTGTGATGGAGCTGTTGTCGTTGTTGAGACATAGCATGCGAAGTGCACCTGTGGTCGGATGTCCTCGTATAATTCCGGCAAGTCGATTTCGCATCGCGCGTTTAAAGTAAAGGATAATGTCGCACTCAGGGTTACATGCCACAACTTAACCCTTCTCTTGCTGAATTTTAAAATACATTTCTCCTTCTTTACCCATGCCCTGTTGTATAATTACATATATCGTCACTGTGTACAAGTACTTTGCTGTGCAAACACTGCTGTGGAGTGCACTTGTTGCACAATCAACTTGTAAATAGTGCAGACCCTTATGAGACAGCTCCTGCAGGAGCTGTCTCATCTGGGTCTTCACTATTTACAGGTAGATTTTTTTCACGCGAATAACAAGCGAATGGTTAAGAATTGTCACGTATGCCACCATATGCTATGTTCTATACGTACTCGCTATTCTATATAACATTCCAAAGCGATTTAACCCTTTCCCTGTTTTATATTTAATGTAAGGCATAGTGGATATTTATTAGTTGATTTTTTATAATGGCATATGTACACGCCACCATTCTTTATAAGCCACCATTCTTCTATTGAACATGGGAGTCTTAAAAACCAGGTGGTTGCTTAGTGCAGGGCAAACGTAATGCAGAAAGCTCCTCTAAGAACACTTGCCTTGCAGATTCATGGTTAAACCTTGTTTTGGTGGCCGTTTAAGACAGGTTCTACTGTATATCATAGGAAAACAAGGCAGAGCCTGGTCAGCAGGCTTCTATAGGAGCCGTCTGATCTGGGTCTATACTCCACCATAAGAAGTATAGCAGACAAACGATACGTTTCAGCAGGCGACGCTACATAACAGTTGTCAAAATTGCGGGATGCTTGTAAAGACAATAATATAGTTTTGAGGTCATCATAGAAATGTTAGGTTAGTTCGATTTACCATTTAAACTCGGCTATTCCGAAAAGGTTCGGTATTGCGACTTAATACTCGGAACAAACAGTAGCCAAGCGCCCATACCAGGCGACACATCGATGTGGGTCCCTAGTGCTTAATCGCACTTCCGTGCCTTTTCCGGAATAAAAGTTCCGAGTTAAATAATTATTATAGTTCTAATCAACTATCGAATGTATGGTTATTTTATTACGAAATCGACGTGCTTACAAGTAATCAGCCAATGTTATGACACTTCTTACATGTCGTCTGCTGCAACATATTCTTTGCAGCTCGTCATTTTATTATTCATATATTTTTATATTAACCCAGTCCATCCTAGACTATCATTAGACCCTACCTCATTGAATTAATATATGGAAAGGGAGTTTAACTAGAGAAATGGAGAAAATAAGAACTTTGTAGTTTGAAACCATTGAGATATTACGTTGTATTACATAATTTATATATACTTTATCACACGACACGACACTTTATCACACGACACTTTATCACAATGGTTTCAAACCATGACTTTCACAGAGGCGTCAAAAGGCGCCAATATGAGGGAATGGGTTAAATATACATAAGGTAACGGGTAAACGGTTAACCCATTTCCTCATATTGACGACTTTTGACGACTCTGTAAAAGTCAATTTGTGAAACCATTGTGATAAATAGAGCATTTGTCCTATAGGAGCAAATGCTCTATTTATCACGGTGATTTCAAACTTACAAATTTCTAAAAGTTTCCTTTTCTCTAGTTAAAGTTCCTTTTTGGTAGATTTATTCAAAGATGTTGTATCTAAAAATAGCATATGAGGTAATGGGTTAAATGATATCGATATCATACTCCTCTACAACAAGTCGCATTATTGGTCTACAAAACAGGTAACAGCTTAATCATGCAAATATCTCCCCGGGGAGAAAGCTCCTTTGTATAAGATAAACGTATATAAATTATGTAATCCAACGTGATACCATTAGATCTGCGAATAGACTGATACAATTCCGGACTATTTTACCCTTAGCGCCATGAATAGTCATGTAACCAATAATGATATCATGGATATTAATTATCTTTATTAAAGTTTTATAGAGCCATATGAACACGTAATGGTTTGGTTATGGAAGAAACTGTGATCAGATTTTTATCATTCCGTGAGCAAATAGAGCAGACCCTGGTCAGACTAATATGACAGAGTCGTCTGATCAGTGTATTTGTTTGCAAACACGTATATATATGCTGTTAAAAAGTGATAGGAAACTGACAAAAACAAGGTAGGTAAAGGTCACGTGATTCATCTCCGTCAAAACTGATTGGAAGCTGTTATTATATCAATAAGTTTTAATGGGCTGATCAAGTGGTAAACTAGTCAAATTCTGGTTGGTGGCTAGAAATACCAGGTAACGTGCATGAAAACGTTCAGCCACCCGCTTCACATAAGGAACTACGTTATGCTGTTTGAAACATATTACAAACATGTTGGATCAAAGATATTCACCAACAAAATCCCAAATGATTATGTACCATGGGGAAATAGATATCTTGCACCTTTCTTTTTGGCATAGCTAAAGTAGTTCAGTCTGCTTTGAGCGTATTTTCTACGGTAAACAACCCACAATGCATCACTGCAACCAAAATGGCGGACGTCCTGCTGTAAGATCTCACACACTAGGCCCTGGAATCTAGTGCATTTCAGCAAAAAAATATAACGATTATGTTCCTAATCAAGTAAGAAAATATATAATTTTCTACCAAATAAAACTTGAATGGCAACACGATGCACGGTGCATTTCGTGGTATTATATTTCGGTTCAGATGTCGACGTACATGAATGCATCGCGGATGCTACAATATTCATGAAGTGGTCATCTGCAGAGATATTCATTAGAGAAAGATTTAACAAAAGCAATAGTTGATATAGCTTCTACTTGTTTGTAGCTCCACAATTCCCATATACCTAGAGTAGCTTTCGGCATAACTTTCACCCTACATTAAGTTGCCACCTGTGTTTACGATCAATAATGGCACCTATCTGAGTATTCGAATAATCCAGTTTTCCCTGTATGCTGGTCCGGAGGCCAAAAACAGTAGCAGCAAAGCTCATTGTCTAGACCATTAAGTCTTTACTCCATAAATAAGCATTTTCACACATTTACAAACAGAGCAGACCCAGTAAAGGTTTTAGTGCTAGTCTCTACAATAAATGCATTGTAATTTAATAACTCATAATACATGGTGTTGTTTATGTTTAATTATTCTTCTGAAACGTATAACTTTAAAACTTATATTAACCCATGTGATACAAACTAAACAGTTTGTAGATACATGTAGTGTTTTGTACAGCAAAATATTATCTGCCTATTTTTTAACTATTACGAAATTAAATCCCGACCCGAATACTAATAGCATAAATTACGCTGTCAACTATCTAAAATATCGGCATTTATAAACTTAATAGCTCAACTCTTATCCCGCTACCCGAGATTTGACTCTCATTTGCAAATATCTCAAATACAAAGGTATACCAAATGAAAAGTAAATTCAATCAGTTGGATTGCTTTGGAACTCTTCTTGTACATGTACTTTAAGTGAGATATAGTGTGTCTATGAATTTCATACTTAGATTGATATCTAAAGACGGATTTGATGGATATTTTCCCTTAGATAGTTCAATAAGTTATAGTCAAGAAAGTCAAAGAAATAAATGTAATAACTAGAGCAAAGAGATCACCGATAAAGTGAGAGGAAGTGAATTAGTAGAACCTACAGCTTTTGAAAGAGTTTTCAAGGGAAATTACCGTACAAGATCACTCATACTATGTTCTAACGCGTTTGATCGAATCGGAACTACCCCAAATAGCGTCAAATACAAGTTTGAGTGGTATCATGTTTAACCCTTTTCTGCATATAAATGTGTTTTTTCACGCATCTGCAAATGGAGTAAGCAAATATCAGACGGCCCCTGTCTGCTCTGTTTGTTAACGGACTTTGAAATATCTAGTTCTTTACTTTCTAAAATGGCTACAATTTTCCATCTTTCATGTTTCGTTACAGTATTTTGTCGATGAATATTCAGTATCAAAAATGGAATAAACAAAGAACAATGAAAGGGTTAACATTGAGATAAGGGTGAATGTATTACACTAAACCCTTTTCACACTTTTAACTATGCTAAAACTCTGATGTACAACACGTTTACTAACCTCGGATCCTTCGAAACATTTAACCCTTCGCTTGCTATTCACGTCAATATACCTACCTGTAAATAGTGAAGACCCAGATGAGACAGCTCCTGCAGGAGCTGTCTCATCAAGGTCTGCACTATTTACAAGTTGGTTGTGCAACCAGTGCACTCCACATGATTGATTGCACAGCGAATATATACAGTTAAGATACATGTAATTATACAACAGGGCATGGGTAAAGAAGGATAAATGTATTTTAAAATTCAGGAAGCGAAGGGTTAAACCCTTACTCCACGGATATGCCTGTAAGAGGTAATGTCATCATGCATTTTAGCTATATCTTTTATAATAACATAATTTATGAGCACGGGAATATTTAACCAAAACCTATTTAACCTATGACCGAAGGGGTCCCTTAAGATCCCTGTACATGTAACAATCAACGTATTAACTACAGGGCATATTGGCAAATCGAACAGTTATAAGTATACTGCCATGCTTCTTTATGTCAGATTCTTAATGAGTTAACATTGTTTGTTATATAAAACTTTTTCGCGCTTTTGCAGAGTAAACCTAGATCAGATAGCTAATGTCGTCTGATCAGGGTCTGCTATATTTGCTTATGAAATTATAATAGATCTCACTCTACAAATTCCACCAATACCACTTTCAGCCTATGTAGATACGCTAATATAAAAATCAACTACAGTAAACCCCCTCTAAACCGGAATTCTAGTCGAGAAGAATTTAGATACGTTTAGGCAAGTGACTGTTTAATGCACGATGAAAGTCATTCAGAAAGCTTCTAGATTATGCATGTTTTTCACCCTACATTAAGCTGTCCATTGTCTCCAAGACCAATGTTTATACTAATTTGAACGTCCGGTTCAGAGAGGTTTGACTGTAGTAGATATTAATGGCATTTTAATTCTTTACATGGGTTTATTTAGAATAACAAAGAAATGGGGACAGCATGACACAGAGCGAACGTAATGTAATATGGTTGAATTGGACAAATTAAGCTTACACCTGTTCTAAAGACAAATTCATATAATTAACTACATTATTGTAATTGTAATTGATTCTACATCTTTTGAAAGACAATTATTGTAGACCCAGACACAGAGATCAAGTAGAAGTCATCTGATCGGGATCTGTTCTGTCTGCTTATGGAAATATATAAATCTGATTCTACAGTTTCTTCCGAGGGCATATAATCATTTTTTATTCATATATCGTTACCGCACTTCAACTATGTTTTACATGAATATTTATGAGATAATGGGTCAAATGGGTCCATGATTACATACGTAGTATGCTATTTGTTAACCCCCTGTAACATATGTTGTAGGCTATTGCATGTTTGCTTTCCCTCTCTGTGATTTTCCTGTGCTCAATAGAAACCAATAATTCAGTGAGGCGAAAACCTAATCTAGTTTGTTTGAAAGTTATGACACCGGGGAGCAAGATTGACATTCATCAGTAATATTCTGTTATGTACATAAAGCAATATGTTGTTATTCAAACTTTGTAATTGAAGGTACATAATTGTGGGTATCATGGCACAATCTGTCTCCATTAAAGCTAAAAGGTGTTACTGAATCAGTGCCATGGGATATATTCCGGAACAGAGGTAATCAAATGTTATCTATCGAATGTGCGCTTATATCGAGTGGATTTGCAATGTTTCAGGACGCGAACCGATTCGAGATGAAAACAAAATATGAGTTGCAACTTCTTGGACTTCTGATATGCATTCTGTGGACTTCCGTAAAAGGAGAAGACGACGAAGTGTAAGTATTTATACCTACCATGCTGTGAAAACAAATATCTGCTCTACTATGTATCTCGTGCCGTTTTGACATTTGTCCGATGTTATCAAGCTTTTCAGAAACTATTGAATATGCCCTTCATATAAACGTGTTTTCACGCATTTGCAAACAGGGTAGATCCAAATCAGACGGCTCCTATAGGAGCCGTCTGATCAGGGTCTGCTCTGTTTGCTAATGGACCTTTAAAGGTGTGTTGCTTTTCTTTCTAAAATGGATACAATGTTTCACCTTCCATATATATGTCATTAAACTATGTTGTCCATGACTTTTTAGTAGGTATTGGAATTTGGAATATACATATAATGTATATTCCAAATTTCAATACCTACTAAATAGTTCTAAGCATTAGAATGAGGTGCGGGAGTAGTGGCACACTAACTTCTATTCTGTTTATTCTGTTCTATTTCTATTCTAGTCCAATGCTTATAATGCTTATCAGCCCTTTCAAAGTTGAATTTCAAAACTTCAATCTGGTAAAGCTTGCCGTGACTATGCAGGGACTTTTGTTTAACCCATTCCCTCATAATGACGACTTTTGACGACTCTGTAAAAGTCACTTTGTGAAACCATTGTGATAAATAGAGCATTTGCTCCTATAGGAGCAAATGCTCTATTTATCACAATGGTTTCAAACTACAAATTTCTAAAATTGTCCCTTTCTCTAGTTAATGCTCCTTTTCGGTAGATTTATTCAAAGAGGTTGTATCTATAAATAGCATATGAGGTAATGGGTTAAAGAAACGTGTATCATCACAAACAATGCAAACCCTGGTGAGAGAGACCCTCTGTGAGATATATGACCTTGGTCTACACTATATGTAAATTATATTCGTGGCTCGTTTCACGCTCTGAAAAGGTTAACCCTTTACCTACTAAATATTCATATAAATGTCTATAACAAATTATGAATAGTAATAGGATGGTGTATTTATAATGACATATAAACACAAGGAATTCTGACCATGACAAGACACATGTGATTTGCTCTGCATGTATCATATGCAATAAGGAAACAAAACAGACACTTATCGGACAACTTCTACTCTGTTTTAAAATGCTTTAACCCTTTCCCAATCATCTGTTTGTTTCAAAGTTCAATACCTACTGAATAAGCATGGTCAAAATAGTTCAAATTAAACCTGGAAAGTTTGTAGTCATATTAGAAAGGTAAAGAAACAGGTTTATCAAATCATTGGTAAATAGAGCAGACCCTGTTCAGACAGCATCCATCCGTCTGATCTAGATCTACTCTGTTTGCAGATGAGTGAAACACTTTATATGAAGGAAAGGGTTAAAATCCCGTCAATATTAGGTAAATGGTTAATTGCTCATCACTTATATACAATAATTACATCGCTTTTGTAGTGGTCAGTGGTCTCCTCAGAGATGTTTTCTGTATATACATGGTTGTTATGGTTACATTGTTGTTGTGATTTGTTTTTGACGTACATGTAGGTCGATGCTCCTGAATGATCTGTTGGAAGGCTACGACAGTAGATTTCCTCCCCATTTTGGAAAATGTAAGTCCACGTTAACCCTTGTTAAGCGTTCTTAACCCTTTCCCCAATTAACCCTTTCCTTGTCCTGTGTTTATTCCCAATTTCAATACCTACTGAATATTTATGTATAAAATACTTATAATATAATTATAATGAAATATGGAAGGTGGAACATAGTACCCTTTTTAGAAAGTGAAGAAACAGATATTTCAAATCCCATCATAAATCAGAGCAGAACCTGATCAGACGGCTCCTAAAGGAACCATCTGATCTGGTTCTAATCTGTTTTTAAATGCGCGAAAACACGTTTATGTGAAGGAAAGGGTTAACCCTTTCGCTGCCAATGCCGGATCTGTTATTACCTATGCAAACAGTTTGGATCCAGATGAGACGCTGAGTAACTCGGCGTCTCATCATGATCCAAACTGTTTGTTTCTGTTACTATGTTTTTGAAACAAAAATGTAGAAAATCAAAAAAAAATGAAAAATTGTAGCAGACGACAAAGTTAGCAGACGACATAATTTGTCAGCGAAAGGGTTAATATGTACATGTATGCATGCATTTTCAGCCCATGTATAATTGTCAAATTAGTTGTTTTGTTTTATAATGTAATGTTTTAAAGAGAATTTAGGCTTAGACAAAAAAAACTGTTTAGGTCGATATAATTCCATAAGCAAACAGAGCAGACCCTGCTGAGACAGCTTCTACAGGAGCTGTCTGATGTAGATCTACTCTGTTTGCTAACGCGTTAAAGGGTATTTATAATTTATTACCGCAGATTCGTCCCTACACATTACAGATTCGTCCCTACATTACAGATTCGTCCCTACACATTACGAAATGTTCGGTACGTACCGTAAAGTGGAAATAAATACCGAAAACCGAACTGTAAGTGAAACAAACCGTGGTACATGTGTACCGTAAGATACCGTTATATTAATATGAAGCACAGGTTTGAACCAGGTCAAAGTGGCTTCTAATCCTTATATTACTGTAACACGTGATGTCTGCTCAAACCTTTATTTCAATCTGTATTTATTTATGCTCGATTTCTTCAAGTATATGAGTATATTAACCATTCTCTTGCTGAATTTTAAAATACATTTCTCCTTCTTCACCCATGTCCTGTTGTAATATTACATATTTCTTCACTGTGTACAAGTATTTCGCTGCGCAATCACTGCTGTGGAGTGCACTGGTTGCACAACCAACTTGTAAATAGTGCAGACCCTGATGAGACAGCTCATACAGGAGCTGTCTCATCAGGGTATTCACTATTTACAGGTATGTATATTGACGTGAATAGCAAGCGAAGGGTTAATCGAATGTCAAATAGATTGGATTCTGACAAGACGCCGAGATGATCCAAGCCAATAACAAATGCGATTCGGGTCGCAGTTAGCGGGAAACTTGTTAAACTAACCCTTTCCTTGTTCTATCATTAGTTCAAATGTCAATACCTACTGAATATTCATGTAAAAATTAAATATATATCAAATATTGAACATTGTAGTCATTTTAGAAAGTAAAGAAACGGTTATTTCAAAGTCCATTAGCAAACAGAGAAGACCCTGATCAGATGACTCCTATACAGCATGAGCCATCTGATCAGGCTCTACTCTGTTTTATATGCGTGAAAACTCGTTTGTATGAAGGAAATGGTTAACTCTTTCCCTGTCACATTTTGTCGTCCGCAAACATTTTCGTTTGCTACAATTTTCACCTTTTCATCTTTATCTTTTTTTCGTCACATTTATAAACAATTTGGATTCTGATGAGATGCAATTTACTTATATCAATTATTTGTGAAGCAATACAACGGTTTCTTTCAATATCATATGGGACTAAATTATCAATATAGAATCACATTTATGTACGCACAGAAATGTGAAGCTATATTGATAGGTTCAGTCCCATATGATATTGAAAGAAACCGTTTTAATTCTACACAAATAGTTGGTATAAGTAAATTACCCACGAAATGTAGGCGCATGATCCGTACATTGTCTGAAATCGGACCAGGAAGTATACTACGTGTACTTGGTTTAACTCTTAACACAATGAATATTCATATTATAAACAATGACATCATGAATATTACTTATATTAACCCTTCGCTTGCTGTATTTTAAAATACATTTCTCCTTCTTTACCCATGCCCTGTTTTATAATTACATATATCTTCACTGTGTACAAGTATTTCGCTCTGCAATCACTGCTGTGGAGTGCACAAGTTGCACAATAAACATGTAAATAGTGCAGACCCTGATGAGACAGCTCCTGCAGGAGCTGTCTCATCTGGGTCTTCACTATTTACAGGTAGCTATATTGACGTGAATAGCAAGCGAAGAGTTAATTGTTATAATAGCACAGGGGTACAGTAATGCATTGCCACGACAGACGCTGTTCAATAATATCTAGGAAAAAGAACAGACCCTGATCAGACGGCTCCTACAGGTGCCGTCTGATCTGAATCTACTCTGTATGCAACGGCGTAGAAAGGCATATTTATGGAGTAAAGGGTTAAGCGACCTTTCACTGCATAAGCATAGTCTTAAAAAGAAGGTTAATACAATACCGAAGGATGTGGGTGTTTTGCACATTGCTTTTGTACATGCACATGTATGTAGGTCAGCTTCCCGTTACAATAAAGTTCAACATATATGATTTTTTAAGCGACCACTTAAAACTGGATTACAGTATGAGGTGCACTATGAGACAAGTGTATTTGTAGAGATTTGCACACATTATAGACCCAGGTCAGCAAATTTGTTAAAGAGATACGGTTTCAGAACAGAACATGCATACTTAGGGTCTAGTTTACTTGACTCTCATCAGTATCCGTTTCTTCTTCTTTTCGATATGGCCAAGGTTTAGATGTTACATGTACCCAGGTGCAACCCCCACCCCACCCCCACAACGTGGCTGCTGCTGTTATAACCTATAACCATCTGTCGACAGAAAAAGTCTGCTCAAACTTGAATCTGATGCAATTTTAACCCTTCGCTTGCTATTCACGTCAATATACCTACCTGCAAATAGTGAAGACCCAGATGAGACAGCTCCTACAGGAGCTGTCTCACCAGGGTCTGCACTATTTACAAGTTGATTGTGCAACCAGTGCACTCCACAGCAGTGATTGCACAGTGAAATACTTGTACACATTGAAGATATATGTAATTATACAACAGGGCATGGGTAAAGAAGGAGAAATGTATTTCAAAATTCAGCAAGCGAAGGGCTACATGTAACTACTTAAGATTCAATCAAGTGTTTGAGGAACAAATGATCGACTACCAAATAGTGTGGGCTCTGATGAGACATCGATTTACACGGCGTCTAGTCTTGGTACAAGTTGTTTGCAAATGCGAGTCAGCTTGCGAATATCAGTATAAGGGCTAATCCCAACATGTATCATTATATGGAGTAGACTAAATCCGAAGATACATTTTCTGGGTCTCGCCATTAATGTATTACATCGGGATTGAGAAGTTTTATTCTTCTTGTTCCATTCAATGAAGGAGCATTTCAGTAGATTTCAAATGTTTGTTGTTGTTTTTCAGCTGGTAAAGAGCGCCAGGTACCCATCGCAATCAACCTATTCGTTAACTCAATATATGACATTAGTGAAGCCAATATGGTAAGCTGCTAAATATAATACACGTATGCATTTGTCTGTAAACATGGTTTGTCTGTCCTCTATTTAGCTCTAAAGTAGGTATTCCATTCATACAACTGAAAGTAAGAGGAACATAATTATAAGAAAACATTCAGTCACACAAAGTTTTATTTAAAAAATATTTCTCCTTCCAAACCCTACATTGATGGTAAGCATGATAACCCGATACCATTTTAATGAGTAGCAGCAACATTGGGTTTGGTTTAGAAATAACTTCAAATAAGATATGTTCATAGATCAATACACACCACATCGTAGAATGTATCTACAACCACGGATTCAGCTGATTTGAATAATGTCCCTTTGTGACACCGTCGTCAGCCCTTGACACTCGCCAAGAGGAATATCCATTAAAAGTAAGAGAAACATACAAATTGAGTCAAATTCGAAACACTTAAAACCCTTCTAAGTTCTAAACCGGAATTCTAGTAGAGACGAATTTAGATACTTTTAGGCAGGTTGCTGCATAATGCAGGATGAAAGTCATGCAGAAAGAAAGCTCCCAGATGAACTTTCTGCATGACTTTCACCCTGCATTAAGCTGCCACCTGTCTCCAAGACTGAACTACATGTATATACTAAATTGAATGTCCAGTTAGAGGGGTTCTACTGTACATGGTTTGCTAAGTACAATACGTTACAATTGTAACACGGGCAGTGTAGGTAGGCAGAACGCCCAACCCTGGCTTCGTCTCGATACCATTCTTACATTATCAGATTTTTAGACATGTTTACTTTTAACACGCTTCGGGGAAATCCGTATTTGAATTATTTTCAAACAATAAACTGAGCATACTAATGCTAATTACACATCAAAGGTTAAACCATATGATTTATTAACATGTGAGTCTGTAAAGGTAGGCGATTACTTAACCCTTTCCCTGTTTGATATTTATTCCAATTTCAATACCTGCTAAATATTCATGGACAAAATAGTTATAAATGAAATATGGAAGGGGGACCATTGCAGCAATTTTAGAAACTAATAAAAAACATGTCTGTAGGCTTCCAATCGGAAAGAGAGCAGTACCTGACCAGATTGCTCCTAAAGAAGCCTTTTGATCTGGGTCTTATGTGTTTGCAAATGTGTGTAAAAGCGTTTGTATGAAGGAAAGGATTTGCAAAAGTAATGCAGAAAGGTTCTATAGGTGATTTCTGCATAGCTTTTATCCCTTTGTCCATTAAGCTTCCATCTGTTTTTAAACATTACGAATGATTCCTTTTTGAGTGGTTGTATAAAAATTGTTTTTAGGATTATTCCATGAGTATGTTTCTGCGTGAGAGATGGGTAGACGACCGCCTGGGCTACAACACTTCCCTTAATCTCTCGAGACTCGAACTCGGTGAAGACTTTCTTCAGAAGATCTGGCGGCCGGACGTGTACATATTGAATGAGAAGAAATCTCGGTTCCACCTTGTGACCCTGCCCAACACCATGGTCCATGTGTACCCAGACGGCACCGTACAGATAAGTATGAGGTACATGAGAAACAAACAGTAGGCGAGGGTATTCTAGAAATATACAGTAGAACCTGCACTAAGTGATCATTCATTTATAGAACATAGAAGTCATAAAACAGATTGGTTGTTTAATGCAGGGCAAAAGTAATGCAGAAAGCTCCTATGGAAGCTTTCATCGTTACTTTCGACCTGTATAAAGCTACCACCTGTTTCTCAGACCCATGGTTTGACCTCATTTTGATGACCGCTTAAGACAGGCTCTACAGTATTCATATTCAGTATTCCTCGGAATAGCTACTGAAACATCCATAGCAGACCCATATGCATTGTTTACCTATATCTACCTTTAAAATGTATATGCAATAAAAGAAAATGTGCCCATGGGATACGGATGCCCCCGCCAGGAAAATGCAATCAAAGTGTCGGCAAGCAGGAAGTAGGTGAACGACATACCTGAAAAGGGGAAACACGGTACTACTCACTATGATTATGCTTCAGACGCAATACCAAATCATTCCGGCATACACAACCCAAGAAATATATGACGATTTTTTTTGTCATTAAACAATCACCAAAATTCAATCAAAGTGTCGGCAAACAGGAAGTAGATGAATGACAGACCTGAAAAGGAGAGACACGGTACAACTCAGTATGATAATGCTTCAGACCAAATATCAAATAATTCCAGCATAAACAAGCGAAGAAAGCTTTGATGAAAATTTTACAGGACGGACGTACAGACCTACGGACAAGGTTAAAACTTAATGCCCCCGTCGCCTAAAGGCGGGGGGGGGGGGGCATAAAAACACATACCTCATTCGTATGCCTTTTGACACTTTTTCAAACAGAGTACATGAACGTCAGGCGACTATTGTAGGAGCCGTCTGATTAGGGTCTGTAAATCCGTAGATTCTGCCACGGCAAAACAAATCCATTGTTCATAAGATCAATATAAAACATCAGCCAACTAATAGTCTTAGTCATCATTTCCTATATGAATTGTCATTAGATAAATGGTTACACTACCATATAGAGTATTCTCTAAATACATATATACATTATACGTCTTACAATTAATTCTTCCAAGTTCATTTAAAAAAGTCTCGACATCTACCATTCCAGAAAAAAAGAATTGCATGTATTCTTAAAACAGTCAATAATTATTTGATTTAACCCATTACCTCCTATGCCTGACTTAACAGACGTTTATAAACAGCTTAGATCCAGGAGAGACATTGAGTAAGCCCGTGTCTCATCAAGATCCACAATTTTTGACTCTCAGACAATAGTTTCTCACACTCAAGTTAATTACAATGTAGGCTTAAATAACAAATTATAGCAAATCAGAGTGCTACCATGCAATATTTTATTCAGCACAAGGGTTAATTGAATCGAAAACATAAATGCATGGCATGAGCACGTGTTTCCATAATGAAAATTGTTTTCCATGCATGCCGGTGTCATGTTTTCTTCGTTTGTTTAATTAATCTATTGACTAAATAATTTGACGTTAATGTTTATTATCGGGTGTGGTTAAATGTGTTTATTTGATATTAACCCTTAGCCTACTATGAAAATGAGGTCTGCTTAAGTCCCGTTCTCTTGCCGTTTGCCATTACTTCTTGTCACAGTGTGTAGGTTCATCATCACTTGTACGGCCTTGCTGTATAAGCGCGCTTTTATGGCGACGTGGTAGAGTGCATGACTGCGAACCTGGCGACCCGGCTTCGATCCCCGGTCTAAGCGGGTATGTTTCTTTATAAGAACACCCGGTTACATTCTGATTCGTTAAAGCTTTTGAGATTATATTTACAGAGTGTTAAACAGCCTGGATTCCGATGAGACGCCGTACAGGCGAACGGTTTAATCTCGAATAAGTTCACGTACACGTAAAGTACACGTATTCTTGTTTCAAGACACTATTAAATAGATCTATAAATCTGGGACTTTAAGGCAGATCGTAGCTTAAGGCAGATCGGAAGTTATACAGAAACGTTCTGTATTACTGTTGCACTACATTAAATGTTTTTAAGACATTTAAATAGTCGCCTAAGACAGGTTTAACTTGCACTGTGGTCTCTATAGAGTGGTTCTACAGTATGATATGACGCCAAATTTGTCAGTCTAGCTGATACGACCACGGAAATTGAAGTCTAATTCTATGTTGTTAAACATGCGATAACTTAATACAGGACCAACGTTATGCAGAAAACTGTCTGTATTAAACTCGCCCTGCATTAACCCATTACCTCATAGACTAATTTTAGATACAGCCACTTTGAATAAATCTACCGAAAATGAGCATTAAGTAGAGAAAAGTAAAATTTTAGAAGTTTGTAGTTTGAAACCATTGTGATAAATAAAGCATTTGCTCATATAGAAGCAAATGCTCTATTCATCACAATGGTTTCACAAGGTGACTTTTACCGAGTCGTCAAAAGTCGTCAATATGAGGGATAGTGTTAAGGAAATACCGGTTTTTACAGACTCTGGATTGCATGGACTTAACTTGCATTTGAAAGTTTTAATCGTATATTGCTATTAACTCTTTGACTATGAAGCACTTGCAAACAGTGTAGACCCATACCACAGGGCTCCAATGTCTGCATTGAAGAATGTCATTCAAAGTCCTCTAGCAAATTTAAGCCTGTCATACTGGTTGAACTATATAGTTAAACACTGATGGGCTATTCCATTCTGATAATTCAGTTTTGAAAGGCTTCATACTACAGCTTGAAAAAAACGCAGTGTCATACTGTGGGATATTTGTTAATGGTATGCGTCATTATCTCCTTATATCAGGGATACCATGTAGGAGATAACCACCCTTATGACTATCTGTTATATTGTTTTATATTGGCAGTAAGAACAGGAGAAATGTTGACCGTGGAATAAACTGAAGAATCAGATCTTTATTACCCCGTTAGAATACGGACCAAGATAAAACAAATCTCTTATAGGAACTGTCTGATCTGGTCCTACCCTGTGTGCAAATGTATACAAATGCGTGTCATAAAATTAAAGTCTAAACTGCAGTAATTGTTTGCCAATTTGTACTTTCAACATTTGTTCAGAAAGCCCGAAAATGCACACTCTTTAAAGTTATGAAGTACATATTAGGGGTGTTACCATATCTTAACCCTTGACCTGATGAATAATTAATTTATGGATATTAATTAAACAAAAAATGTATCAAAATATATGACTGAAGAATATGGATTTTATGACAAACAATGCAGACCCTTTGATCTGGATCAACTTTGTTTGTAAAGGCCTTATATATTCGTTCCTGCACATGAAGCGTAGACCCTTGTAATGAATACGGGTATAAGTATTTGTTTTGTACACAAACAAACTATAGCTGGTGAGCGATCCACCCGTAATGTGCAAAACCCAACCAGACTGGCAGTGACACGCGTCTTTAATCCACTTGTCACACCAGGGACCTCAGAGTCTTCAGTCAATGGTATACAGTTGAACTACAATATCTCAAGTGACATACAGATCACTTCGAGGGTACAAAGGTTCGACCAATTTCTAAATCTGAACAATTTATCAAGTTTACAGCTTAAAGCAGGTTTAAATTTATGCTGAAAATTTCGACCTGTATTAAGCTGCCACATGTGTTTCTAGACAATTCTGTGCTGTAAATTTGGAACGAGCGAACTTTTACTTCGAGTTACCCTAAGTTCAATTAATCCGAGTTCGACATATTGAGGTTTACTGTATCAAAAATCTTGAACAATCCGGAAGTACGTTAGACAGGCAGTAGATTAGAGTTCGCACTGGCATCACGTTTAAAGCGGGGCGAGGATCTGTCGCGATTCTGTGATAGGCAAACATGTAGGATCCAGATGAGACGCCGAGTAACCCTTTATGACACGTATCTTTAAACCTAATACTCTGATTTAATCTGAATGTTGGGTCATCTGCAAACAACCTGAATTCAGGTGAGACGCCGAGTAACTCGGCCAACATGGAACAAATATGCTAGGCAGTAGTTAAAATCGCACCAGCTCCCAAATCAAGCATACATGTTTGTTTCACAGCCAGGTTAGTGTTTTTTGCGGACGATTAAGGGACATCCAATAACCTTAGCCCTTGTGCTGCTGAATAATTAAAACCGGATCCTCATTTTCTGAGTATTATTTAAGCGAAAGGTTGTATCAAACTTTATCACTGAAGAAAAGAATGTGTAAGACAGACAGTGCGGATCCCTTGGAATCCCTTTGATCTTGGTGTACACAGTTTACAAAGGTCTTATATAATCGGTTTTAGCATATTAACCCTCCGCTCGCTATTCACGTCAATATACCTACCTGTAAATAGTGAAGACCCAGATCATCAGTGTCTGCACTATTTACAAGTTGATTGTGCAACCAGTGCACTCCACAGCAGTGATTGCACAGTGAAATACGTGTGTACAGTGAATATAATTATATGTAATTACATGTATACAACAAGGCATGAGGTAAGAAGGAGAAATGTATTTTAAAATTCAGCAAGAGAAGGGTTAAGAGTTAAAACCTCTCCAAAAGCTCTTTATTTTGTATTCTTGCCAGATGAGTTAACCCTTTATTCCATGAATATTTGTTAAGAAATATTGAATATATAAATATTAATTAAGTTGATATCTATTATAGCATTATTAACAATGTATTGTTTAACCATGACAGAAACTGGATTTGTATTTATAATATTTCATAAGCAAACAGAGCAGACTCTGATCAGACGGCTCATATTACAGCCGTCTGATCTGGGTATATTCTGTTTGCAAAGGGGTAGAAGGGTGCATTTATGGAGTAAATGGTGAAAGCGGTTTTAACCATTAGTTCGTCCATCGCGACCTAACTGATATTTTACGAACAGCTGAGATGAGACGCCTTATCTCATCAGGATCCAAGTTCTTTGACAATTTGGTCAACAGTTTTAAAGTGTTAAAATCCAACGACTATTTCTATTTCAGAGTGACGGGAACTTTTGACTGTCAGATGTACCTGCAGAAGTACCCGTTTGATACACAGACATGCTACCTTGATCTAGAAAGCTGTGAGTATGCTTGGGAAAGTAGTATATTAAAATCCAGGAACCTCGTTAACATTTATAAAGAGTTCATGACTTCGTGAATATCTATTCTTGCACAAAACGTGCTGTTTTAGTCCCGCTAGACCATGTATTAACAAGGCGATTTTCGTGCTCACGCGCTGTTGTTGACCGGTCTTAATTATACCTATTCGGGGCCTAAGGTAAACAATGGACGCGAATGCTATGTTGAACCGCAAATTTCACGCCACCCATTTTTCACACGTGTGAAAAATGGGTTGACGCATTTTTCACACGCGTGAAATTTGCGGCCCCATTTTTCACATATGTGAAAAATGGGGCCCCATTTTTCACAAAACCCTGCTGTGAAAAATGCGGTAGCACTTTAACCCCATTTTTTGAAGACCTACTAATACCAACGCATATTTCACATATATGTCAATAGATGGTTTTGCTATTGTTGATACGAGAGATCTTAAACAGACATCAGGACATTGAATTAGTATCGGATAGGATAGTTTTGTCCCTGAATTATATTTATGACAGTAATATCCCCTGAGTCGACCCTCGTTATCTCGAACTTGGGTCAGTCGAACTTCTGCTTATGCCGAAATCCACGAAAGTCACTGCAAATTGAGCTGTTATTTGAATTGCAAGCAATTCTGATCCAGACCAGATACAGAGCTACTCGGCGTCTTGTCTGTATGTAAACTGCTTGGGATTCTGTTTTCATTTTCAACAATGCAAATGAAGCATGTGTATTTGACCAAAAAGAAATTTTAAAAAGTAATGCGGTACCCGTGTATTGTGTGAAGAAAGATCATTTATCTCTGAGTTCTTTAAAGTCGAACTAATATTGATGTTCGCAAATAGTTCAAGCTAATGAGTGTCGACTGTACTTTAGTATATGGTAACAGAAATTATGATTTAAGGAATTATCCAATTACCGAAATTAAAACCGACGTAGATGATAAGAATGTTTTGTAAATATACATATATAAAATATGACAGGGCACTGAGAATAAACTGAGAGTATACTGAAATGAAAACAAGGTTAAATTAGAGTAAACTGACAGTCTACGGTAGAATAGCTTTTAGTAATATGTCTTACTAATGAATTAATGAAGATGGTATTTTTAGCTCACCAGAGCACAAAGTGCTCAGTGTTAGCTTTTGTGATTGCCTGATGTCCGTAGTCCGTCGGCGTGCGTCGTGCTTCGTCCGTCGTTCGTCGTCCGTCGTCAACAATTTGAACCTTTAAAATTCTTCTCCTCTGAATCTACAGGGGTCTCAGCTTTCATCTTTGGCACATAGCATCATCTGTAGGTCCTCTACAAAAGTTATATAAATTATGTCCCTGGGGTCAAAATTGGCCCCGCCCCAGGGGTGCATTGTTTTCTATAGTAACATATAGTGAAAACTTTGAATATCATCTCCTCTGAAACAGGAAGGTTCTCAGATTTCATATTTGGGACCTAGCATCATGTGCAGGTCCTCTACAAAAGTTATATAAATTATGCTCCTGTGGTCAAAATTGGCTACACCCCAGGGTGGACAGTTTTCTAGCAAACTTATAGCTGACTGCGTTTTAAGCATCTTCTCATTACTCATAAATAGGTCATCCAGTCAAGCAGTAGAGAGAGATGACCAGTGGCTATTTTTAGTGCACCTGTATCTGGTGCAGGAGCTCTGTCTTGACCATTTGCCTGTTCTATGTTTATTATTAATTTGAATGCCTACTGCATATTCATGAACAAAATAGTAAAAATGAAGTATGGAAGATGAAACATTGTAGCCATTTTTTTTCAAATTTCACAACCTACTGAATATTCATCTACAAAATAATTATAATGAAATATAGTAGGTGGAACATTGTAGCCAGTTTAGAATCTTAAGGAACAGATGTATCAAATTCCATTAACAAACAGAGCAGGGCCTGATCAGATGGCTCCTATAGGAGGCATCTGATCTGGGTCTACTCTGTTTTCTAATGTGTGTAAACACGTTTATATGAGGGAAGGGTTAATTAATAATAGTGATTGGCATTATGATATTATTATAACCTGCCCTGCAGTTCAGAAGAAGGGTAAATCATTTAAAGACTCCAGAATGCCAAATTAAAGGTTTTAAATAAATTATGAAATATTTTTTAACATGAAATTGTATTACTTGAAACTATTAAGTTAATTTGTGAAATGATATTATGTAATCATTTATAATAATATTCAAATGCAAAAAATCAGTTTGGAATGCTAGGGTACACATATCCGTTCAGAAGAACAGTTGATCGCCTTTAGTCAGAACTTTGTATGGTCTTGTTTAAAATTATGCCCCTGTGGTTAAAATTGGCCCCACCTGAGGGGTGGTCAGTTTTCAATAGAAATATATAGTAAAAACATTGAAAATCTTCTCTGAAACTGGAAGGTTCATACCTTTCATATTTGGCACATAGCTTCATGTTCAGGTCCTCTAAAAATGTTATATAAATTATGCCCCTGTGGTCAAAATTGGCCCTGCCCAAGGAGTAGCCAGCTTTCAATAGAAACATATAGTGAACATTTTGAAAATCTTCTCCTCTGATTGTCTGGTGAGCGCTTCAGGGCCATTCCGGCCCTCTTGTTTTGAAATGCTGTGATGTGGCGAAATAAATTATTATTCTTCTTATTATTATTATTATTATTGTTATTATTATTATTATCATTATTATCATTATTATAAAATATGATAATAAAACAAAACAATGTAATAAGCATGATATTTTCCATCATTGGATTGTCAGGTTACTGTCTGTTCACTCTCAGTAATGTGTCAAATTATTTTCAGTAAACTCTCATTGTACTGTCAGACTAAAGCCAATTAACTGGCAGTACGTGAGGGTGACAACTTTAAACAACGTTGCTTGTGTTATTGATTCGGTGCCAGATAAGCACAACCGGATAGGCAGTACGCGTATATTTATAGAATGTCATAAAAGGTCATGACTCACTGTTCGAAAAAAAACGAAGCCAATTTTGGCCCATTAATAAACATTTTGGTGTCATGTTTTTGCGCGTCGTGTCTATTGCCATTAGATCTAATGAATGATGCGATTGGTTTGATGCTGCAAATGTATGGTGCACCATAACAGTCATCACACGTGAGGTAGCGGAGGTAGCGTGCGTTATTTTTGGGCCGAAAAAACCCTTGTCTGAGCCGATTTTGGCAGCTGATAAAACGCCCATTTATATACCTACGACCATCATACTGGCCCACTTCACAGACTGGCATAGAGTCATTATTACCCTAACTATTCAAATAATTTGCTTTATATAGATCCAAGTTATGGAACGCCAACATCGCCAATACGTTTTATTACGCTACATGAGTCGAAAGGATATAAGGATTTTCAGAACAATCAATGCGGGCATTTTTCTTCAATGGTTTTCCTAAATTGCTGAACATTCTAAAATAAACTTCTACTTTCGGTTTACATGTCTGCGTTGATCTCTTTTAAAACAAAGTTGTGATCTGGAAACATAGTGCAGAGTCGGAGAAAGAATTTTTCCCTCTCTCTCAAATTATTGCCGAAAGATGGCGTGTCAAGTCCGATACAACATATGTGAGCATATTTGTTGTCGCAATATACGATATTATCACGTATGATATACTATTTACGTACTATACATATACGTACACTATACGATACGATAGGAACGATTCCTTGCATTATCATAACCTTAAGTAAAGAACAACTCTTTCTTTCATCAGATACATGTAATACATATAATTACATAAAGTATTAATCAAATATCCCATAAAATGGAAATAGTACCCATTATATTAACCGTGAGATATATAACATATTCGCATGAAAGATATACACATGATATAAGATTTGACATATTGTCGCCAAAATACCCTTAAAAGCACCATAACCTTCGTCACATATTGTCGCCGGCGACAATTTGTGCAGTTCAGCAGTAATATGTGCCGAAAACTTCGGGACATATTAACGCCGGCGACAATATGTTCCATCTGTTTCAGCAGAGATGGTCGCCGGCGAAAATATGTACAGCGGCGACAATATGTGCCGCAACACGGGGACATCAAATGCATATCAAATATGTGGACACTAAAGGATTAACAAGGAACTCCAATATACGTTTTACCCACGTGACCCATAATTATATTTTAATCAAATAAGTATGTTGAGCAAGCACCCAAATCAACTTCTGAGTTGTACTACAAATCTGGCATTTCGATTCCTGCGACCTTGATCTATAACCGAAATGACCAAAGAAATTGGTCAAATTCAATATATTTTCACGTATGTGAAAAATGCGTCGCGTGTTTTGAAGTGAATATTTGAGCACATCTTCTCGACGCATTTTTCACATACGTGAAAAATGCGTCAGGCTTTGAAGGGGGGTATAGGAGCATAACGCAATTTTCACAAATTATGTGAAATATGGGGCCGCAAATTTCACACGTGTGAAAAATGGGTGGCGTGAAATTTGCGGTTCAACAATGCTATATAGCGTTTTGGCCTAAGCTAGGTGAACGCCGGATGCGAGCACATCATGGGCGCCGACAATGAACTGTTTTTGTGATAGACAAATTGAATGAAGTTCCGTGTAAACGGTATTTGATACAATTATGAATTGACGTCAGAAAGAAAACAGTGGCCCGGAAACAGCATAAATCGAACGAAGTTTCAAAGAAGTGTATAGTTTTGCTGCCGTAGTTTCGCTTGTATTTGGAAGAATTAAATTGATGCAGGAAAGCAGACATTGGTTTTATGCAAGAATAGCGTTAATACACGTTAGTACACGTTTGTTCTCGGGATTGTTGTTGCCCTCGCGCTTCGGGCTCGGGCCAGCAACAGTCCCTCGGGACACTGCAGATGTTATTGCCCGAACAAACGTGTATTAACCCTCTATTGAGATATTACTTTATAGATGGCCAATTAAAAAGAGGTTGGATTCTGATAGAAACTTGTAGCAGATCAGCGTTTGATAAAATTTATTATTTTTCGTATGGATAATGAAACCTGAGTTCAGTAACCAAGCGATTAGAGATCTAAACTGTAACAAAACTGTTTGACTCATGAATAGTTTACAGTTGAACGTATCTTAACCATTACCTCAAAGGCTATTTTCAGATCCAACCTCTTTGAATAAATCTACCGAAAAGGAGCATCTATAAGATTTGTTTTAAGCGACCAACAAAAAAACATGTCTAATTGTAGGAACTTTCTGCATTACATTTGCCCTGCATAAGCAATCACGTGATTTTAAACACTCCTATACTCAATAAATTAATGACTGCTTAAGCCAGATTCTACTGCATGCTACATGTATAATCAAACAGATCAGATCCTGGTCAGACGGTTCCCACGTCAGCCGTCTGTACTGGGTCTACTCTATTTCCAAGGACGTGAAATGCGTATCAACTGAATAAAGGGTTTTAAATAAACTATTTTTATAAATATAATAAATATAAATAAATAAATAAAAAATAAAAAATATAATAAATATATATTTTTTTTATTAAACTATTTCCCTAACATGGCCGTTGGTACCGTGGGGCGAAATAATCGCCTAGTTTCATTTGAAGTAGAATCGAAAAATAGAAGGTATTGAGATTCAAATGAGAAACTATATAGCTTGGATTCTCATGAGACGTCGATTTTAATCGGTGTTTCATATGGATTGAAGCTGTTTGCAAATGACACACTTAGCAGGGGATGTGTTCATTGATCGTTTGTAGTGATATACATGTATATAGCCCGAGTTACTAGAAAACATATTTCAATCGTTAACATCTTATTGGGAAATCTGTGAAAACATTTGAAAACAATATCAGATATCCAGATAAGATGCGTAAGTTAAAACATTTTCAAGGATAACTCCTTTATTTCTCAACCAAACCCTTTACATTGACCACTCTGAGTTCGTTCTCAAGTTTTTGATTGGTCAGATTTGAGCCTTTGGCTCAAAATCTGACCAATCAAAAGCTTGAGAACTCAAATCTGACCAATCAAAAGCTTGAGAACAATCTACCCTTGTTTCAAAGACGTGGAAAAGCGTGTGTACGAGGGAAATCATTAAATATGAATTGGACGAACTTAAATGCAATCAAACAGTTTCCTACAGGTTAAAGATTTTATGGAGGTTGGACCTTATTCTGATTAAGTTTTCTAATGGCAATACTTCTGCCTTTAGGATAATACACTGTCTTCCTAAAGCAGAAATAGGAAGCAAATTGAAGTTTGTGTTAATTTACGTTCCATACCTCTCCCAGTATATTTGATTTTGACATAAGCTATGATTGATTGCAGATTCTAAAAGCACAGAAACATTGATTTTTATATGGAACGACAGCCCGGTGACGGTCGCGGACGGGATATCGTTCCCACAGTTCGTCCTTGAAGAAACATCTTCCTATAACTGCGACAAGGATTACTATGGAAGTAAGTTTTGATTTTATTTATTCACATTTTTTTTTCAATTTATTATTCTATTTTCAGGTATGATGCCCAAACATATTCCCAAACTTAGTGTCGTGGTTTCCGTCTTCTATTCAATAAGTAGGCTATGAACTAATGTTTACAAATATGGTTGCTCAGTTCCACACTTCTACCGTGGTGAACAAAAATACATATGTTTAACATTATATTTGCTAAGTTCCACAATTCTAGCCAAAAAAACCCAACTTATTTTTGATTATGGTTGCTGTGTTCCATTCTTAAATGTGCTCGAACCAAGCAAACATGCTTGCTAGTTCTTTTAGTTTTGAATTTGGTATTGTGCTGCTTCATTCCAAGAAAAATATTATCCCCCGACCCCCCCCCCCCCTCCCCCCTCCCCAAGGTATGGGCGGAATTTATACAGAAAGCTCTCACAGGAACATTCGTTCTGCCTTTATCAGCCGTGTCATTTATTTTCCTAATGCTAACCCTATCATTCGCATGAGCGCCCTTTCACACGTTTGCAGGCATGGTAGATCGTTTGATCAGGATCTGCTCTATTAACTAAAAATGAATTAAATAATATAGATTTTGTATAAGACAGTACTCAAGATATGAAGGCATACTAAACCTGTCAAATATGTAAACATATAGGGCAACTCAATAAACCATAAATACAAACTATAGTGGGACTAGATCAAATTTCTGTTTTGTCCGCAAAAAACACTAGGAGAAACAAACGACCAAAAGGTGGACAGTGGAAAAAATCACTACGCACTGTTCGTCTGATTCAATGCCTCAACTCAAAGTAATATTTTTTTGTACTACAACACACGATGTTATGTTTGATGAAGCCTTAAACAAACAGGAAATACGAGTTAGTATTTTCACAGTTTCTGTTGTCGTATTGAAAGTAATCCGTTAATATGACAGTCACCATACTGTTTACTGGATGATTTATGTTGATATCCTTGAACTGTTCCAAATGTCAAAGACGGTCCCTTTTTGGTAGAGCTAAAGGGAGATAACTGAAAAATATATTTCATTGCATGATTTGTCTGTTTCATATTGCCAGTACTCTACCCTTGTGTCGGTATCAAGTTTGTCCTGCGACGTAACTTTTCCTACCACCTGACTCAGATCTACGTGCCAAGTATGCTGATTGTGTTACTGTCCTGGCTCAGTTTCTGGCTGGACGTGGAGTCTGTACCAGCTCGAATCTCCCTGGGACTACTGACCGTGCTGACCATGACAACACAAAGTTCCGGTGCTAGGGCCTCACTGCCCAAGGTGTCTTACGTAAAGGTAGGCGAATGAACCATTCAAAATAATAGCCCATTCCCTCATATAGACTATTTTTGACGCATTTGCAAACCGAGTAAACTGAGAGCAGACAGCTCCTATAGCAACTCTCTGGCGAGGCTCTGTTTTGTCTGCATATCAATCAAATAATCATTTAATTTACAGTAGAGTATACAAAGAGTTGTCATTCATTTTAAAAACAATATATATGATACAAAAATGACTTACCATCAGCTTCTCAACTTAACGAGATATATTTTTTTGCTAGATTTCTTACAATTGTCATGTTCCTACTGACATGAGATTTCGACCAGGTACCTTTTCAAATATTTAGATCGTAGTTCTAAGTATTGTTACAAATTAAAAAGAAATGAAATTCATTTCATATCATACCTGAATTATGTCTCCCCCCCCCCCATATTTATATGGGGGAGACATATTGTTTTCGTGAGAGTTGTCTGTCTGTCTGTCCGTCTGTCCGTCTGTCTGTCTGTCCGTCACACTTTTTGTCCGGACGATAACTTCAATATGCCTGAAGCCAGTTAATTGAAACTTCATGTATGGAAATAGCATAATGCGAGGAAGTGTCAAACACAATGTCCATAACTCTGGCTTCACTAATATAGGAGTTATTGCCCCTTGTAAAAAAAATTCACACTTTTTCATCCGGACGATAACTTCAATATGCCTGATGCCAGTTGATTGAAACTTCATATATGAAAAGAGCATAATCAGAGGAAGTGTCATGCACAAGGTCCATAACTCTGGCTTCACTAATATAGGAGTTATTGCCCCTTGTAAAAAATACACACTTTTTTGTCCGGACGATAACTCCTATATGGCTCATGCCATTGGATTGAAACTTGATATATGGAAAGAGCATAATCAGAGGAATTGTCATACACAAGGTCCATAACTCTGGCTTCATTAAAAATGGAGTTATTGCCCTTGTAATTTTTTCAACAAATAGTTTGTCCGGGCGATAACTCCTATATGGCTTATGCCATTGGATTGAAACTTCATACATGGAAAGACTTTGACAAGAGAAAGTGTCATGCTCAAGGTCCATAATTCTGGCTTCACTAATATTGGTGTTATTGCCCATTGTAAAAAAACACAATTGTTTGTCAGGATGATAACTCCTATATGGCACATGCCATTGGAGTGAAACTTCATACATGGATTGATCATGATAAGAGAAAGTGTCATGCATAAAGTCCTTAACTCTGGCTTCAATAAATTGAGAGTTATTGCCCCTTTTACATTTGTTTAACGCTTTCTTGTCCGGACGATAACTCCTACATGGCTCTTGCCATTGTATTGAAACTTTATACATGGAAAGAGCATGATGAGAGAAAGTGTCATGAACAAGGGCCATAACTCTGGCTGCAATACTTTTGGAGTTATTGCCCTTTGTTACATTTTTTATCGGATCAATAACTCCTGTTCGACTGATGCTATTGAATGAAATTTCATTTATGGAAAGAGCATGATGAAAGTAAGCATCATGCACAAGGGCCATAACTCTGGTATCAATATTTTTGAAGTTATTAGCTGTTATCATTTTCTTCTTGAAAAATGTGGTGTGGAAAGCGCATAATGAGGGGAAGTATCAATCATCAAGTCCATAACATTTTTAGTGATTTCCCTTTACATATTGTTTTTATTAGAGGGGAGACATCCGTTTTTGTGACAAAAACCTCTAGTTACAGTTTGTACAAGTACATGTACTTTCGCTTCTCTGTAAATTTTGATATATGCCAGTCTCAATTAGTATTATGGAGTTATATAGATTTGATTCAACAGTTTCGATCGTGGCCAAAATTCCTTGTGTTCATAAATTATCTAATTAATTTTAATGATATCATTATTTCTTACGTTATTATTCTTGAAGAAAATGGTTGATTGTTCACGTGATTTTACATGTATGGGTATAAGAACACATAATATGTAGTATTTTGTATGTAGGTTTTATACAAAGGGTTGTTATAGTAATTGTGATAGTGGGCCATAAACCCTATCCCGCTAAACAAATAACGTCTGGTCAACTCTGGAAATAACGTAATTTTGACAACTTCCGATTCGGCCAACCACTTCCCGAAGGCCGTTTTAAGTACCAATTGTTTTTCTTTTTCTTTTTCGTCAAGTTATTTATCTGTTATCTCTCGCGCACACGGTTTCTAAATGTCATCTAAGTTGTGGTAATTAGATCTGGTAGTTCACAATTAACCCTTTTTATATTTTTATACATAACGTTTTCGTCTCGCAATTAGCTACATGTACCGTATGTGTTTAACCATTTCACTGTTCTTTGTTTATTCCAAACTCCAGTGCCTACTGAACATTCATGGACAAAATAGTTATAATGAAATATGGAAAGTGGAACACTGTAGCAATTTTAAATATTAAAGAAACATATTTATCAGATTCCATTAGCAAACAGAACAGACCAAATAAAAAGGTTGTTTCCATGCTCTGGATGATTCATTGTATTTGATTTCCATTACTCAGAGCGATGAATTTTTTTACCTGTGTAATTTTCGGAAGTATCACACTTCCTTCGTCGGCACTGACTATTCGAATGTTTTTTTAACACTGCAATAACAACGGACACTCTATCAAAACAGACAACACAAAAATATTGACCAGCGAGAACATTTTAATAAAAAGAAAAGTGAAAGAAGCCATCGAGATCAGACAGCGGAAACCATCACTCAACAGGGACGAGGGCCTGGAGTTACCCTCCGTCTGCACGCCTCTCATCAAGTCAGGTGACCAAACCAGGTCACCTGACAAGCACTAGTCGAACAGTCAGTGCCGACGAAGGCAGTGTGATACATCCGAAAATTACACAGGTAAAAACATTTCACCGCTCTGTGTAATGGAAATCAAATACAAAGAACAGACCACGTTAAGCCGCCTGATCTGGGTCTACTCAGTTTGAAAATGCGTAAAACAGGTTTATATGAAGGAAGGGGTTACAGCCATCCAATAATATTGATGAACTGGATGTTTTTAAAAGGTTACTGTCTAATATTTTACCTGATATAGACATCTTGCATTGCCTTTTCAAACAGAAGGGACAAGGGTCAGACAGTTGTCTGGGCAAGGTCTGCTCTGTTTGCTTATGAAAATATTTAGATGCGATTATACACTTGATTCCAAGTCCAATACTCCATATGCCATACTAAAATTAATCTACTTGATAATTAACCCTTCGCTTGCTATTCACGTCAATATACCTACCTGTAAATAGTGAAGACCCAGATGAGACAGCTCCTGTAGGAGCTGTCTCATCAGGGTCTGCACTATTTACAAGTTGATTGTGCAACCAGTGCACTCCACGGCAGTGATTGCACAGCGAAATACTTGTACACAGTGAAGATATATGTAATTATACAACAGGGCATGGGTAAAGAAGGAGAAATGTGTTTTAAAATTCAGCAACAAAAGGATAATTAAAGAGTCATTATTTCTTATATGATTAATCATCAAGTAAAGCGATAATCCAGAACGAAAAGAAAATGTAGAAAGCTGCTTTGGGAGCTTTGAGCTAAATATTTGTCCACCATTATACTACCACCTATGTTTAATACCCATGTGGTGTACAAGCATAGAGAGGTCTTACTGTGGTAAAAACCTGTATATAGCGACCGCATACTTAAAAACACACGAGTATATAACCATAATTATGTATGAATATCAATTAGCTTAGTGTTTTTAAAAAACAAGTGGAGTTTTGGTCTAAGCAGAAACTGTAGAATCATATCTTTATAATTTCATTAGCATATAAAGTAGATCTTGATCAGACGGTCCCTACAGGAGTCGCCTGATCTGGGTCTCCTCTGTTATAAAAGCATTAAAACTTGTATTTATGGATTAGGTGGTTGTTACATGTAGGATGAAAGTAATGCAGAAAGTTACAAGCTTCTGCATAACGTTTGACCAGCATTAAGCAATACAGAAAAACTCCTGGAGAGACTTTCTGTATAATCGTCGCCCTGCATTAAGCTATCACATGTCTTCATACATGTAACACAAATTCAGACTTTATTTGACTCTGTAGACATATTTACTGTAAATACGTTGTAGACATGTTTCGTGTACATGTATATAAGCTTTTTGACCACGTTTAAAACATGCATTAGACTATCTGAAGTAGAACATGAATTTAGATTTTGCATTATATTTGTATTCAACATGTAGCATTTTTAAATAATTCTTGTTAGTTCAGTCTTTGCTTCGTCCTGGTTGATTGTTGCAAATATTTTCCCGAGGAGTCAAGGGTCTTCTCAAGATCTCATATTCCGATGAACTTATTAGAACATCTAAGACGAATTTAAAAGTTTACCTCATAAATATTCATGTAAGAAATAATGACATCATGGGTATTCATGTCTATTTTTATATTGTTATTTGAACCCATGGTGACTTGGTGGTTTTGGCAGATACAGTAGAGTCTGATCTATATTATTCCGTAAGCAATCAGTTCAGACCTGAGCAAGATCCATTCAATCTGGGTCTACCCGAATGCATTAAAGGGTGTCTCTATTGGGGAAATGATTAACTGATATGAGTTGTCTGTAGCGATAGTAATTTTCTATACCATGCACTCATTTGCGCTCAGACGACTGACAATAAGTCCATTAGGCGAACTTAAAATACTTAACTCTTTCGCTGCCAAAATCGCATCGGTGATATTGCTTAACCAAACAGTTTGAATCTAGACGAATTACTCGGTGTCTCATCAGGATCCCAACTACTTGTTACTGTGACTGTTTTTGAAACACATTCTGAAGAAAAATGAATAATGAAAATTGTAGCAGACGATAAAGTTTGGAGATAACAAAATTAGGCAGCGAAATAGTTAAATCAACTTGTTTGTTTGTCATTGTTAGCTTCCACCATGAGCTAATGGGTGTCACTGTAGGGGGATTCGAATACAATACAATCACTTTTGCATCTCTTGGTTCCGTTAAGTGTTCGTTTTTTCACGTGTATCATTGGTAGGTGTGCTTTAGTTTAAACGTGTGATAGTTGATTGATCATGCAAATCCCGTGGCTGAATGAATGCTGAACAAAATTATGGGAATTTTCTGCATTACGTTCGACCTGCATTAAGCTACCACCTGTCATAAAGACTTCTTTTTAAATGGTCGTCTGAGCAAGGTTTTACTGTATAATGTAGGAAAAGCTACTGTTGGCCACTTAAACCATTACAACGTTGAATTGGCAAATGGACAATGCCAAACTTCAAACAGGTCAAGCTTATGGTGAATATGTAGGGATACAATGCAAATCTAAAGAAATGTTTACCAGTTCATTAATTTGATAAAATAAAATATCTCTAAAACGAATGCTGAAATAAGTATAAACGTCGCCTGAATATAGGATGAGCGGCATGCAGAAATCTCCCAAGGGAGATTTCAGAACAGTTTTAAGCAGCCATCTCAATTCTCATGTCCCACTCTTCAGTTTATAAAGGTTAATTTTTTTGACACGGAAATGTCCGCATTACGCAATCATTGACTGGCAGGTATGCAGAATTCGAATAAAGTTCTATCCAGAGCACTGATGAATTAACCCCCTCTAATAGGACCACTTAAAAGAGGTATAACTCTCGGTGGTAAAGGCAGGTGGTGGCTTAATGCATGACAAAACTAATGCAGACTAAAGGAGCTTTCTGCATTACTTTTGTCCTGCATTAAGCAACCACCTGCTTATAAAGACTCCCATGTTTATTCATTAAGTGGTCGCATTAGAGGGGTTTACTATATTTATACTAATTTTATCGCCCAGTTTGGAGGGATTTTACTGTATTTATACTAACTTTATCGCCCAGTGTGGAGGGTTTTTACTGTATTTATACTAACTTTATCGCCCAGTTTGGAGGGGTTTTATTGTATTTATACTAACTTTATCGGCCAGTTTGGAGGGGTTTTACTGTATTTATACTAACGTTATCGCCTAGTTTGGAGGGGTTTTACTGTATTTATACTAACGTTATCGCCTAGTTTGGAGGGGTTTTACTGTATTTATACTAACCTTATCGCCCAGTTTGGAGGGGTCTTACTGTATTTATACTAACGTTATCGCCTAGTTTGGAGGGGCTTTACTGTATTTATACTAACGTTATCGCCTAGTTTCGAGGGGTTTTACTGTATTTATATACTAACTTTATCGCCCAGTTTGGATTGGTTTTACTGTATTTATACTAACGTTATCGCCTAGTTTGGAGGGGTTTTACTGTATTTATACTAACTTTATCGCCCAGTTTGGAGGGTTTTACTGAACATTAGAACCTCCCTTAAGCGACGTCTTCTGAGGATCTCTGCTATTTGCTACATATGTTCACATCATAACGTTATAATATCTACCCTACTAAAACACATGGTTTCGCTCAAAATACTCATTCAGACAAGTCCACTTACATATATAAGTTACAGTAAAAGTGCTATAAACCGGATTTCTAGTAGAAAAGATACTTTTTGGCAGGTGACTGCCTAGAGGAGTTTCTGCGTGACTTTCGTCCTGTTACCTGTCTCAAAGCCTGATATGTATACTAAATTAATCGTCTGATTCAGAGGGGTTTTACTGTGTATGATTAAATTTCCATATATATTGATCATATCCCATTGCTCGTGTTCAGTTACATGTATGACACCGACGTGCTATGGCCAGTCCAGTTCGTACAACACCCGAGTTCGATATAGTCGATTTTTCACTACATTTTCCCCTACATTTCAATAGAATAACTTTTTTTTGTTTGGTTCTTCAAACACTTCAGGCTATTGACATTTGGATGGCCGTGTGTCTTATATTCGTTTTCCTGGCGCTGGTAGAATTTGCGTATGTCAACGTTCAGAGTCGACTAAGGAGGCGGAAACTGCAATACAACCAGGGAACCAGTAAAGGAGGGGAAGTGAATGGTGACAAGTCAAAGCCGGTAAACAGCTCGGAGGTACAACCTTTTAGTAATAGTACATTTATACTATTTAGCGAAATATTGAACTGTAACTGCTTTAAGTTATTGTGATTATTGTAATAGTAATACCCTTATTACTCTGAATGTGCATGGCATGATGTGGACACCAACTCTCTGTGTGGTTTGAGAGTTGAAAAGTCATTTTTGCATCATTTTGATAACTTTGAATTCAGGAAAACATTGCAGCAAATAGTGTAGACCCTCACCAAACTGTTCTTTCAGGAACAGTTTGATCTGGGTCTGCATTGTTCGCCCACGTTTATCCGTCCTAGTATTTAAGATATTTTGTGTAGATGCAGTACGAGTGCAAATTCTTACAATAACTACGGAATACATTGAGTAAATATTGCAAACGATAACAGTAAAATCTCGATTATTCGAACACTAAAATACGTATATCGATCTTTAAGACAGGTGGCTGCTTAATGAATGAATGAATGAATGAATGAAGAATGAATGAATGAATGAATGAATGAATGAATGAATGAATTAATTAATTAATTAATTAATTAATTAATTAATTAATTAATAATTTAATTAAATGAATGAATGAAAGACTTTATTTAAAGAGGGTTACCCGGTTAGTCAACAGACTAATCTACCATAGGGCCCTCTAACACAAGCATTTCATACAAAATATTTAACAACAGAAATATAATAAGAATATCTGTAAAAGACAGGACAGAGTAGCCATATAATGCACATTTAATGCAGGGTGAAAGTCAGCAGAGTTCTCCTCTAGAAGCTTTCTGCGTGACTTTCACCATGCATTAAACCGCCACCTGCCTGAAAGGGTCTAGATCATTATATACAAAAAATCGAATAATCGAGATTTTACTGTAGATAAAGGTCAATGTCAATACTGATACAGTTTGTTTCCATGGTATTAAAACATATTGGAATTGTACATGTAGAATAGAACATAATGCCAACCGAATAATTGTTAATTAATGATAATAAGAATGTAATACATCTTGGATCATTTAACCCTTTACCTGTTCAATATTCATGTCAGAAATAATGACGTAACGAATAGTTATTAGCTGATTGTTTATAATGGTACATGTACACAAGGTTTTAAGAAACTGCAAACAAATATCTGTATAACTTTATAAGCAAGTATAGCATACCCTGATCCTTAAGGAGCCGTCTGGTCGGGATTTACTCTGTTTACAAAGACATGGAAAGGGTTAATAACGAGAATGATTAAACACGCCGACAATGTCGATGTTTATAATGACAACGAAGAGGCGATAATGATGGTGATAGTATATAGATGGTAATCTTTGACCTATAAATAATCCTGCTGAAGACTTTGCAAACAGACAAGACCCAGACCAGACAGTTTCTGTAGGCGTCGTTTGATCTTGGTCTGCTATGTTTGGTAATGAAATTATGTAGATCTGATTCTATAGTTACAAATATGTGCATACGCCATTATAAAACAATACGGTAATACATATTCACGATGTCATTATGTCTTACATAAATATCCATCAGTGGATAGCGATAATTTAATTAAAATGGTTATGAGAATGATGATGATGATTATGACGATGAAGATGATGATAATGATGATGTTGCTGATTATTATTATTACAGTCAACGATGTTCAATGGTATCGTTTATTATACTCTCTTACGTCTTATTGTATGTGCATGAACTCTTCAGTATCAAGCAAAACGGGCCATATAAGATTGTATTAGCGATTGCGTATTATGTATGTCAAAATAACCTACATGTACAGTAAAAACCTAATGCTAAATTTTAATTAAGAAGAATATGCTACTATCATGCAGGAACGACTCGCAGGAGCTTGGCTCTCACCCTGCATTAACCCATTCTTTAATATAAACGTCTTTGCACACCTTTGCAAACAGAGAAGACACAGATTAGACGGCTCCAGTAGGAGCCGTCTGATCAGGATCTGATCTGTTTGCTTATGGTACATGTATAATATAGATATGATTATTCATCTTCTGCCAGAGCTAAATATAATGTATCCATATGACATCATAAAAACTAATATAATTAGTATCAATGACATCATTAATTTTACATGCTTATTCAACAGGGTGATGTTCAGTTTGCATGCCTCCTGTCTTTAGAGCGACGTTGATACTTATTTGAGTGTTCGGATAAGCCAGGTTTTACTGCATCTAAAACACGTTTGTTTCACTTCTTACAGATAGAGGTGGAAATGAAACAAGCCAGTCCGCCATTGTGTTTCAAGAAATTAACTGGCCTTGAAAAAGCAAGGCTAGTAGATCGAATGTCCCGAGTGCTGTTCCCTGCTGTATTCCTGCTGTTTAACATCGTGTACTGGCTGTTCTATTTCCTGTGGGACCCGGATTTTGAGAATTAAATGAACGATATTGTAGTAGTTCCAGAAATTATCTCTTTCTACAAAACCTAACACTCAGTAGATCCTGCCTTAACACATTACCTCATAGGCTATTTTTAGATACCACCTCTTTGTATAAATCTACCGAAAAGGAGCATTAACTAGAGAAAAGGAAAATTTTAGAATTCTGTAGTTTGAAACTACATGTATTTGATAAATAGAGCTCCTATAGGAGCAAATGCTCTATTTATCACAATGGTTTCACAAAGTGACTCTTACAACGTCGTCAAATGTCATCAATATGAGGGAAAGGGTTAAGCAACAATTCATTCATAGAATATAAGAGTCTAAAAAAGCAGGCGATTGCCGGACGAAAGTAATACAGAGGCTTCTATTGCAGCTTTCTGCATCACTTTCAATCTGCATTAAGCTACCATCTGTCTTGAAGACCAAATTAGATATCTCTTTAATGACCGATTCACCCATTCCCTCATAGGCTATTTTTAGACCCAAATTCTTTGAATAAATCTTCCGAAAAGGAGCATTTACTAGTGAAGAGGAAAATGTTAGAACTGTGTAGTATTGAAACCATTGTGATAAATAGAACATTTGCTCCTATGGAGCAAATGCTCTATTTATCACAATGGTTTCGCAAAGTGATTTTTACAGAGGCGTCAAAGGTCGTTATTATAAGTGAATGGGCTAAGACAGTTTCCACCGTATGTATGTGAAATACTGATCTTCAATGTCTATTCAAAACTACAATCAGCGTGTCAAAAGGTTTGGAAGTTGAGGAGACGCTAAGTCTGTCGGCCTTTGACCTGGGTCTCAACTGTCCACAAACTCTTCAGAAGTAAGGACAGAGTGCCTGTAATACAACACACATTGTGTAATCTAGATTGATAGTGCTTTTGAAACAAATTGTCGGCAACATATTGTTTTAAAAAAAAGTGCCCTTGCAAAACAATCTATTTTCAGGGTCTACATACATTGTATCTGTAGTGACGTATTGCTTGTTTGATTCGTGGTTTCATTAAACTAATACAGGGCGACGTGAATAAGATTAAGTTATTGGTAGGTTTTATGATCAGGTATCGTCCATTGATGCTAGCCTTTTGAATGTAGCATTTTGAAAGTCGAATGAGTGGATGAATGAATGAATGAATGGATGAATGATTGATTGATTGATTGAATGAATGAATGAATGAATGAATGAATGAATGAATGAATGAATGAATGGATGAACGAATGAATAAATAAATAAATTAATTAATTAATTAATTAATTAATTCATGTATTCATTCATTAATTCATTCATTCATTCATTCATTCATTCATTCATTCATTCATTCATTCATTCATTCATTCATTCATTCATTCATTCATTATTTAATTCATTAATTCATTAATGAATTAATGAATTAATGAATGAATGAGTTAGTGAATGAATAAATGAATAAATGAATTAATGAATGAATAAATGAATGAATGAATGAATGAATGAATGAATTAATTAATTAATTAATTAATTAATGCTAACATGGTCATAGATCATACATTTACTTATATAACTTGTGTATGTTCGTCAGATGGGGTTAGTTTATTTTTTGGTAATAAAATAATAATTTGAGATCTTGTCTTTGTTATTCTTATAGAGAGAATCATGCTTTAGCCCTTTGAATGCGGAACACTCATGCTATAGCATATGCAGACCATTTATACCCAAATCATATGACACCTAGATGAGCCCTCTGATCAGTGTCTGCACTGTTTTTCATTCAAACTCCTATAGCAGGACTGTCTGTGCCTTTCATACTGAGAAGACTGTAATTAAACGTCGATTGGGTAGGCCCTAGTTCTCTGCAAATTCTACGTTGGGAGAGTTACTATTAGATCAAAGGCGCTCGGCTCATGAAATATGTCTAAAATATGTTAAAATGTACCTAAATTGACGTTTTGTAACATTTGGGGCCGAAAAAATAATGCCTGGGGTGTTTTGAGACAAAGCTGAAATTCCGTATATTCCATATAAGAGAACGGCAAATAACTCTCGGACCATCCGATCCACGGGTGCTCCGCTTCAACTGCAATTATTTTCGACCGGATGGGAATTTTCCCACAAAACAAAGATATATATAGAAAGAAAAATGTTTTATCTACACGCTGGTACCAAATATCCCATACTTTGTCTCCGTTTTAGCGAGTACGGTGGGGCAAATGCCTTCAGAAAACCGTGTTTTTTTGTTTACACGGAAACGATATAGTTGGCGACAAAGTGCTCGATTTCACTAAAATCCCTATTCGGGAGCGAATCTGACGCTCTTTTTTGGTAGATCCTGATCAGAAATGATGAAACATGTTCAAAAAGAATTTCACATACCGGTGACAATGCATTCTACTGCCACAGATCCAATTATATCTTTTCCAACACTTCAACGCTATCAGACTACACCATTTTGCCCAGCAAGCATCTATTCGAATTGATTACTTGTCAATTATGTAGACATTCAAATTATGGAACCCTGCTTTCTCCCTGCTGCTGCACGGCGAAGTGGGGAACCAGTATGTATTCGTCTGAGCGCTTGACACGTTAAAAATGAAAGTAGCCGTTTCTGGCCCTCGGAATTGTCCGAAAAGATTTAATCGGATCTGTGGCAATAAAATGCGATGTCACCGGTATGTAAGATTCCCTTTTGTAAATAGTTCATCATTTCTCATTAGTAGCTACCAGAAAGAAGCGTCAGCTTCGCTTCCGAATAGGGATTTTAGTGAAATCGAGCACTTGTTCGTCAACTATATCGTTTCCGAGTAAACAATAAACACTGTTTTCTGAAGGTATTTGCCCCTCGTACTCACTAAGACGGAGACAAAGTATGGGATATTTAGTATCAGCGTGTAGATAAAACATTTTTTTACTATATAATCTTTGTTTTGTGGGAAAATTCCCCTCCGGTCGAAAATAATTGCAGTTGAAGCGGAGCACACGTGGATTGGATGGCCCGAGAGTTATTTGCCTTCTCTTATATATAGAATATACGGAATTTCAGCTTTGTCTCAAAACGCCCCAAACATTATTTTTTCGGCCCCAAATGTTACAAAACGTCAATTTAGGTACATTTTAATTTATTTTAGACATATTTCATGAGCCGAACGCCTGTGTATTAGATATACTGTCCCCAGACATGTACTTTGTTGACCCATTTGGGCATAGTGTCCCTGAAAAGGGACATAAACAATATAGAGACAGGTCGGAAAACTGCAGAATTCTAAAAGAAACCCTTTGGTGGAAAACAAAGTTCATCAAAATTTAAAATGTATAATCATTTGGACAAGTTCACTACTATAATGGACAAGAATTCAGGAAAATTTATAATCATTGAAATGTTTAATATTATTCTAAGTAACAAGAATCTTGAAATGGACAAGCATCTATTGGATTATTTTTCTCCTGCTAATAATTTTCCTTATTGTAATCAATGGCAGATGTTTAGTTCGACACTCTCACTTCGGTTATAAAAAGAGAAACCCACTGATTAACAGTTCAACAACAGGGGAAATCTTATTTTTTTTTCTTAAAAACATAAAATATGCATAATATGAAAACTAAGAAACCCTTCTTTATTTCGATAACCGCAGTATCTCTCTATATCGATCACGTATTGAATTATTATGTGCGTGTTTAGTCCCTTCCCTGTTGAAAATTCATGTAATAAATGATAGCATCCTGGATATCTATCTTTAATGGCATATTAAAACTATTTTTGTAATGGCATACATGTATGCACACATGATGGTTTGGTATTGGTAGAAAGTGTAAAGTCAACTTTATCATTATTATCATTATTAGTAGTTCATAATCATACAGAGCAGACCCTGATCAGACGGCCCCTTCAGTGGAGACCCTGATCAGACGGCCCCTACAGTGGAAACTCTGATCAGACGGCCCCTACAGTGGAGACCCTGATCAGACGGCCCCTACAGTGGATTCTCTGATCAGACGGCCTCTACAGTGGAGACCCTTATCAGACGGCCGCTACAGTGGATACTCTGATCAGACGGCCCCTACAGTGGAGACCCTGATCAGACGACCACTACAGTGGAGACCCTGATCAGACGGCCCCTACAGTGGATACTCTGATCAGACGGCCCCTACAGTGCAGACCCTGATCAGACGGCCCCTACAGTAGATACTCTGACCAGACGGCCCCTTCAGTGCAGACCCTGATCCCGATCTACTCTGTTTGCAGAGGCGGGATAGAAAAGCGTTTATATTAAGAAAGGGGTTTATACACGTGACTGCTATATGCACAACGAACATAATGCAGAAAGTACTGCAGAAAGTACTGCAGAAAGTCATGCAGAAAACCAATTAGTCAAACTGTACTTTAACTTAACCCTTCTCTTGCTGAATTTTAAAATACATTTCTCCTTCTTTACCCATGCCCTGTTATATAATTACATATAGCTTCACTGTGTACAAGTATTTCGCTGTGCAATCACTGCTGTGGAGTGCACTGATTGCACAATCAACGTGTTAATAGTGCAGACCCTGATGAAACAGCTCATGCAGGAGCTGTCTCATCTAGGTCTTCACTATTTACAGGTAGGTATATTAACGTGAATAGCAAGCGAATGGTTAACCCATACCCACATACACCATACTTCATGAAACTTTGCAAACATGGTAATGCCAGGTCACAGACAGCTCCTACATGAGCTCCATTCTCGGGGTCTGCTCTATTTGCCTAAAGATAATATAGGTATAATTCTAAAGTTTATTTCACAGCCAAATTGTGCTGGTCAATGATTAATTATAAAACTTCATCCATGAATATTCATGCAGTGATAAATTCTTACATTGATTTTCATGCAGGAAATGGTGCTTTATGCATTACGTTCGTCCGACATTCTCCCTGTCCGTCATATAAACGCTTTTCATGCTTTTTCAAACCGAGTAGACCAAGATCAGACGACTACTATAGGAGCCGTCCGATCAGATTCTGCTATATATGTGCTAATAGACTTTGGTGTATCTGGGTTTTTTATTTTCTAAAAGTGCTACCATGTTCCACCTTCCATTTTTCATTGTAACTACCATGAATATTCAGTAGGTATTGAAATTTGGAATAAAAATAGATCAGGGAAAGAGTTAAAAGCCATTGTTTTATTTCAATGACATCAAGTTCTTTATTAATTAGTCGTTTAGAGGGGATATACTCTATACTATTTTATTGAATGCAATATTAACTCTTTCGCTGCCAAACTCTGTCGTTTGCTAATTTTGTCGTCTGCTACAAATTTTCATTCTTTTGATTTTCTTCATTTTTGTTTAAAAAACATAGTAACAGTAACAAACAGTTTGGATCCTGATGAGACGCCGAGTTACTCGGCGTCTCATCTGGATCCAAACTGTTTGCATAGGTAATCACAGATCCGGCATTGGCAGCGAAAGAGTTAACATAATAATATAAAAATATACCCGAATGGCCGAAGCCTTTTTCAATATCACGAACATTCCATTGGTCCAATTGTATATATTTAGTGACCTTTTGGGGGTGCGGTGTTTGTGAAGTTGTTGAGCGCACCAAAATAACCATTTGCATGATGGAGATACTTATTAACGCCTCAAAACAGAGAATATCCAGATCAGACTGATCATTGGGAGCCGTCTGATCGAGATCTTCACTGTTTGCTTATAGAATGTTTTATATAGATCTGAGTGTACAGTTTCTAGCACTGTCAAAACATTTAGTGTACATATACCGTTACAAAGCCTCAGCTAAAATATAATATTGATGTCATTATTTCTTGCATGAGTAATCATGATTCAAATAAATTTGATCATTGCGTGAGAAGACCAAGAGATCTTCAACGGTTTAGATTTTTTTTAAAAAAAGTCAAAGGACAAATAGAATATTCAAACATTGTTCCAATCTAAGCTGACGTATATTTTGTTCTGCTAACGGCGGTTTGATCGAGACAAATCAAATCTTAGCATATGTGTGACCCTGGAACATATTTGTTTACATTTCATTAGCTTTACGCGGGTGACATTCATTTACCCGCGTGTTCTGAATACCCGAAAATATCCTATTTCTGTTTAAGATCTTAGGGTGTTGTATATATGTAACCTTACACACATAAACAACTTTTTACATAAACAGACCCTGGCTGAAATCCAACAGGTTAGTCAAAACTATGAAAACCTGACTCCTGTAAGGTCAGATAGGACATTGGTGTGTAAATACATCTTAATGTCAGCTAAATGTCTTTGATATTATTTTATTGACATTTACCATTAGCCTGTTGTAAATATGATGTCTGTTCAAACTGATCTGTTACAAGTTTACCTACATTCGATTCGTTAATAGTTAAATATTTTGACCGGGTGTCAAACAGCTTGGATCCTGATGAGACGCCGAGTTACTCGGCGTCTCATCAGGATCCAAACTGTTTGAGAATGGCAGTCATGTCACACTTAGCTGTCAATAACATGGAACACGTATTAAGCGCATCCAATTACTTCCTTCAGATTGATCCAAGGTGAATGTCTTTATAACTGGATAATCCCAGACTTATTTCTTCAAATCGAAGTATTTACCTACGAAATTTATATCCCTATTTTTACGAGCATTATACTACTGTGTCACGATTTGAATTTGAATGTTCCAATTAAATAGGCATCCGTAAGAGATAGAGAGACATTGCTCAATTTTCAAAGTGGAATGAGTTGTCACTGTTTAATGATACATGTATACTCCATACAGTATGAATGGGTGTATAAAACCGACCATATAGTTCATATATAAATACTCTAATATGGGTCTATACTGTTTGCAACTGCCAATTAAACCTTTCCTTCATATAAACGCGTTTACATGCATTTGCAAATAGAGTAGACCCAGATCAGACGGCTCCTATAGGAGCCGTCTGATGTGAGTCTACGCTGTTTGCTAATGGAATTCGATAGATATGTTTCTTCACTTTCTGAAAATGTCTACATGGTTCCACCTTCCATATTTCACTAGAACTATTTTGTCCATGAATATTCAGTATGTATTAATATTTTACATAAACACTGAACAGAGAAAGGGTTAATAGATAAGTACTCTAATATGGGGCTATACTGCTTGTAACTGACAATTAATTCGTTTCAACCATTAAGAGGGTTAAAACACTTTTTTGAATTTCTGTGTGTGACACATGAGTGTGGAATGTTGCGGTTGGGGAGTTGTCCTCGAGTAGGCATGGTTCTGGACGAATCGCCCACAATTCAAATGTAACACGTTAATCCCTTTCCTCGTTAATAATTATGCAAGCATCTATGACTGCATTAACCCTTTCCTCCGTGAATCTTCATTCAGGAAATAATGACGTCATGAATATTAATTAGATTAATTTGTTATAATAGCGCATTGACTCATGAATGTTTGGCCAAGACAGAAACTATATGATCATATCTGTATAATATCATAAGCAAACAGGGTAGACCCTGATCAGACGGCTTCAATATGAGCCGTCTGATCTGGGTCTACTCTGTTTGCAAATGTGTAGAAAGGCGTATTTATGGAGCAAAGTGTTAAAATTTATTTTTATAATGGTCCATACACAGGGAACGCTTGAAATACCTGATTTGTTTAGAAATACAGATGTAGTTCTATATAGTCACATAAACAAACAGAGCAGACCCTGGTCAGATAGTTCCTGCATAATACATCTGATACGGGCGCTTCTATGAATGTGAATGCTTCAATGTGAATGTATTCATCAAACAGCTTTAATCATGCATAACACACGCACATTTAATTTATTTGAGAATATTCCTCAAGAAAGTGTCGTCTGCAATACTTGTCGTCGGCTGCAACTTTAACTGTCTAATTTTCTCTCCTTCAACGTAATACACATTATGAGTACTGACGGTAACTTATCTGTATTAAAAATGTTATGAAAAATTCGACATTGGCAGCGAATAATTAACCCTTACATTGCTACATTTTCAAATGGACTTTTCCAAATTCCAAACAGTTCAAGCTTGAATATGGTGAATATTTAGGAATTTTTTAACGAAAAGTGTAACATGACAAACAGTGTAGACTCTAATGAGATATCTCATTTAGGGGCCCTCTCATCTGGGTCTACATGTTTTACAAAGGATATTTATGGCTCGTGGCCCGTGTCGCGCACTGTAAGGGTTACGTAGACCCCCAAAATCGTTAAGACAAGACATTCCTAAACACAGAAATATTTAGAAAACGACAACTGGCAAATAGCGTTAGCTAGCTTAATTTTGCCTAGTGTTCACAACGGCCAGAAAGCCGATCGAATAAACGTTAAAAACTTCCATGTTTGATATCGGAGACTCTGAGGTTTGTCTTGAACATAACAACTACAAAGTTTCATGGTGTTATTGAAAATATTCGTTTCTATCGTAGGACTATCACCTTGTAGCGGAGTACTCACCAAACCTTCTGCATGACATCTTTTCTATTTCAGTGGATTAGAGAGAATTTTGTAATGGAGTAACCAGGGCTCAAGGTTATAAAACTTCTGAGTCTGACTCTGAGATCACTCTGAATCATCTGATTAGTCTGGGTCCATGCTTATAAAACTTTTAGTTGAGTCTGAGTTCGTTCTCAAGTTTTTGATTGGTCAGATTTGAGCCTTTGGCTCAAATCTGACCAATAAAAAAAACACTTGAGAACTCAAACCTGACCAATCAAAAGCTTGAGAACGAACTCAGACTCAACTAAAAAGCTTTATAAGCATGGACCCAGATTCTGAGCAAATTTTCGAGAATGATCCCAGACTCAATCAAAGAGTTTGATAACCTCGGAGCCAGTTTATATCCAGATGAGACATTGTGAAACATGATGTTTCATCGAAATCCGTATCGTTTACCATTTTTTTGACAGAAACCCCTTTCCACGCCTTTGCAAACAGAATATTTCCATAAAGATCAGCTGTGTTTGCTTGTGAAGTAATAAAGATCTGATTCTGCAGTTTCTATCATGATCAAATGTCACATTTTTATTCCATTATAACATACATGTAATTATTATTCTATATTTCTGATGTTTTATGTCATACCTGATGCATATTCATTAGGTGAAGGGCTAAGAGAAATTGAAAATATTTTGTACATGGCAATTACGGGGGCATTATATACAGAAAAGAACAGTTTAGTATGTAGCCTGCACAAACATAAAACAGACTGTATAATATGTGCGACATCCGTGGTCGAGTGATTATGGTCTACGACTCACAAACACAGCTGTAGTTAGAATACCGGTCTGCGCATTTGGAGTTTTTATGCAAGAAAACCCCCTAGCTGGTTTACGGTAGGTCGGTGATTTTACCAGGATGTTCTTCTGTGCAAGAGACAATGCAATTTGTTCCACAGATGGAAATGTCTCTGGGGTCTTCTGTCACCTCTGATTAGCTGGACGTCGCCATATGACTGAAATTCTGCAAATAAACAAACAACCCAATAATCATAATCAGCAATTCACCCTTTACTCCATAAATTGTATACGCCTTTCTACGCCTTTCTACGCCTATGTAAACAGAGAAGACCCAGATCAGACGGCTCCTATAGGAGCCATCTGATCAGGGTCTGCTCTGTCTGCTTAGGAAATAATATTGATATGATTTTAAAGTTTCTGTCAGGGCCATGAATTCCTGTGTTTATGTGACATTATAAGTATTAAACTAATTAATATTCATGACGTAGCTATTTCTTACATACATATTCATGAAGTAAAGGGTTAATCCTTTACCTGATAAGTATTTATGTAAGAACTACAGTAAAACCCCTCTAAACCGGAATTATAGAAAAGAAGAATTTAGCTACATATAGGCAGGTGGCTGTTTAATGCAGGGTAAAAGTCATGCAGAAAGCTCCTAGAGGAGCTTCTGCATGACTTTCATCCTGCATTAAGCTGCCACCTGTCTCCAATACCGATATTTATACCAAATTTAACGTCCGGTTTAGAGGGCTTTCATCGTGTACATGTATCAGCTAAGTCTTACCATATTTTCATAAGAATGGGATTTCCTTTACCGTGTCAGCAACTATAAAATCAGATCTACATTATCCAAAAAGCAAACAGAACCGATCCTGATCAGACGGCTCATATGGGACCCGTCTGATCTGGGTATTATCTATTTGCAAACGCGTCTCTGTGGGGTAAAGGTAAACCACAATACTAATTTATTACTATGATGATGATGGCATCCTTTTTTTGTTCTTTGTAGCAAATAGCATTCTGGCGTTAGTCAGCAGACGACATTTCAAAAATGTTCATGCGAGACGTTTTGCTCTTATTAACCTTAACCACTATGTGATACAGTTCTCTGATATTTTCGACTGCGTTCATTTTGACCATTTCCACCATTTTGTTCCAGATACAAATTAGAATAAAGAACAAATTTGCTAC